>JAFEMH010001973.1:0-395500 GCA_022495995.1 Adenophora triphylla var. japonica | reverse complement strand
AACCCGTCACAAGTCATCTCCCTACTGGGCCCCAAACTAACGGAGTCGTGGATGCGACGAAACAAGAATCTAGAGAAAACATCTACATCCGGAAAATGGCCGTCCGAGGTCGAGATTGGCCCGAGAAGCTACACTGGCACTCACGGGGCTACTACAGAAGCATCCGTCGGAACGGCAACCGTAGGGAAACACCATTTGCCACCACCTACGGAATGGAAGCCGTGCTCCCGAATAGGAGCTAGAAATCCCCTCACTCCCGAGGTGCTATTGGAAAGTCAAATCAACGAGTTCGAATGGCTTGTAGTCGCCATGATAAGTACCGGCCCTGCTAGATGAACAGCAGATTGAAAGCAATGGAACATATCCGAGGCTTACCCCGAGGGAGAATGGCGAGCTCTTCGACCAAGAAAGTAAAGCATCGACGGAGATCGTGGAAAGCGATCTCGTGTTGAAAGAGAAACCCCACTGTCCGCATCAACCCGCTTGGCAAATGGGAGCCACGTCCTGGATCGCAGGCCATATGTCAGTTTCCATAGAAAATCTTCTGGCGGAGAGAGCCAATGCAACTCGCTTGAGACCTTGACGGAAATCACTTTTGTACCAATCCCGAGTGAATGGTGACAAGGCTGGGCAAGCGAGACATTACTCACCGCTGTAAAATGCCGAGTCAAAAAAAAACAAACAAAAAAAAAACAAAAAAATATATATCAAAAAAAAAAAGAGTGCTTAAAAGAGTAATCACCCAACTGTATGTTGAAAACCCGAAAATGGCGGCCTAGGTAAAAAGCAGGTTGGCACCAAAAAAACAACAACAAAAAAAAAAAAAACAAAAAACAAATGCTAACCGGGTCAAGCTACGAAGACTCCGAGCCCTTTAGTCCGAAGCGGAACGTGAGCGGCACGGATACGGTTGAGTCTTAAAACACAAATGAAAGACATACTTTTGTCAAACCATGAAAGCTGTCTCGAAAAACTCTAAAGTAGTAATTCACATATTCATTACATTTAAAAGCTCTTTGATGAGTCTAAGCCTCGGTTCATTCCTACAACCGACTTGACTTGCTAAAAGAAACTAAGATACATAATCAAACTAGTAATGTGTGCTACTGACAAAGAAAGTGGATACTCGGAAACCCTCAAGGAGTCAGCTCCAGAGAGCCACTCGCATGCGGCTTCTCCCTCTTCTTCCCCCTTCGGGTCTTCCTCCTCTCGAACAGGAACAAAAATGCTCGGTCTTCCTCCTACCAAGCTGCGCGGGTGTAGGGACACGATCCATCAAACCGACCTCCGTCGTGGCCTTAGTAGCCCTAAGCGTGGCCATCTCGTCTCATCTCCCGTAGCCGAAATTTGAGTAACAGTAGGGAGTCCTCCTCCTCCCTGGTCTCTTGACATTAAGCCTCATCAGTCACGGTCACATGACATCTCCGCTCCCTGTCGTGAGGTTGGCCCTCGCCTCGGCCCTCCTCCTTTCCAAAGCTGTCGGGTCCTCCGCACCCACAATGGCCTCACGCCAGATCTCGAAAATAGCCATACGGAAGTCTCCCCAAATGCCTCTCGTACCAATCCCGAAGTGTACCAAGTGGTCGAAACAACGGAGTCTCGGACGCCCGAGGATAACCCGAGGAGGGAAGACGTCATGCCTCCATACTCGAGAAAGAAATGGGAACACCGAAGGATCATCCATAGTGGCAAGAGCCCACCACCTGGTAGTGGCTATATCATCAAAGTCCCCTCCAAAGGAACTCCGCTCCAAGCCAAACCTGTCTCGCAACTGAGCCGGAATGTGTAAAAGCTGGACCGAGAAAGCCCCGAAACATAACCCACTCGGAAGATCCATCCTTCGAAGTACTCTCCGAGTCTCCACCCGCCAATGAGGTACCAACCATCTCGATTATCTTCAGCCCGGCGACTCAGACCATCCAATGCCCTCCCACGAGCCCGATCATCAAAATCCACGGTAACCCCTCTCCCGGCCCGAATGTCCAAGGCTTGATCATATCCGAAGTCTCGCGAAGAACCCCCGAGACGCTCCATCGGCCACGGGGTCAAAAAGAAACGGCCGCCCCGCCGTATATACCTAGCCTCCCGGTAGCCAACCCGTCGAGAACGCATGAAAAAGTCTCTCCCAGGAAGGGGATCAAAGGTACAACATCTACTGCCCAAACGACAAGTGAACCACTACATCCAAGCGAGCAGTCCGATGACAAATCCCGAGAAAGAATAAGCCATAATTCCAAACATGCGAGTGCAAAAGTATCCCAATAGGCATCATCAATCCAAGCCTAAGCCCACTAAAATCTATCAGAAGACCCAGGAAAATGTCAAAGTGATCCGGACCACTGGAGATCATACCTTGAATGCTTCCTCCAGGGAAAGAATAGAAGAAGAGGTTGCACAACCTACAAACGAAAAGAGGCTCCTGCGGGCAAAGGAATCGCAATCTCCTCCACCTTTCGGGACCACCGAAGCAAAGCCCGAAATTCTTGGCCAATCGGTCCAGGACCATTTCTATTGTAAGAGGAGAAGCAAAAAACATGCCTTCTAGTGTCCCAAGATGAGTGAAGAAGCTCTCAAAAGATCATAATCCGGAATCAAATTCCTTAAGAGACCACAAAGCATCATATCTTGTACCTTTCTTCGAAGAATGACCTCCTCGCATGCATAATCTCCCGGCACCACTCCTTAAACTTGGTGAAGAGGCTAACATTTTGAGAATCTTGGGATAATTTGGATGGATTTTGCATGCTCCTGATTCTCTCCATGGATTTTTCTCCTCTCCTTCCTCCTCGAAAATGGCTGTTTGAACTCGGGTGGTTGAAGAAGGTGTTTGAATTTGAAATAAGGGAAAACCAGATCTCAAACAAAATTAAAGGACAAAGGTCGAAGACCATCTCATCCGCGCGGACATATGTGTCACAACCAAAAAATCTGCGGCGGTTCAAACCGCTGCACCACGGAGGAATATTTCATCCCGGCCGCTCGAAACCCGTGCAAAGCTCCGCCCAAACAGATTCACAATGCCATACATTCGCACCCTAGCTAAGAAACACCGGGCTCATGCAACATTGCATTCATAATAGATAAAAAAAAGAAATTCTAGACTATTACATCCCAAAAAATAATAATAAACAAAAAAAGAGTGTGCATGAAAAATAAGCGTATCTGTCTAAATAGGTACAATCTCGGAAATCCAATAGTCGTCAGTCAATCCTCGGTGGCCGGCCCTTTCCCCCGATCCCTCTTGCGGCTCGGGCCCGCCTCCTCGCAGCCATGAATGTCTCGGGCTCGGAATCATCGTCCTTGTCTCCAGAGAGAGGCTCGCCTGGATCAACCGGAACGCCGCAATAAGGCAAGCCGAGGTCCGCAAAGAAGTCGTATCCGAACGTGAACGCGTCGGATTCCTGGACATGCGAAGAAGAGCCTCCATGATGCCAAACATGTCCCTGCCCATGCAAATCTCCGAGGATGACGTGATCCGGAGGAAGATCCATACTGGGATCTATGAGAGGAGAGAGAGGAGTCTCGGTAGAATGCTCCGAAGGAATAGGGGAAGCCTCCCGCTCGACAGGCGCCGGCTGTGCCCGCCTCGCTCTGGCCTGAGGAGCCCCACAAGCAACCATCCTCCTAATGAACCTCTTGGCCCCAATCACCTGCTTCGTCAGCTTCTCCACCACCACGGCCGGGAACTGCACGGAAGCAAAAGTGTCAAAAAAAATTGATGCGAAAAATGATGAAGCGAAAGGAAAGAAGAAGAGACAGTAAAAAAAAACCATACCTTCATACCCGGACAAGGCCGGAAAGCTCGTGGAAGCTGCTCAAGTTGAGGGATCTGCACCCTCAATCTGACCCCATCCTGGACATATGAAAAGGCCGTCCGAGGGTATCGCACAATCCCCTCCCCCTCTCTCTCAAGAACCTGGGGCATCCTGAGCCTCCTCAGGATAAATCTCGAATACTCCTCAATCGCCACAAACATCGAGAAGTGCTGGCCGCCTCGATAGTCACCCCAGGTCTCCGATCTCTCACTCGAATGCATCATGTCGGCGGGAGGCTCCACCGGTGTCATCAGAGGCGCACCCTCGCCATGCTGGCGCGTCACTCTCTCCCCCAGATAATACACATCACAGGTCAAACCTCTCAAAATCCTCCGCTGCACGGTCCATCTCTCGGCACCCTTCAGCTGCTCCACCTCGAAGCGGCCACAGGGGTAGAAAACCATCCCCTCATCCGTCTCAGCCCTCGTCAAAGGCAGGCACTCCCTGTACTTAAAGGTCGTGCGCCCCTTAGAACCTATCTTCTCCCGAGCATGCTTGCTCCAGGAGAGCATGGCCGGATATGCCCCGATGTGCTCCGCCGGCTGCCCCCACATCGTGACATGAAAAAACTCCAGAGCCCATACCTACGAAAGAGAAAGATCTCATCAATCAAGCAAAAAAAAAAGATAAGAAAAGTGCGTGCTTAAGGAAAAGAAAAGCAAAAGCTTATACCTCCAGAGGGAACTCGAAGCACGTCAGAGAGCTGACAGCCTTCCGGCTATATCGATCCAGAGCGAAATATAGCTCTGCCAGCACTGCCTCTCCCCAAGACACCTCCCCAGCCATCTCCACATCCTCCAACGTCCTCAGCAAAGCAAACATCGCCGTCCCCTCGGCATGTCCAAAAAGTGTGCTCGAAAAAGCAAACCATAAAAAGGCCCTAGCAATCTGCACAGGAGCCACTCTCTCATCACCAGCCTCGTAACTCTCAATGCTCTCCACGATCTTCCTGTGGACCACAGCATACTCCATACCCATCCCCTTTATGGGAATGGGGGTAAAGCCCAGAAGATCCTGCAGCTCTCGGTCGCTGTAGCCGTCCCTCCACTCAATGCTCCGTCCTTTAAAGGACAGGCCCGTGATCGCGGCATAATCGGAGGGTGTGATCGTGGCCTCGCCCCAGAAGAAATGAAATATGTGGGTCGCGTCCCACCAGTGCTGTGCCAAAGCAAAGATCAGGCCCTTGCTCTTGGAGAACTTAACCAATCCCCTCAGGCACTCGATAAACTCGTACAATCCAGTCCCAATGACGATCTGTCTCGGACTCATCAAAACTCCTCGGCCCAAGACTGGAAGCCGGTCCCACAGGCTGACCACAGACTCCACTGATCCTCGAGTCTTCAGCTTATTCAGCTGCTCCATCACAAAACGATCTCCACCCTGCAATTAAAAAAAAAATGTCAAAAAAATTTGCATTTGCATTTAAAAAAAAAATGTGTCAAAAAAAAATTTGCATAAGCATACACATGCATCATAGACATAAAATTTAAAAAAAAAAAATCGGTCAGCATAACGGCATACAACGCACTCAGCCCCATTTTTCTTGCACAAAAGAAAAGATTTTCAACAACCATCATTCATCATGCATATAAAAAAAAACATGTCAATAACATTGAGTCAACGGAAGTAAAAACTCCGTCCCATTTTTCATGAAATAGCATAAGAAATTTTCTACAATTCATTCATCCAATCAAGGGAACGAAAAATCCGTCCCATTTTCACAAAAAATCATATTTTCTACAAAAAGCACACATACATACATTCATATCACTCATGGAAGCATTGCAAGAATCCTACATGCGACAAAAAGTCCGTCCCGGATTCGGGCAAATTTTCATCATCTCATATTTCAAAAAAGAAAAATGGCAAAATGCCCATTCTTTTTTCCAAACAAAATGCACATTTGGGTTACCCATATACTCATTACAACATGCAAATCATCAAGGACAAAATCCAAAGCCAAGAACATCCAATTTTCGGATATTTAAAAAAAAATCACAAAAATCAATTTCAAGCAAAAATCAACAAAGAAATTGGAGAGATTCGAAGTATACCGTACGGAGACTCGGATCAGAGGCCCAATGTTGCCACGCATCGGGGTACGGCTCCTCCGCAATCGATTGCGAAAGTGTGTAATGCCTCCTCATCCTTACGAGTTCTAATCGCCTCTCCGCGACCGGGCCACGTCCTTGGCCTTGGATAGCAGCTCCCTCGTGTTCCATTGCTTAAAATTCGAAGAAAATCGAAAGGATTTTTTGAGGTTTTTTGGCCAACAATGGCGGTTTTGCCTTTTCTCTCTCGTCTCACTCTCAAAAAACTGCAAAATAGTGAGGAAGAAGGAGAAGGGCGGCGGTGCCTTTTAAAATTCAATCTGGGCTTCATTCTGGCCCGCGCGGATGAGATGGAAGAGTCAAAAAGACCATTTTGCCCTTTAAAATTTCAGGACCCTGCAGTTTAGTCCTCAACTTAACAAGGTCAACCAAAGTTAACCAAAGTTAACCCCCTCTTCAAAAGAGCTTCACGGCAGTCAAGCGTAAGTCCGATTTCTCCGAGAAAGATAACGAAATCCCGTTTCTTTCATCAAAATCATTAACGGCAGTCAAACGTAAGTCCGATTTCTCCAAGAAAGATAACGAAATCCCGCTTCTTTCATCAATATCATCAACGGCAGTAAAACGTAAGTCCGATTTCTCCGAGAAAGATAACGGAATCCCGTTTCTTTCATCAACGGCAGTCAAACGTAAGTCCGATTTCTCCGAGAAAGATAACGGAATCCCGTTTCTTTCATCAAAATCATCAACGGCAGTCAAACGTAAGTCCGATTTCTCCGAGAAAGATAACGGAATCCCGTCTCTTTAATCAAAATCATCAACGGCAGTAAAATGTAAGTCCGATTTCCCCAGCAAAAGCTAACAAAATCCCCAGTGAAGTCAACGGAATCCCGTTTCTTTCATCAAAATCATCAACGGCAGTCAAACGTAAGTCCGATTTCTCTGAGAAAGATAACGGAATCCCGTCTCTTTCATCAAAATCATCAACGGCAGTCAAACGTAAGTCCGAATCCTCCGAGAAAGATAACGGAATCCCGTCTCTTTCATCAAAATCATCAACGACAGTCAAACGTAAGTCCGATTTCTCCAAGAAAGATAACGGAATCCCGTTTCTTTCATCAATTTCATCGACGACCGTAAAACGTAAGCCCGTTTTCCCCAGCAAAATCCAAAGGGATCCCTCAATTCCACCCCCGGCAGCTTTTCAAACTACGATTGGCTTGATTACTCTTAAGGATACGTAGGTAGCCTACCATAGGTCCAGCCACCCGACCAAAACGGTCACCCTCTCCTTCGGCAGCAGACGAAGTCCACCGAAGGACCATCCATCCCAAACCATTAAGGGAAAACATTTCAAATCAAGGTCCGAGGCACCTAAAAAGCCACCATCATCAAGGTCCGAGGCACCTAAAAAGCCATCATCATCAAGGTTCGAGGCACCTAAAACGCCATCATCTTCAAGGTTCGAGGCACCTAAAATGCCATCATCATCAAGGTCCGAGGCACCTAAAAAGCCATCATCATCAAGGTTCGAGGCACCTAAAATGCCATCATCAAGGTCTGAGGCACCTAAAAAGCCATCATCATCAAGGTTTGAGGCACCTAAAACGCCATCGTCATTAAGGTTTGAGGCACCTAAAACGCCATCATCATCAAGGTTTGAGGCACCTAAAACGCCATCATCATCAAGGTCCGAGGCACCTAAAACGCCATCATCTTTAAGGTCTGAGGCACCTAAAGCGCCATCATTACCAGGTTGACGCCTCAAAATAGTCATTCCAGGGTCAACATCCAAAGACCCGAACTACGACTGGCTTGATTTCTCTTAAGGATACGTAGGTAGCCTATCATTAGGTTCAGCCATCAGACCGAAACGGTCATTCCTATCCCTAGCAGAGCGAATATATAATCTCAGCCACCGGACCAAAATGGTCATCCCCAGCAGAGTTTCTTTCAGCAATCGACTGTAGAACTCGCTCACCAGGTTGACATCCTAAAATAGTCATTCCAGGGTCAAAAACCCGAACTACGGCCGGCTTGATTCCCATTCGGGATACGTAGGTAGCCTATCGCTAGGTTCAGCCACTCGATCACTTGATCATCCTGTCAAATATGGAGCCTTACTCTTATCGACGACCCCGCTTCCTTCGAAAGCGCCGTCGCCGAGGGGCTACTGTAAGTGCTCCAATTTGAGTTGTTAGCATTTTCGTTAGAAAATTAACGAAAGCCCTAACATTCCTAACATTTCTAACAATTCCTAACCTTTCTAACAAAGTAAGGGTAGATTAGAGATTGCCATTTAAGGTTAAACCAAGAAAAGAATCTTAAAAAAGAAAAGAAAAGAAATTGGAAAAATTCGAATTAGGCAAGCTGAAAAACACAAACTGCTGGAATTTTTGAATAATATTCCTTGTGTCCAAAGCCTGCAGCTGCAATTAATGAACAGTGCACGCTGAGCTTCTCATCCACGCGGATGGTTTTGCCATTTTCATAGGCCTATATAAATTAAGCCCTTCAGTCTCAGAAATAAGGAGGAACAACAACTCCCAGCAAGCACCTTGGCGAAAATCTTGTAGAAAACAGTGGGAATTCCCTTGAATTGCCACCTTTTTCTCAATCATTTTCCCAAATCAAACCACACTAAATCACTCTCAAAACTCAAAGCTTCAAACACAAAACACAAAAGAAGATAGGTATAACCTCCTTCTCCCTACCCTAAATCTCTCATCCATGCATGCATCTCATACTTTGAAGATGCAACTTGCTCATTTCTTGCCCTAGATCCAAGAGGATCACCATGGAAGTTCATCTCCATGGATGATCCTCTACAAGGATCAACATTTCTTTCAAAATTATTTTTACTTCTTACAAACACATTTTCAAAACCCTAAAAACCATTTTCACAACAAAAATCTTGATTTCAAAGCTAAATCTCCCCTTCCCAAGCAAATGAAATGCTTAAGTCCTAATGTACCCTAAGGGTGGATTGATATAGTAGATCACCACTAAAATGTCTAGTGACTACTAATCAAAGCCTAAGGAAATGGGGACAATCATGGATGCCAAACCCCCTTTAAAATCATGTTTTTCTTCAAGAGAAAGTTGCTGTCCAGTAGCCTTCCTCTTAGACCTCTGTCCATGGTCTAATTTTTTGGACACAGAAGAAATTGGAATTTGGTGTTGACTACAAAACACTTTTTGTAGCCAACATCCAGAGATTTCGAGACATATTTTTACTTTATTTTTTACATGAGTATAACTCCCTTTTTCAAATTATCTTTTAAAGGTCAGTTCATCAGTCTCTGGAAATCCAGATTTCATATCTGAGATTTCCAGAAGGTTTTGGTCCAGCAAATCATCTCCAAATGGAAAAGTTCTTTTTCATAAACCTTATTTAAGGTGTTTTGAACAACTTTCATTCTCGCACTTTCCCCATATTTTGAAGTTTTTAAGCTCTTAAATCCGTTTTAAAATCAAGTGTCCACTGCTTTTTTCATTCTGGCAGAATTGGTTTTTCAACTTCAAAAAATCTTTTGAGTACCAAAACTCAACCCAAAAATCATACCAAAAATCATGGGACTTGTTTAATGTCTTATAAAGAATTCCCAATTTTTAGTTTTCTCAGTTTCAACTTAATTTGGCCAAAGGAACACACACACACACACACACACACATACACAAATGATTTTTAAGCTTGGAAGACTTATTTTACGAGGCATTCCGGGTGAACACTAACGTTCTTCCCGGCGTGTAACGTGACCTCCGAACTCAAATTTCTAATCTCGGGCATTTTTCAAAGTTTTGGCCCTTAAAATAAAAATGGCGTGGCGACTCCGTGTTTTTCGATTGATTTTCAAAGAAAAGAAAAATACCAATCTTTCGAAAAATGGCAACATTTGTTACAGAATCGGTCCATCTCCGGCATTCTGAACTTGGAAGGGAGAAGCGTGACCATTCCCGGATCTGTGGATCTGAGCGTTTCTTGCTTTGAGCTGCTCATGTTGGCATTCAGGTCTTTCATCTGTTCGACCATCCAGGCTAAGGTTGGGTCCAGTGGTGGACTTTGAGGCTCGGCGCCGGGTGCTACCATGTGAGTGGTAGTGATTGGAGGTGGAAGGCTCGATATATGGGGATATATGGGGGCCTTTTCTGGACTGTATGGGGGTTTGTCCCCGGTGTTTTGGTATTCGTGTATAGGCAATGGGATGAACCCAGGAGGGTATTCGAGGATATTGGCATCTGTTTGAGATGGTCCAGCGGTGCGCTGGTTGTACTGAGTGATGGGAGTAGTATTGGCTTGGCCGTATATGACAGGGTTGCCCTGAGAGGTGGCAATATGAAGCCTAGGTTGGCTGTTTCCTTGGTTCGAAGGCATCCCGTAATTTGGCGGGGGAGGAACCTGGTTGAAGGTTTGAGGAGATGGTTTCGGGGAATTGTCGTCCTCGACTAGGACGAAAGTACCGTCTGACTGGGGGATAGCTGCTATACCTCGCTCATTCAGAAGTTGTACCACAAAACTCTGCTGATCTTCTTTCTTCCTCTTGTGAACCTCACAAGCCCGGATGGCTTCTTCCAATGTCATATCTGTTTCCGGGGGCGGGGGTCCGTCCCCGTCATGATTTCTCGGTGAGCTAGACATGTCGGATATTCTGGCTGAGGGAACTGAGGAAACCGAAGAACTGTCTGACGCTGCCGTAACTGCGACTCTAGCGAGGCGCTGACCCGGAATTCTGAACCACTTTCTGCTCACTGCAGGGAATGAAAGGCAGGGTTTAGGAATCAGAAAGGGTATTTGGCCCAGGGTTTCAGGCTAGTGCAATATGCAGTTACCGATTAATGTTTACTTAAAAAGCATTTTCTCAGAGTCCTAATCGGTTGGAAAAGATCGTGTCTTCTTTTTCGCAACTAACCTAAGGCTCTAATCAGTGGATCTCGTCACTACTTTTATAACCCCTCATTTTTCACCTGTAGATCGTCTTCTCGGGATGGACAATCCTGAGCAAGGGTCTTATAAGGCAAGCGAGTTCCACCGACAAAGGAAAAAGTGAAGTTAAGGTTAGTTGATCACGCAAACTTCCAACGTATGTGACACGCGGGCCACAGTCGATGTCAACGTCCTTAAGTTAAGGCGGGGATGAAATTACCCGGATCAGCTCGCGCGCGGGCCTCGGCATCTCGCATTCGTTTGCGTTCGGGAAGTCGCTCAGATCCGATAGGCAGCGCATTCGCGTCCCGGCATCTGGCTTATTCCGTTTTGCGGTGTTGGACAATATCTCGCCGTGTTTTTTGCTTGTAGAGTCGCCACGCCATTTTTATTAAGCCCAAAACATTGAAAAAGGGCATCAGTTTAAAAATAAATTGTTTTTCTGTGATGAGATTTTTGAGTTCGGAGGTCAGATGACTCCTCGGGAAGAGAATATTAGAATCTTAGAGCTCACCCGAGTCGCCTCGTAAAAACGAGTCTTTCGGTACCCCTTATATTCTTTAACTGTTGTGTGTGTGTGTATGTGCTTTTAAAAATGCATGCTGTATCGGATGTCTACATTGTACACTGCTTTATTGAAATGTATTGAAATAGTAATGGAAGGAAGCCTTACCAATGTTGGTTCGTGTCTGTCTTCCGCGGGGGAATAGTGTTTGAGGATGGAATAGTGTTTCGGTACGGACCGAGATTGCTTAGGGATGAGCCGGTTGTCTGCGGACAGAGTTTCGGCGTGCGTTGGGATCGCAGGGATCACTCGGGCAGAGGTTCGGCGTGCGTTGGGATCACAGGGATCACTCGGGCAGAGGTTCGGCGTGCGTTGGGATGGCAAGAGTCACTCAGGCAGAGTTTCGGCGTGCATTCGAGTTTCCGGTTTGACTCGGAAAGAGCCGAGATGCCTCGGGAAAGACCAGGCAAGGCCTCAGAGTACCACGAAGGGCCTCAGAGTACCTCGAGAGTGCCTCGGGGCAGCGCGGGAGCGCTCGGAGAGGCTTCAGAACACCGTGAGGGGGCTCGAAAGGCCTCGGAATGATCCGAAAGGGGCAGGAAGTGCCTCGAGAGGACTTAAAGGGGTGCCAGAAGGCTGGGGGGAGAGGAGAGAATAGGGAGGTGTCTGAATTTTGAGAGGGGGAACCCTCTATTTATAGTACTCAGAAATGTTCAATAAGGTCCGTACGGACCTTGCAGGTAATCCAAGTTTTTGGTTTTCCTCGATTTGAGGGAATAAGTGGACTTTAAGAAGATTTAGCCATGATGGTGTCTGGTTGCAATAAGGTTCGTACGGACCAACCTTGCATGCAATAAGGTCTGTACGGACCAACCATGTAGCAGGGTAATTATTACCTCCGGGATTTGAGGGAATAAATTGGACTTTAAGGGGATTCAGTAATCATTGAAGCAAAGAGGTCCGTACGGACCACATATGCTTTTCCAATTTCTGAAAAATCCTTAAAAAGTCCTTTTGTGCTTCGTTGACCCAGAAAGGTCCCTCCCTTGGTTTTATTGGGGGGTTTTTGAGTGTTTTGAGTGTCACGGGTCTTTAAGACTGCATTTGTGAGTCTGCGGTGTTTCCCATGCGCTCGAAAGAGGGTGATCCAGATTAGGGTACTTACAGAAGCCCCTCGGCGACGTCACTTACGGAGGAAATGGGGTCGTCTATAAGATAAGGGTCCTAATCTGGATCGCGTGCTGGGAGAGGAAGTGACCGTGTAGGTCGGTGTGTGAGGACATGGCGGTGTCCTGTTGTGTGACCGTTTAGGTCAGTTGGCTGGACCCTGTGATAGGATTCCTATGTATCCCTAGCGAGAATCAAGCCTAATCATAGTTCGTGTGTGGGGAGGTGGACATGTCAGTGTCCTGTGGGTGACCTTATAGGTCGGCTGTGAGGATGTGGAGGCATCCTGGGTGACCGCATAGGTCGATGGTAAGGACGTGGAGGCGTCCTGGGTGACCGTATAGGTCGATGGTAAGGACGTGGAGGCATCCTGGGTGACCACATAGGTCGATGGTAAGGACGTGGAGGCGTCCTGGGTGACCGCATAGGTCGATGGTAAGGATGTTGAGGCATCCTGGGTGACCGTATAGGTCGATGGTAAGGACATGGAGGCGTCCTGGGTGATCGTATAGGTCGATGGTAAGGACGTGGAGCCATCCTGGGTGACCGCATAGGTCGATGGTAAGGATGTGGAGGCGTCCTGTGTGACCGTATAGGTCGATTGTAAGGACGTGGAGGCATCCTGGGTGACTGTATAGGTCGATGGTAAGGACGTGGAGGCATCCTGGGTGATCGCATAGGTCGATGGTAAGGATGTGGAGGCATCCTAGCGACCGTATAGTCAATGGTAAGGTGGCGTGGAGGCGTCCCGGGTGACCGCACAGGTCGATGGTAAGGACGTGGAGGTGCCCCGGGTGACCGTATAGGCCGATGGTAAGTGACGTGGAGGCGTCCCGCTGTGACCGTATAGTCGATGGTAGGGACATGGAGGCGTCCCGGGTGACCGCAAAGGTCGATGGTAAGGACGTGGAGGCATCCCGGGTGACCGTATAGTCGACGGTGCGGACGCGGAGGCATCTGGGCGACCGTATAGGTCGATGGTAAGGACGTGGAGGCATCCCCGCGACCGTATAGTCGATGGTAAGGTGACGTGGAGGCGCCCGGGTGACCGCATAGGTCGATGGTAAGTGATGTGGAGGCGTCCCGGTGACCGCACAGTCGATGGTAAGTGACGTGGAGGCATCCCGCGACCGCACAGCCGTCGATGCGAGACGTGGAGGCATCCCGCGACCGCATGTCGATGGCGAGGACGTGGAGGCGTCCCGGGTGACCGCACAGGTCGATGGTAAGGACGTGGAGGCATCCCGGTGACCGCATAGCCGATGGTAAGGACGTGGAGGCGTCCCGGCGACCGCATAGGTCGATGGTGAAGGACGTGAGGCATCCTGCGACCGCATAGGTCGATGGTAAGGACGTAGGTAAGGACGTGGAGGCATCCCCGGTGACCGCATAGGTCGATGGTAAGGACGTGGAGGCATCCCGCGACCGCATAGGTCGATGGTGGTGACGTGGAGGCGTCCCCTGGTGACGGCATAAGTCGATGGTAAGGACATGGAGGCGTCCTAGTCGCACCGCATGTCGATGGTGGTAACGGACGTGAGGCGTCCCGGGTGACCGCATAGGTCGATGGTAAGGGCATGGAGGCGTCCTGGGTGACCGTATAGGTCGATGGTAAGGACGTGGAGGCATCCTGGGTGACCGCATAGGTTGATGGTAAGGACGTGGAGGCGTCCTGGGTGACCGCATAGGTCGATGGTAAGGACGTGGAGGTATCCTGGGTGACCGTATAGGTCGATGGTAAGGGCGTGGAGGCATCCTGGGTGACCGCCTAGGTCGATGGTAAGGACGTGGAGGCATCCTGGGTGACCGTATAGGTCGATGGTAAGGTCGTGGTGGCGCCCTGAGATGGAAATTTTATGATTTTCCGAATCGGGTGGTTTAAAGCCTTTCGGGATGGAGGTATGTCATGTATGAGGACTTAATTCGTCTTCTGACTGCAGTTGTGTCATGTATGAGGACTTGATTCGTCTTCTGACTGCGGTTGTGTCATGTGTGAGGACTTGATTCGTCTTCTGACTGCGGTTGTGTCATGTGTGAGGACTTGATTCGTCTTCTGACTGTGGTTGTGTCATGTATGAGGACTTGATTCGTCTTCTGACTGCGGTTTGCATAGGCGTGGCTGCCTTGTGCTTTGATTGTGAGAGGTGTGGATGCCTCACGTTTTTTCCGCTAGGGAAAAGGTTGGACTTACGATGACTACCGGTGTTCATTTGCTGGGGATATTGTGGCCTCGTAGGGGCTTTTTCCACTGAGAAGGTGACTTCGGGCTTACTTTGATGGCCTGTGGTTGATTCACCGTCTGGCGTTTTGGAGGCATTTTGTGCCTTGGGATTTGTGCTTGGAGGTGCTGGCTCCTTCTCATGCTTGTTTCACCGTTTAGTGGGCGAGGTTCAGGCTTACGATGATGGCCGGTAGTTGTGTTGCCATTAAGTGGGTGAAATCCGAGCTTACGATGATGGCCGGTGTTTGAGTTGCCGTTTAGTGGGCGAAATCCGGGCTTACGATGACAGCCGGTGGTTGAGTTGCCGTTTAGTGGGCGAAATCCGGGCTTAGGATGACGGCCGGTGTTGGTTCTGTTGGGTTGAGGACCAAACTGCATTGAATTTGCTGAAATAGGCCTTTGGACAGCCAGGGGCAAAAATTATAAGGGCAAAGAAGTAATTTGGCCCTATGTTGCAAAGAGGTTCGTACGGATTTTCTCCTTCTGCAAAGAGGTCCGTACGAACCAATGTTGAATTTTACAGTTCCCAGATTTTGACTGGCTACATAACCGAGGCCTTTCCCCATTCTTCTTCTTCCAGTTCGTGCACCAGCGAGAGAGAGGGAGAGAAAACTCCATTTTTGTACCAAAATCTTCCATAATTTAGCTTGAGTTGCTTGTAATGGCGGAAGGTTCAAGGAGAGGACGTCGTCAACGGAGCCAAGAGGCGATTGAGCAAAGGACGGAGCTTCAAAGGAATTGCATCTCCTTTTTGCCTTCTTCGAAGAACCCAGATGTGTTGTATCCGAATCCAGAGGTGCATAATCGGCGAGTTAGGAACACCGGGGAGGTAAGAAATCATTTCAGTCTTGATTCCTTGCTTGAATTGTTGAATGCTAGAACTAGGTTGTAGTTTTTCGCATTTTTGGGGCTTTTGTTGTTTGCCATGCTTTTTGTGAAATTCGTGATGAATTGTTGAAAGTGAGCATGTAAAAATTTTGGGTATGTGAATTTTGTGCAAAAATGTGTAGATTAGCTCTTATTTGTAAAAATAAAGTGCCTCTCTTTGAAATGCATGCTTCGGTGTTTTGTACCTTATGCTATTTCTGTATGTACTTTGTGAGAAAAATTGCCATGTAGGGACAAATTTTGTGGAAAATGTGACATGTGCCGTGTTTTGTGACGGATTTTGTCTGGAAGTATGTGCCGTGTAGGGACGGACTTTTCTGAAAATGTGCAATGCAGTGTGTGCCGTGTTTTTGGTGACGGCCTTTGTGGGGAATTTATGTGCAATATGTGCCGTGTTTTGTGACGGGTCTTTTGAAAATGTGTCGTGGAGGGCTTAATTCCTCTGTTGAGAAAATTTGTACAGTATGTGCCGTGTTTTGTGACGGACTGCATGGGGAAAATTATGTGTAATGCATACCGTGTTTTGTGACGGGTTGCATGTGAAAATTGTGTGCAATGTGTGCCGTATTTTGTGACAGAATTTTTTTTTATTAAGTACTGTGACTGACGTACCTTTGCTGTGTTTACCTGTAGGATGAGGGGCTTTTGTCTGGGAAAGCCAAAAAGATGAAGTCTCGAGGGTCGATCGAGGTCAGAGGTGGAGTGTGGCAGCAGATTCTGTCGACATCTCTACATGGGGCAGCCGAGCCCCTAAGAGGTGGGTGTATGCTTAGGCTTGGGTGTGTTCGTGGAGAACCTGGCCGGGATTTCTGATACGAGGAAGAACAAGAGTATCTTCCTGGGCTTGTCTGAGTATTGGTGCAATACCACCCACACCTTCCATCTGAGCTGGGGTGAGGTGACGGTGACTCCCACCGATTTTGCTGCTATCATCGGGCTTTCCTTCAAAGGAGGGCCAGTGCGGTAGAGGGACAGGATATCCGAGGAGGTGTTGGCTGAGCTGCTGGGCTTCGCGCCTCTTCATCGCAGGGGCCTGGGCATGCTGTATAGCGATGTGGAGATGCGGATTACGGCCAGTATTGGGGCCTATTGCCGTGGTACCGGCATGGTGATGGCGGAGCAGCTGGTACGCTCCTTCCTGTGGTTTGCCCTTTCCGAGACTCTGTTCTCGAATCAAGCGACTACGGCTCCTTTTGCTCTGCTGGAGAGTTTGACTGATTTAGGGAGGGTTTGTGATATAGCTTGGGGCGAGGCGGGCCTGGCCGAGCTATACTTCTCTTTGGACCGGTTTAGCCGAGGCGTGGCCAGTTCTTTAGACTGCTTTGATTTTGCTTTGGAGGTATGAGTTTATTGCTGTTTTTGATTTAGCAATTTGTCATTTCTCTGCTTTCCTTTTGCACTGAGCCTTTTCTGCTTTTGTCGCAGGTGTGGTTCTATGAGATCTTCCGGTGCTTCCCGTGGGATCGAGAGGTTGAGGCCATAGCGGCCTATCCTGCTATGTTGGACTGGGCCCGCCCGGCGAGGAGGAGGAGGACCAGTAGGGGAAAGCTCACCATTACCTACGGGGATGTGCAGGAGCATCTGGGGAGAGACAGCCCAGCGGAGTTTGATCTGTACCCCTGGGCTCGGTATGGGGCTGATGAGTTCGAGGGTGCCCCCGTGGTGACGGCATAGAGTAAGATGCTACGGGGCCTGACCTGCGATGTTATGTACTTGGGAGAGAGAGTTTTCTGGCAGCATGGCCCGGGTATGCTCCCCTTGGCTCCGAGGGACCCGCCTTTTGGGATGATGGATTCCCGGGATATGGATGTGCTGGAGTTTGAGAGATATCTGGGCGGCGTGAGTGCCGATGAGTTTGTTTTGTTTGGAGAGGAGTATGGGTCCTTCGATAGGAGGAAGTTGAGGACGCCACAGGTGTTGGCGAGGGAGAGGGAGGCTGGTCCGCCAGGTCCCCCAGAGGTTCCGGTGCCTGGGCCGGATTTCACATACGTTCGCGGGGATTCGTCGAAGCCGAGGGTGTCGGTACCCGTCCCCGAGCAGGCTCCAGCTGCCTACCGAGTTGACCCTGATATGCCGGTGAGTGTGCTTACTCTTTTCTGTCTTGGCATTTTTTCTGTATTTCTCTCTTTTTGTATGCCTGTATCTCGTTAGCTGAGCGCTTCTTTGGCTGTTTGCTTGTGCAGGTCCCGGGGAGAGCCTTCGACATGCTGATCCGCCGTTATGTGGCGATGCGATCTTTTGCGAAGAAGATGGTGGGGAAGATGTCTTGCCGGTCTTCGCGGCGTGTGCCGGCGTACGAGCCGATGCCTTCGAGGCATTCTGTGGACGTTCCTCCGTCGAGGGTTGAGCCAGAGCCACAGCAGGAGGGACCCTCTCGGGGGTGGCATAGCATGGATGCCGGGACGTTTTCGGGAGTCCAGAGGCCGCCGATCTTTCACCAGTTCTGGCCTTCACAGGAGGCACCGGAAGAGAGTCCGTCAGAGCCTGCCTTCTTCGATCCTTTTGCCGGGTTTGACCCTTCCGAGTATCTTGAGTACCTACCCCAGGAGGGGGTTCAGTATTCTGACGATGAGGGTGTGGCTGGCGGGTTTGCCGGGGTGTCCGATTTCTCGCTTGAGGATGTTGATGATGATGATGAAGAGTCAGATTAGGGCTCATTTGCTTTCCCTCTTTCCATATCTTCTTTTTTTTTTGTTTAGCAACAGACATTATGTGTACCTGTAATAAAACATTCGCATTTGCACCGCAAAGTATTTTATTTTAAGATATAATGCCGCATTTTGTGATTCCCGGGAGTTTTCCTAGGAATTGTTACTATTTTACTATTTGTGCATGCAACGTGAGCTGGGAGTGCGTTTGTGGGTAGCGTATTCTTGCCGGAAATGGCTTTGGCCAGAGTTTGGGCAGTTTGGAGCAAGGTCCTGCGGGGAACAGTGGTTGTTGTGCTGTTTTCTGGGAAAGTGGGGCCATGATTTAACAAGGTCCGTACGGACCAACCTGGGGTGCAAAGAGGTCCATACGGATCACCTTTGCTTTTGGGAAGAGATAAATGCTTTCCGGATGTCTGGACTTTCCCCACTTCCCATTTGCAGCCATTTTCGAGCTTTCTTCCCCATTTTCTCTAGGAACCTCCATTTTTGCCATGGATTCTTTGTACGTTCCACGAATTTTGCCAAGGCTTTCGCAGGAGCGGCAAGCATACTTCCTTGAGCGGCTGAAAATGTGGATGCGACACCGCATGAGGCATCAGAGGCGGGCTTTCGAGGTAAGGTTTCGACTTTGCTCGGTTTGGTCCCTTAAGGAGTTGGTTCCTGATTGGGAATTATTGCGGGATGCCGCGAAGTTTTGGGATGTTAGGAGGCATGTGTATTACTTCTCCTACAATGAAATGGTTCCCACCTTTGAGGATTTTCGGGCTTTGATTGGAGGACCAGAGGTGGAGGCCATCTCGCTTCCTTTGATTGGCGGTGCCGCTGTGAGCGTGAAGCTGGCGTGCTTTCTTCGGACTTCGTTGGGAGAAGTGCAGATGGTTATGCGTCTAACATTGGTAACTGTGTCAATGTAGAGGAGGGGAAAGTGCAGGGTTTGAAGAGTCACGATTGCCACATTTTGCTGGATAGGCTACTTCTGATTGCTCTCAGGGGTCTCTTGCCTGACAATATCTGGGTGGCGTTAACAGAGTTAAGTGAGTTTTTCCGAGCGTTAAGATCGACCACACTACGTGTTGATCACATGAAAAAGATTGAGGAGAGCATCGTAGTGACTTTGTGCAAACTTGAGAAGATATTTCCTCCTTCATTCTTTGATTCTATAGATCATTTACCGGTCCACTTGGCATACGAAGCTAGAGTCGGTGGTCCAGTTCAATACAAATGGATATATCCATTTGAGAGGTAATTGAATTTATTCCATTTCTAAATAATTTGAGCGTTAACAATATACCTTCTTTAACATTATTTATGTTTTAATCTACGAATGACTTTTAGGTATCTAGGCCAATTGAAAAGGAAGATGAGCAATAGGGCCATGGTCGAGGCCTCAATTTCAAAGGCTGTTATTATAGATGAGATTGTTGCCTTTGTCGGAACATATTTTCCTCCTGATGCTGATACGAGATTGACTAGGGTTAGCCGCAATTACAATGGTGGTTTTCCATCTAAGGGAAACATCTCTGTATTTTCATTCCCTGGTCGATTCCTCGGCAAACGGGTTGGTAGGCGTACGTTAACCGCTAAAGAGTTTGCCGCGGTCGAAACGTATGTTCTTCTTAACTGTGACGAGGTTGGGGAATATATCAAGTAAGTCATTGATGTTATGTTTATGCCTCGTCGATTAAATTATGCATGTTTAATTACCTGCATATGAAATGCCTTGTTTAACCCTATTGCAGAATGTTTGAAGATTTAGCTCAGGATTTATCTCCAGAACTCATCGCAACTAGGACAGACAGAGAATTTCCAAACTGGCTAAGGAAATATGTAAATATTTCGTTTCATTCAAATTTATTCTATACACTTTTTTAAACATTCAATCTTAAAATTGTATTAAATTGGTTACATATTGTCTTATAGATAGCTGAACATCCGGGTGATGCCAAAGCTGCGAGGTTAAGACATTTAGCATCAACTCCGTACTTGAACGTTAATTTATACAACGGTTATTTCGTGAATGGCTATATGTTTCATACCAAAGCTTACGGGGGCTCTAAATTGACGTGGAATAGCGGTGTGAAGCTTAAAGGAAACCTTGATTATTATGGCATCCTGAAAAAAGTAGTCTAGGTGGAGTATTTGGGTAGAAACAGTGTTGTCTTGTTCAATTGTTATTGGCGAGATGCTGTGCGAGGTGTTAAGAAGCACGCCATATTTGACCTCGTCGATGTAAATGACTCGTCCAGACATAATGGCGACGACGTCTTCATCTTAGCATCTCAAGCACAACAGGTATACATGACTCCCTACCCTCGTCCATGACCCGACGGATGGTGGGCTGTCTGGATGATCAAGGCTAGGAGCATGATGGACAACCTACCCTCGTCGACAACTACAGAGTCGTCATTAGAAACACCCTATCAAGAGGATGAAATGCCAGTGCCACCTAACGTTTCATCAGCTAATCATCCATTAGATGATGTCACTCATATTCCTCAAAATGTTGATGAACCCGAGGAGGATATCTTACCAGTGAATTTGGCAACTCCTCCGCCTCGTTCAGGTCATCTCGCGCACATTGATATTGATGAATCAGAGGAAGAGGAAGAGGAACTAGAGTTTGATTCATCAGAGTCCGAAGACGAAGATGAAGAACTCGAGTTTTGTAGTAATTCAGAGTCCAGTGATGATGATGGGGACAAAGATTAATAATAGTTTAAAGTTTTATATGTATTGTGAATGCTTTAGATTATTAGAACTTTAAAGTTTTATATGTATTGTGAATGCTTTAGATTATTAATAGTTTAAAGTTTTATATGTATTGTGAATGCTTTAGATTATTAAAACTTTAAAGTTTTATATGTATTGTGAATGCTTTAGATTATTAATAGTTTAAAGTTTTATATATATTGTGAATGCTTTAGATTATTAGAACTTTAAAGTTACTTTTATATGAATTGTGAATATATTGTTTCCTATTGTTAAAGTTGTATATTTTAATATTTTTACTGTAATACAGATATGAGTTCTAGTAAAAAGGGTAGGAAGACACGGCCCATCTACACATCCACTACTGGGATGCAACCGTCCCGATCCAGTACTGATCATGATGCCGAGGTCGACCCTACCCGCAGTAGTACTAGCTCCACCTCCACCTTTGGGGCCGATACACACCCTGCTGTCGATTCTGAGGGGAGGATATTTGTCGAGATATCGTCACATTATGACCAGTAAGTAACTCTTCATTAATTTGATATAAGTTGGTTCCTTTTTGTTTTATATATAATCCATTATTTAAGTTAAAATGTTATTGTATAAATATACTTGGCAGGTTTGTAGGTGGATATCCTACCACAGGGACTAAGATCGGCCAGTATTGGCGGTCTCATCTCATGACTGAGTTTTGGCCCAACTGGAAATCATTGCCAGCGGCGCAGAAGGAGGATGCGTGGGAGGAGTTTAAGGTAATGTGTTAATGGTTTTTATTTAAAACTTAAATGTTAGTTTGTTATTAAAATGTTATAATTAATAATGATTATACTCTTTTAGTTTTGTAATGTTATCATTATATGTTGTAGGGGAAATATTGTTGGGCGCTGGAAATCGACGAGGCGACGGCTAGATTTGTTTTCAATGTACAGGCTCATAAGCTATTTAAGGATCATATTGGTAACATATTTATCTATCCTTAATTAGTTTAATTATGAATGATTATACTCTTTTAATTTGATAATGTCATCATTATATGTTTACGAGATATTCATATTTTTATAGGTAACACAAAGAGACAATGTTATACTAATCGGCTCAAGGCGAACCAACAGTCCTTGAGACCTACTTGGATGACCGAGGAGGTGTTTCTTCAATTTTTCAAATATTGGGGGTCGGAAAAGGTGAAGGCTATAGCCGAACAGGCTAAGGCAAATAGAGCAGGCTCCTCGGGATCGGCGACGAAGCATACCATGGGGACGATCCCGGTCGGCGAGCATCACTACCGCATGGTATGTATCTTAGTTTAAATGTAGTAGTGTATGCATGCTTTTAAATAGGTTTATGTACGTATGTTAGCTGGGAGCCATGTTGATGCTATGAAATACACGGTTTTAGTGTAAATGTAGTGTATGCATGCTTTTAAATCAGTTTAAATGTTGCATTTATACAATTTCAAAGTAATAATCTCGCTTATTTTATTTATAGGAAAGGGAGCATGGCCCGAATGTCAGTTTTTTGGATGTTTACGCTAGTACCCATCTTCGGAATCCTACAGCGCCCGATCAACCTCCGCAATGGGTTGACGATCGCTCTGCTAATGCCTTTGTAAGTAAACTATCATTAAATGACTTGATTTTGAATATGTAAATTTGTTTATGACCCTTACATTGTGTATATGATTATAATTGTTTGTTTTATTTTGACAGAGTGCATATCAAGCCGCCATTGTTCCCGAAGGAACGCCTCTCGACCAGCCCGTTCCCTTCGTGCCTGATGTTTGTCGCTCGGTCACCTCTGAGGGACATCCAAGGAGAGGAGCCCGAGTGTTAGGGATGGGGGATTACGGGCGGCAATGCCCGTCGACGTCGACCAGCCGTCGGCCAAATGTTGTCCCGACCACGTTTCATGATCCGAGGGTCGACACTCTGCAGGCTGCGTTGGATGAGGAGAGACGCGAGCGGGAAAAGCTTAAGGAGGCTCATGCAGAGACTCAAATACAATTGGCGCTGTTGATGGCTCATTTGGACCAGGACTAGGGTAATTTCCGGCCGCCCCCGAGTTGATTACAGACTATTTTAGACTTGTTTACTATTTTATACTTGTTTGTAAACATTTGAGATATTTGGTACCCGCGGGAGCCCCTCCCCCTATCCCCCTCTCTCCCCCCTCTCCCCCCTCTCCCCCTCCCGATTTGGTACGGTGATATTTAGTCTTTAGTTTGGTACGCTGATATTTGATTTTTAGTTTTTATAGTTTTAGTTTTATATATTGAATTGTTATATCAGGTACAAAAAATTTTGGTTTAGTGATATTTTAAATTATTTTTTTTAATTTATTTCAGAATCAGCGACGGAAATTTCCGTCGCTGATATTAATTTATTTTAATTAATTTTAATTACAGCGACGGAAATTTCCGCCGCTATATCAATTAATTTTAATTTAATTTTTGATTATAGCGGCGGAAATTTCCGTCGCTGGAATAAAAATTAATTAAAATAAATTAATTTCAACGACGGAAATTCCCGTCACTGAAATTATTTTATTTTAATTAATTTTTATTCCAGCGACGGAAATTTCCGCCGCTATATCATTTAATTTTAATTTAATTTTTGATTTCAGCGGCGGAAATTTCCGTCGCTGAAATAAAAATTAAATTAAAATAAAATAATTTCGGCGACGGTAATTTTCGCCGCTGAAATTACTTTATTTTAATTTAAATTTTATTACAGCGACGGAAATTTCCGCCGCTGAAATTAATTTAATTTAATTAATTTTTATTACAGCGACAAAATTTTCCGTTGCGGAAATGAAAATTTAATTAAATTAAATTGATTTAACGGCGGAAATTTTCGTCGCTGGAACCTTTAAATCACCGGCGAAATTAATTTCGTCGGTAAAATCAAAATATACCGGCGGAAATTTAGCCGTCGGAGAACTGCGGCGGGCTGGTAGCGGCGAACCACCGACGGAATTTTTCCGCCGGTGTTTATTTTTAGCGACGGAAATTTCGTTTTAGCGACGGAAATTTTTCGCCGCTAAATCACCTATTTCTGGTAGTGCATGGCCTTTCGCCACATGGGGAATCGACGTCATTGGAAAGATCACTCCCCCCGAAAGAAACGGCCACGAGTTCATATTAGTCGCTGTCGACTACTTCACCAAATGGGTAGAAGCCAAATCCTACAAAGTATTGAATTCCAATAATGTGGCCGAGTTCATCAGGGAAAACATCATGTGCAAGTACGGAGTGCCCAACGAGATCATATCTGATAATGGAACCCACTTCGAAGGAGATTGCAACCTGCTGCTAATCGAGTTTAGAGTCACTCGCCACAAGTCTTCTCCCTATAGACCACAGACTAACGGCGCAGTAGAGGCAGCAAACTAAACCCTCGCAAGGATAATAAAGAAGATGGCCGTACGAGGACGGGATTGGCCCGAAAAACTGCATTTAGCACATTGGGGATACCGAACATCAGTCAGAACCATCACTGGGGAAACTCCTTTCACGCTAACCTATGGAATGGAAGCCATGTTGCCAGTTGAACTAGAAATTCCCTCTCTACGAGTCCTCTTGGAAAATGGGGTCAACGAAGTCAAATGGCTCCAAAGCCGTCATGACGAGTTGGCTCTACTCGATGAGCGAAGATTGAAAGCCATGGAACATACTCGTGCCTACCAAAGCCGAATGGCCCGAGCTTTTGATAAAAAAGTCAAGACCCGAGGCATCAGAGAAGGTGACTTAGTGCTTAAAGAAAAGCCTCCTACACAGTCCAATCCCCTCGGAAAGTGGGAGCCAACCTGGATAGGCCCGTTCGTGGTACAAAAGATCTTCTCAGGAGGAGCAATGAAGCTAGCAGATTTGGATGGAAACCCTTTCGTCAACCTAGTAAACGGAAGCAAACTTCGCAGATACTTTGTTTGAAGAAGAAATCGAGTCAACTCTCTTTCCCCCCTCTATTCTCTAAACAATAATAATATATACATCAAAGTGCTAAAAGAGTAATACCCACCTAGACTCATCCTCAAAACGGTCTAGGTAAAAATCAGGGTTGCACTGTTCTTCTCGCTTCTATCTTTCCCTTTCTAAAAAGAGTCGAACTACGATGACCTGAGCCCCTTAGTCCATTTATAAAAGGGGAACGTAGGCAGCCATTATTGGTTCGGTCTAAAAAATGATAAAATTCTAAATTCGGCACCAATCACTTGTGTCTCAAAAAACTCTTAAATTAACCCATGATTCATTACAGTTAAACACTTTTTGATGAGTTCAAGCACGGTCTACTCTCGACTCACTGCATACATGCAAAGCAAAATAAAAAACATAATTAAATCTAATGTGTCTGCAATGACAGTGGGTGGATACTTCATACTGCGAGATCAATCTAGTCACTTGTGCTCGGTCCTTCATCTTTCCTTCCCTTCCCCTATCTGCGGCGGGTGTTCTTCTCTTTCACAGGAAATATCCAAGTCGATCTCCTGCCAGGCTCTGGGATCCTTTCCGATGCCTCTGTAAAACCCGTCGCTGCCAGTGCAGCCCTTTCCATAACTCTACTACGAGTTGCCTCTCTTTGAGCCATCATATCCATGTCCCTATTTGCCAATCGGCTCGCTTTGACCTCATAGTCCTCCATGTCGTCCCCCATACTGTCTTGAGGGTTAGCCTTAGCCTCGGCCCTCCTCAAAGTTGAGCTGTCATAGTGGTTAAGACCCAAAAGCTCACTCTGCCTCCACAAAAGTACCATTTGAGTCTCCCCCAGATATATTTCTCATACCAGTTCAAGTAGCATGTGGACAAAATGGTTCTCCCCCTTCGTTGAAAGAGAACGCTAACTGGAAAAGATGAATACTGCCACAATTGAATGAAAAGCAAGAATGTCGAAGGGTCATCCATAGAAACTGATCCCACCTCGAAGGTTGCAAAATTGCTCAAATCCTTCAAAGGAACCTGTTTCATCCCAAAATGCCGTAAGACCAAAGATGGGATATAAAAGGAAGACCGGGAAAGTCCCAAAACTCTGACAATGAGAAGACCATCCTGAACGATCTAACACGTTTGCAATTTCCAATGAAGGACCCACCATCGCAAGTGATGTGTGCGAAGTTTGGCCATCCAAAGTTCCCAGTCAGCCTGATTGCCTTCTATCTCTAAGGGCCGCCGAGAAAAGAACCAAGGATCATATGTCATTGGAACCTCGGACATAACCTGCAACTTCTCCCTCAGCCACAAAGTAAGCAGAGCGGGACTTCCTCCCCACATGTACCAGCTGTCGGTCGCCATTCGATCGATACCGTGAAAAGTCTCGTCTAAAATCAAAGGGACAATATCCTCGCCGCCCCGGCAATGTCCCACCATGTCCAAAACCCCGTGATGGCATACTCCTAACGACATGAACATAAATACTGGTTGTCTACATGTTTAGTCTTCCAAAGGTTGTTTGAAGACAACTCCACTTACTGCCCTACTAGGAGGGATCTTGAACAAACCAAGCAACATGCAAATGAGTCTTTTGCTAACTTTGCTAGAAGATGGAGACTCAAACTTACTGAAATTGTCGAAAGACCTATGACTGAACAAGGAGCACAGCCCCCTCCAAAGCGTTAACAAGCAGGGCGAATGGCTGCAGGCGACAGACCAGGTCCCTCAACTAATCCCCTCAGTAGGAAGGAGATGATGATTGAGCGGGCTAGACTGTTGGCGGAATTGCTAGATATGCCAGACTCGCCCAACCAGAATGATAGAAGGTCGAAAAGGGCAGCTCCCTCCCAGATCTCTCACAGGCCGCCAAGTGAGAATGACAGGTAGAATGGGAACACTATGACAAATGAAGAGCGTCGAATTGTGGTGCGATCTATCCGTACGCACATGCCTGTCCCCAATGACGACTTGAGAAGTCATCTCAATAACAATAGGGAGCAGGAGGCTGAGTCTGAGTTGAGGCGACAAAGGGATACTGAAAGGAATAGGCGTAGGTCACCTGTTAGAATAGAGAGGTCGCAGTCCCACCACGTGAAAAATGGGCACAGGTCGCCAGTAAGATCAGCCAGGTCACCTGTGAGGTCAGTTAGGTCGCAATCTCATCGGGATAGGAATGGGAGCAGGTCGCCAGTCATGGAAGATAGGTGCAGGTCGCCAGTAAACTCAGTAAGGTCGCCTTCTCATATAGGTCGATGAGGTAGAGAAATTACTCCTCCTAGAAGTGAGAGGCATAGGGCCAACTCAAGAAGAGAGCCTCACCGGGACGAGCGAAAGAGATCTAATAATGTCTCACCATCAAGAAACGACAATCCAGATGCAAGGGAATGGTTGCAATGGAAAAAGAGATTGGAACAATGGGAGGGTGACGGGAAGGAAGATACTGAAAAGGGGGAACGAAACGACTTTACTCTTCGTCCCTTATCCAGATAATTGCTCGAGCGATGACCTCCTCAAGGTTTCAAGTTGCCCACTCTTGACAAATATTCAGGAGCGACCAATACTCAGAACCATATGCAGCATCTAGAAGCTACCATGTGCTTCATCTCCACTGAAGATGATATGATGTGTAAGGCACTAACCAGCACCCTCACAGGGGTAGCATTGACCTGGTTTCGTGGTTTAGCGCCAGGTTGTATTACCACATGGGAGTACATAAGGAGGACGTTCCTAGATCGCTTCTCGACAGCTGGAGCCCGAAAGTTGACAGTCACCGACCTGAACAATTTGGCTCAAGGGAAGAATGAAAGCTCGATGAGCTATTACACCAAGTTCAAGGAGATGGTTGACCAACTTGAAAAGGACCTAATAGACAGGGAAGTGATAAATTGCTTCTGAATGTGCGCTCGCCGAAAAAATTAGGAGTCGCCACGCCGTTTTAAGAGGAAACATTGAAAAACTTTTTTAGGGAGAAAATGGGTTCGGGGGTCAGGTTACGTGTTGGGAAGAACCGAGAGTTCACCCAACACGCCTCGTCCGTAGACGAGTCTTTCAATTGTTCAACATTAATTCATCCAAAAGTGTGTGCAACATGTGTGTAACAAGATATTTATAAAAATGCATGAAAGTGCTTTGTTTTATTACTCAACAAAGGGGAATACAACTTTGTAGGCCATTGACTCTGGGAGGCCACGTCCCACTTTACAGCAAACAGGAACAGATTACAAGAGAAAAGAGGTCCTGTGCAAGGGATCACATCTGTCGCGTGACAGAGGACTCCCTTGTCCCGATCTGTCGCGTGACATCAGTGATCACCCTGTAGAGGCTCACAATCAACCAAATCTACAGATTTATAAGCAAAACGAACAAACAACTGATCTAGAACCGAACAATCTAAACAAGCTACCGAATACTAAAGCAAATGAACAGGACGAACTACCAATAAAATATGGTCCCCGCAGATGGTCACGACATGTCACGTGACCACAGGACTCCACATGTCCACATGTGTCGCGTGACATATGCTAGCCATCTGCAGGTACCTCGGGCGAAGCGAATCCAACAATAACACAACAATTATATTATAAGCAGTAGTATCAATACGAATTAAACGCGAATCAATCAAAGGAATGTGGATATGGGAGATCCACACTCCCTTGATGCCCAAATTGCAAATCCAAATAGATCACATCAATAACAAGCAATTGGACTCAAGTATAAGCTATTTAAACAGAGAGATTGCAGTTGCCACTTGATAATCTGAGGCAGAAGGAGCCTGATTATCAAGTGGAGAAGGAGAGAGAATAATTAGAATAAATGGATGAGAGAGAGAGAAGAGGGGGAGAGTGTTACCCTTGTAGTCCTCAACTCTTACACCAAGTTAGGTGTAGGAGCCTTCAATTCAACTTCGAGATGGAGATCTGAGCACTGGTTGAGAGCTGAATCAAGGGGCTTCAAGTGTATAGGGGAGTAGAGATGGAATTGGGTTGAAGAAAGATGAGAGATGAGGGAATTGAAGGGGAATTAGGTGGTTTTGGTATGTGAGAGAGAGAGAGAGAGAGAGTTTCTGGCGTAATTTGGGCAGAGTGGCTTTAGGGAGGTGAAATTCGGATCCAAAACTGAGAGGGGTAGGGTCTTATTTATAGCTGCAGTCTATGGTCACTTTGTGTCGCACGACGTAACGTTACCACTTTCCATGCTTCGAGTTGTCGCGTGACACAAGGTGACAATAACCGTTTTGGCGCCAAAGCGATTCGGAAGCTTCCTAGGTAATACCCAAAAAGTCCAAAATAGTTTTATTCCCTCTAGGTCCTTTAACTCGAGCAAAGTAGAAAAAAGTACTTCCTTCGCGAGAAACATATGAAATGTTTCCGGAAGTCTCGGGATGGACCGGGAATTTACCAAAATGCCGCTAAATGCCATTTTATTACTTAAAATGCATCTGGAAAGGTCGCGAATTTGGATTGGCGTACTTACAGAGCCCCTCGGTAACGTCACTTATGGAAGAAGTGAGGTTGTCGATAAACTAAGACCCAATCCCAGTGAGCGGCTGGGAATGAAGCGGAGGGCTAAGAAAGTGAGCTGGGGAAAAGGATGGCTGGACCTTTTGAGAAAGGATTCCTACGTATCCCGGGGAGGGAATCAAGCCAAATCGTAGTTCGGACTATTCGAGGGTGTCTGGTGGAAGGCTATTTTGAGGCGCTGAACACGGTGGAAAGAGCTTGTTTTGAGGCGTACGAACGATGGAGAAATTGTTTTAGGCGTCTCGAACACGATGGAGAGACTATTTTGAGGCGTCCGAACACAGTGGAGAGACTGTTTTGAGGCGTCGAACTGATGGAGACTCATTTTGAGGCGTACGAACCTAGTGGAGAGCATTTTGAGGCGTCTCGAACACGATGGAGAAGCTGTTTTGAGGCGTCTGAACACAGTAGAGAGACTGTTTTGAGGCGTCCGAACACGATGGAGAAGCTGTTTTGAGGCGTACGAACATGGTGGATAAAGCATTTTGAGGCGTCGAACATGATGGAGAGACTGTTTTGAGGCGTCGAACACAGTGGAGAGGCTGTTTTGAGAGTCTCGAACACGGTGGAGAGACTGTTTTGAGGCATCCCGAACCTGGTGGAGAGACATTTTGTGGCGTCCCCGAACACGATGGAGAGCCCATTTTGAGGCGTCCCGAACCCGATGGAGAGAAGCCCCATTTGAGGCGTCTACGAACCCGATGGAGAGCTGTTTACGAGGCGTGATGAGCGAACCCCGATGGAGAGACTCGAACCCGATGGAGAGAAGCTGTTTTGAGGCGTACGAACCCGATGGAGAGGCTTGTTTTGAGGTGTCTCGAACGATGGAGAAGCATTTTGAGGCGCGTCCGAACTGATGGAGAAGCTGTTTTGAGACGTCCCGAACCCGATGGAGAGACTTGTTTTAGGCGTTCGAACGATGGAGAGACTTGCTTGAGGCGTCCGAACCTGGAGAGACTATTTTAAGGCGTCTGAACTCTCCGATGGATAGAGACTATTTTGAGGCGTCCCGAACCTAGTGGATGCAGTGGATGAGGCGTCCGAGATGGATAAGCTTTTAAGGCGTCGAACACGATGGATAGGCATTTGCTTGAGGCGTTTGAATCTGATGGAGAGACTTTTTTGAGGCGTCTGATCCTGGTGGAGAGTGTAGCTGCCGGAGGGGTTGATGCTACTACTGCTGGGGATAGGTGTAGCTGCCGGAGGGATCTCATGCTACTGCTTGTAATCATGGCTGCCGAAGGGACCTTTACCACTTGTCGATGCTTGCTGGGTGGTCGTTCACGGAGCGGTCTTTGCAAAATAGTCTTTGAAGTAGTCAAGGCTGGTGAGCTTTGTTGTCTGGATTCTAGGGGCAGCTGGAGCTCTTCTTTCTTTGACAAGCACCTTGCCAAATTTGAGGAGCAACTGGGGCTCTTTCATATGATGCTGGTGAGATCGGATGGCTAGACCTTTGGAGAAAGGATTCATACGTATCCCGGGGAGGGAATCAAGCCAATTCGTAGTTCTGGGCCTTTTGATAAAGGCGAGGTCTGCTACCTGCGGGATTTGGAATCCTTGTCCAAGATTGTGATCTGAGGGGAAATCCTCACAATCAAAATATGATCACTTGATTATCGTATCCTGCGGGGGGAGACACAACACTACTAGGCACTTAGCAATTTTATTAGTCTCTTGCTTATGCATTATTAATCTTTTGTTGCACAAGTCCATCTCAGCTGGGGAGAATAGGGAAGTAGGGGTTTGGCACGGCTTGATGAGCGGATATGTAGGTAGCCATTATGCTATGAGGGATTGTGTATGGGAATGAAAGTGTTTATGATGGGGTGGACCCTCTCCCGTGAGGTGGAAAAATGATATGGCGCGGCTAGGCAAGTCGGGGACGCTCCCGAGAGTACAGATTGCAGCAGGTCCGTTGCTGGTGAGGATAGAGTGCATCGCGCGTCTGAGACAGCAAGCAGCATAGGGGGGCAGAGAGCGATCCTGGCTTGGCGAAGCCCCAGTTGACAGTGCAAAGCAATCTTGGAGGGAATCGGGTAAGGAGAGCCGGAGGGATACCTTAACCAAAGCCCCAGCTTGATGACATTCCATGCAGCTTCATCGTAGGCAGAGTCATCTTGTGGCCACCGAGGCAATTCATCATTTCAAATTGCAGTCAATCAGTCGCTGGACAAGACTCGGAAATGTATGCGTGCGGGGGCATATCTTTCGAATGGTGAGAAATGAATCCTGAGCTTCTGTATGACACTCTCGCTTTAGGTTTGACTCTTTTGAGAGAGTATAAGCATCACAAGGTGTAGAAAAGTGTATGGAAGCCCCTGCTGACCGAAACGGTGTTTAGCTCTATCTTCCTATGATGCAGAAAGATAAGACTTTTCGAGACACTTGAAAACTTGTCTTATTTGTGATGATCACAAAGCTGCTTAAAACCCTTTATTGATGTTCGGGTTATTCAACCACCAAAGCCGATATGAACAAATATTCCAATTAATCATGAGGAGAAAGCCCACTGATATCGAGAATCAAACTCGAAAGGATAGACAGTGTATGGGCATGGTCCTTGAGGAGATCGGATTTTCTGAGATCTGTTTGTGATTTCGACCGAACCAGTTATGGTTGCCTACATTCCCCTCCTTGGGAGGAGCTCAGGTCGCCGTAGTTCAGGTTATCCCAAATGAAAAGAATGAACGTTGAAGTTCAGGGATGTGAGGACCTTCGAGAATTTTTGAGAATCGAAAGGACGTGTCCTCTTAGAGTGTCAATGGGAGACACAGATGTGAAGCCCCAGTGGGACATCCACGACAGGTGTTTGCGGAGGAGAAATGAAATATGCTCACATATATAACATCGAATGAACGGAGGGAATTTGCACAATCTTCGCTTGATGGTCCTTTGAGCCGGGATGGACTTGGCTCCTCTTTAAGCAATAATCTGATTTAGATCTCGACGATATTGGAATGAAACTGCTACCCGGTAGGAACTGCGACTGGGTCTCGGGGTTTCGATCGGTCTTTGGGTAATTCAGGATATCATGACCTCTTAAAACGAGAGGTCGGCTGGGCTTTTTATTCACTGGACCTCTAAAGGTGAGAGGTTGGCTTTTGGGTATGTGTTTGGGATTTCTAAGGCGAGGGAAATCTGTGGTTACATCTTTAATGCCTCTAAGAATGAGAGGTCAATCTTGGCTTCGGCTAAAGGCAAAGGTAAGGGTAATGGTAATGGTAATGTCCTCTAAAATCGAGAGGATGGCTTGGGGTTGGTCAAGGTATTGGGAATATCCTCTAAAATTGAGAGGACGGCCGGAATTGGTTAGAGGTAATGGTGAGGGGACATCCATGCTGTCTCTTTATTCACTCTGAGACTCCTCTTGAGTAACGACCGGATCCTTTGACTTTTGCTTTTGAGAAGATCACTGGGTACTAGGCTCTCTTTCTTTTTTTTTTTTTTTTTTTTTTTTTTTGTATCTTTTTTTTTTTTTTGTATTTTCGTCTCTCTCTTTTTTTCTTTTGAGAGGAGGATTTCAGCTAGTTCCCAGGATGGATCATTAGTTTTTGTCGTTCTTTGAACTTGGAGACGGTTAATCTTCTTTTGACTCACGGGAGTCTCAAGGATAGTCCCTCTTCTTTTTGGTGATGGCTGAATGGGTTTCAAAAACGTGCCGATCTTGAAATAAAGGGATATTATTTAGTGAGGGTAAGGTAATGGTTTTCCTAAGGGTGAAAGGTTTCAACCGCAGTTTCCACCGGATAGTCTGAACGAGATTGAGTCTTCATTGTTTCCTTTAGGCTTACTTTGAGGAAGATCCGTGCAAATTCATCGAGCAACGAGATAGCGAAGACGAAGGAAAGTATGTGAGCATATGGGAATCGAGGTGGGAAATTGGTAAGCCCCACTTTGGGAAGGATATCAGTCGATTTTCTCACTCCGATCAATTTAAACATTAGCCATTTCAAAGCGTTAGTCGGTGAGCAGCACAAGTGATCATTTGGAATAAGACCATTTCAATTGAGTGTAACACAGGTGTACTAGTAATGTCTCGAGTCTAGAAAGAAGAGAAACAAAGATTTTATCACTGCAAAGCAAAACTGGTCCCACTTGGACTCGACAGACTCATGTCCGACAGTGGACATTCTAGACCCTACGAGGACTGATTGACTTCTTCAACATTGGATGGACGGAAGAGCATCGTTGCCGTCGGTGCGGTAAGGACTCTTCTCATTCTTTCTGTCCTTCACAAGCTGTCTCTCCTTAGCTTTCGTAATCTGAGCAAGCAACCGGGCCTCCTGCTTGCGATGGAGGATATCTTCAAGTGTAGCTTGCAACTCTTTGATGGACACACTTTTTACACTCTGCTGCTGACCCATGGGATATGAACTTCCAGATTTGTGGGCCATAGTCTTCTTTGTACCGAGCATTTTGGGTTCCGAATCATATGGTTGATCACTCGGGCACTTGAACTGCTTCTGCCTCGGAAATATGGACCAATGAGTGTTGGGAACGAGAGCATGCACTCAACTTGCCTTAGCCTTGTAGAGGTGAAGAGGGTGTATAAGGAGGAGGATAGAGAATCTTGAGATGGTACGGGAGAGGGAAGAAAGGGAAAGGAGACGGACTCGTGCAACGCTTAATAATCTTCAAGTAGAAATCGGTGTCTTTTAAGTCCTAGGAACGGTTGGGAAAGGCTAATCCTTTATTTCACGCAATCTAGATCTCAGGGGGAACCTACGGACACATCATCCACAAATACACCAAATGCGTTGAGTCAAAATTAATAATAGGCGATAATACCTAAACCAAACCAAAGCATTTATGGGACGAACGAGCAGCCCCAATTTTTGAAGAAATTTGGGCAGCATAACGGGTATTCCTGAAGAATTTCAAGAAAAAATCCGGCATGACCTCTCGTCGGTGCACGTTGACAAAGCGACATGATCTCTCGTTAGAACATGCCACGGGAACAACATGTCCTTTCGTGAAACCATGTTGCATTTGGCAACATGCCCACACGTGCTAGGTTTTAGGGTAGGTACGAAAGCTTATTATAATTTTTGAAACAATTCATTTTAGTGTATTTGAAAAATGGCGTGTCAAAAACCAACCGTTTGGGTAAGGTTGAATGTGTGGTGCCACCTATAACGCACTAGGGGGATAGGTTTGACATTAGGCGCTCAAACGTAGGCGAATATTATCACCGTCCGCGATGCCGTCAATCGCACCCGAGGGTTCTAGATCTACGTGATGTAGTGTGCGGGATGGCTATCTTCCTTTATTTATGAAAATGATTTTTTATTTATTTTATTTATTTATATATTTTTTTTTATTTGAAAAGGGTGATAAAAGGAAAATACACACACACACTCCCACAGAGATACAATAATCAAGGATCAATCAAATCTGATCATGGGGCAGCCCCACAATCACAACCTGCACCAGAGTCCAACACCTGCAAAGTGGTCACTTATGTCGCGTGACACAGGACCGAAGAGGTCAGTTCTGTCGCGTGACATAAGGATCCAAGCATCCAGAATCTGAACAAAAGCAAACCAGCCCCCCAGCCTCCAAGCTCGAAATAAGATCCCAGCCCCAAGCAACAGCAACACAAACAACAAAGATGGGACACAAGGAAGGGACATGAATAAAACAAAGCACATAAAATGCATTTAAACACATAAGATGTCACACAACAAATGCACACACAAATGAATGAAGTGAACGTTGAACAAGCACGAAAGTTTGACCCACTTTTGAAAACAAAGTTTCAAGTCCCCAGCAGAGTCGCCACTGAATGTGCGCTCGCCGAAAAAATTAGGAGTCGCCACGCCGTTTTAAGAGAAAACATTGAAAACCTTTTTTAGAGAGAAAATGGGTTCGGGGGTCAGGTTACGTGTTGGGAAGAACCGAGAGTTCACCCAACACACCTCGTCCGTAGACGAGTCTTTCAATTGTTCAACATTAATTCATCCAAAAGTGTGTGCAACATGTGTGTAACAAGATATGTATAAAAACGCATGAAAGTGCTTTGTTTTATTACTCAACAAAGGGGAATACAACTTTGTAGGCCATTGACTCTGGGAGGCCACGTCCCACTTTACAGCAAACAGGAACAGATTACAAGAGAAAAGAGGTCCTGTGCAAGGGATCACATCTGTCGCGTGACAGAGGACTCCCTTGTCCCGATCTGTCGCGTGACATCAGTGATCACCCTGTAGAGGCTCACAATCAACCAAATCTACAGATCTATAAGCAAAATGAACAAACAACCAGATCTAGGAACTGAACAATCTAAACAAGCTACTGAATACTAAAGCAAATGAACAGACGAACTACCAATAAAATATGGTCCCTGCAGATGGTCACGACATGTCGCGTGACACAGGACTCCACATGTCCACATGTGTCACATGACATAAGCTAGCCATCTGCAGGTACCTCACAACTGAGAAGCAGATCCAACAATAACACAACAATTATATTATAAGCAGTAGTATCAATACGAATTAAACGCGAATCAATCAAAGGAGTGTGGATATGGGAGATCCACACTCCCTTGATGCCCAAATTGCAAATCCAAGTAGATCACATCAATATCAAGCAATTGGACTCAAGTATAAGCTATTTAAACAGAGAGATTGCAGTTGCCACTTGATAATCTGAGGCAGAAGGAGCCTGATTATCAAGTGGAGAAGGAGAGAGAATAATTAGAACAAATGGATGAGAGAGAGAAGAGGGGGAGAGTGTTACCCTTATAGTCCTCAACTCTTACACCAAGTTAGGTGTAGGAGCCTTCAATTCAACTTCGAGATGGAGATCTGAGCACTAGTTGAGAGCTGAATCAAGGGGCTTCAAGTGTATAGGGGAGTAGAGATGGAATTGGGTTGAAGAGAGATGAGAGATGAGGGAATTGAAGGGGAATTGGGTGGTTTTGGTATGAGAGAGAGAGAGAGAGAGTTTTTGGCATAATTTGGGCAGAGTGGCTTTAGGGAGGTGAAATTCGGATCCAAAACTGAGAGGGGTAGGGTCTTATTTATAGCTGCAGTCTATGGTCACTTTGTGTCGCACGACGTAACGTTACCACTTTCCATGCTTCGAGTTGTCGCGTGACACAAGGTGACAATAACCGTTTTTGGCGCCAAAACTGATTCTGGAAGTTCCTAGGTAATACCCAAAAAGTCCAAAACAGTTTTATTCCCTCTAGGTCCTTTAACTCGAGCAAAGTACAAAAAAGTACTTCCTTCGCGAGAAACATATGAAATGTTTCCGGAAGTCTCGGGATGGATCGGGAATTTACCAAAACGCCCCTAAATGCCATTTTATTACTTAAAATGCATCTGGAAAGGTCGCGAATTTGGATTGGCGTACTTAAAGCTTCAGAAATGGGGTGACCTCTGCAGACTTAGACTACGAGCTACAAGTCAGGAGCATGAAGACCCTTCAAGAACTGTTTGAAAGGACCTATAATGTGGCCATAGCCGAAGAGAGGAAGGAAAAGAAGAAAGAAAAGGGTCCTAAGTTCGAGGTCGCAAATACTGATAAGAAGGACCCATCAAAGAATGGAGGTAAGAACAAGAACGGGAAAAACAAAACTAGAGCAACTGAGAGAGTGCCCGAGACTTTTACCCCGTTGACAGTAAGTCACACTGAAATCTTGAATGCGGTCGAGCTAGGTCCACCTGCCCCAATGAACCCAGGAATTAAGTTCAGAAGGGATAACAGAAAATTCTATGATAATCACAAAGATACAGGCCACACTACAAAAGACTGCATGAGTTTGAAACGTACCATTCAGAAGTGGGTCGACAGTGGGAAGCTCGACAGATATGTGAAAGGAGCTCAGCCTGGCGGAGGTGAGCGATCATCTAGAGGCATGCAAGAGCCAAGGCAACCTCGACTGAATTTGGGAGTGATCACTGAGCAAGCTAGCAACACTGCTCTGAAGCACAAGATTTTCCAGCTCAATAAAGCCCCTCACATGCCACCTAGAAGCTACATCAGGGATGAGGTTATCAATTTCTATCCGGATGAGCTAGCAAAAAACCTGGCAGCCAGAGAGCAAGTTCTCGTTATCCCAGTATTAATTGATGGGTGTACGACGAGCAGACTCTTGGTAGACACGGGGGCCTGCAAAGATATCCTTTTCTACAAGACATTTAAAGAAATGGGACTTACAAAGGAGCAGTTGTTGCTCTATGATGGTTGACTTGAAGGCTTCACCAACCATAAAGTGGACGCTAGAGGAAAGATTGAGCTGGATGTTGACATAGGCCAACATCCATTCAGGGTCATGACCAAGGTAACATTTAATGTTATTGATGTAAATAGTGATTATGCTGCCAATTTTGGGTATCCCTTGCCAGGTCAGACTTGAAATGGTGGCCTCTATTCCCCATCAGCGAGTTAAGTTCCCAATGTTAGCTGGAATTGGCTGCGTGCAAAGTACAGCTCGAGCTTATCTTGATCATGTCCTTCGAACGAGGAAGAAGAGGGAACTAGAGGTTGATACTCCTGAGGGATACTTGAAGCTTTCTAAATCTGTCACCACAACTTCACGACTATCTACAATCACCTGCGTGGTTGAGGTGACCTATCACTCATATGACTACGTCATGTTTGAGCCGATACGTCCCTCCCTAGACACTATGGTTGATTCGGATGCAGTTATGGTCGACCAAGTCATCATAGGCAATCTATGCCTACAGATCGACCAAAACTCGGGGGCCACCAATGACGAGATTGCAGCTGAGCTAGATGGTATGATTGTTGAAGAAGCTCCACACTTAGGGGCCGAAGAAAGAAAGAGGGTCGTTAGATCATTTTCGAGACCCTACAATTCAGAGATGGTTCGGAGTTAGAAGCTGTGGATGAGCTAGAAGCAGTGGCGACTAATCCCTCCTATCCCGATCAAAAAATTCAAATTGGTAAACAGTTTTCAGCTGAGGAAAGAGCAGAGATTGTCAAGCTGCTTGGAGAAAGTAGTGATGTTTTTGATTGGCGTGTGGAAGATATGAAAGGAATCAAGGAAGAGGTCACTGTTCACATATTGGAAGTTATTCCGACCATGAAACATAAGGCACAGAAGCTACGAAGCTTTGCTCATGACAAAGAGGAGGCGATCAAACTTGAGGTACAAAAGCATTTATGTGCAGGTATCATAATGGAGGCTACTCATACCACCTGGCTAGCAAACGTGGTAATGGTGAAGAAATCTAATGGCAAATGGCATATGTGTGTCGACTTCACCAACCTTAATCTAGCCTGCCCAAAGGATAGCTATCCTCTACCTCAGATTGATAAGCTCGTAGATTCTATAGCTGGACACACCACATAAAGCTTCCTCGATGCCTATTCAGGCTACCATCAGATCAAGATGCACAAGGATGATATAGTGAAGACGGCCTTCCAAGCTGCTGGGGGGTATCTACTGTTACAATATGAAGCCATTCGGCCTGAAGAATGCAGGAACGACCTACCAGAGGATGGTCAACAAAGTCTTTGCCTCCAAAATTGGCCGAAACATGGAGGCCTACGTCGATGATATGGTCATCAAAACAAAGGAGGGACGTCACATGGTCGACCTAAAGGAAACGTTTGCCAATTTGCAAGCAAACGACATGAAGCTCAATCCTAGCAAGTGCATGTTTGGAGTAGCAGCTGGAAAGTTTCTTGGTTTTATGGTTTCACAGCGAGGCATTGAAGCAAATCCTGAGAAGATCAAGGCTTTGGTCGACATGCAGGAGCCTACGAATATCAAGGAGATGCAGTGATTCAATGGTAGGGTGCCAGCCCTAGGTCGCTTTATAGCTAAGTCGGCGGAGAGATCTCTCCCCTTCTTTAAATCTTTGAGGGGGATGAAAGATTTTGAGTGGACGGCCGAATGTCATTCGTCGTTCCAGCAGCTTAAGGAATATATTGCCTCTTCACCATTATTGAGCAGCCCGGTTATAGGGGAACCATTGTTCGTCTATCTGTCTGTTGGCAACCAAGCTATGACCGTTGTTTTAGTTAGAGAAGAAGGAGGGCTTCAGAAGCCCGTATATTATGTGAGCAAGGCCTTGTCCGACGTAGAAGTCAGATACTATAATGCAGAAAAGGTGGCCTACGCCTTGGTTGTAGCATCCAGGAAGTTGCGAGCCTATTTTTTGGCCCATCCTATTATCGTGCTAACTAATGCACCCCTGAGGAAAATCCTGCATAAGCCAGAAAGTTCAGGCCGATTGATTAACTGGTCAATTGCTCTCACAGAATTTGACATTGAGTATAGGCCTCAAATGGCATTGAAAGCTCAATCTTTGGCAGACTTCTTGGTCGAGCTTACGTTCACCAAGGAAGATAGCGAGGTACGAGCTCAGAAGGAGAAAGCAAAGGGAAAACAACCAGCAACTCAGCCCACCATAAGTTTACCCGACGATTGCTGGAAAGTATACTTTGATGGATCGGCAACAAAGAACGTCAGTGGGGCTGGAATTGTATTGATCAAACCAGAATCAGGGACAGTCTACGAGGAAGCATTGAGATTCAAATTTGAAGCATCTAACAACCAGGCCGAGTATGAAGCTTTAGTCGCAACCATCGAATATGCAAAGTGCTTTGGGGCAACCAAGAACGTGGCTTATTGTGACTCACAGTTGATAGTAAATCAAGTTAGAGGAGAATATGAAGTCCTGAATCCTACCTTAGTCAAGTACTGTGACCTGGTGAAGGAGCTGATCAAAGATTTGGAATTTTGGGAGATACAGAGGGTTGATCGAGATGATAATGAATTGGCCGACCTACTCTCAAAACTAGCTACATCGGACGAGCAGCATGAGGAACGTATCTCCTACCTTGAATATCCAGCTTATGAGAGGGTTCAAATTCAATGCCTGGAGGATACTACTAGAGATTGGGTCTACACCAAGTGCAGGATCGAGGAAATGCGAGCTTACTTAGAGATCGGCGAGCTACCTGATGACGAGAAAGCAGCTCGAGCTATCAAGAAAAAGGCTCCAAGGTACGTTATTCAAGGAAACGCATGATTCAGGAGGTCCTTCACTAAGCCATTATTAAGATGTGTTCACCCTCAAGAAGTTACTCAGCTGATGTACAAGGTACATAGTGGGGTTTGTGGTGGACACCCGGGGGCCAGAACTTTGGCCGACAAGTTGATTATGTTAGGCTATTATTGGCCGCACATGAGGGCTGATGCTCACGACTTCATTCAAGGGTGTGATCAGTGTCAAAGATTTGCCAACCTACCTCACTTGCGTACAACTGAGCAAACTCCAGTGGTCGCAACTTGGTCCTTCGATAAGTGGGGAGTAGATTTGATTGGTCCCTTCCCACCCGCCCGAGGAAATTGCAAGTATGTGATCGTCGCTGTTGATTACTTTACAAAGTAGGTCGAGGCCAAGCCATTAGCCAGGATTACAGAAGAGAACGCCATCAATTTTATTCACGAATTCATTTGGTGCCGATTTAGGATTCCTCGAGCTATAGTGTCAGACAACGGGCTACAGTTCTCCACAACTTTCGAAGAAGAAATGAACATGGTTAGAGTCAAGCATTGGAAGTCTTTAGTTGCCTAACCTCAAGGCAACGAACAAGCCGAGGCAGCGAATAAACTGGTCCTTTCTACACTCAAGACGGGTTTAGTTACGGATGATCAACTATAAGCAGAAAACTAAGAGCTATCACGATAAGAATGACATCAACAGGTTGATCGACTTGTATTTGATCAACGAGAAATGAGATACAACTCAGTTACAGATGATCAACTATAAGCAGAAACTAAGAGCTATCATGATAAGAAAGTAAAGATAAGATCGTTCCAAGAAGGCAACCATATGTTAAGGAGGATCGAGTCAAGTGGAAGGAGAAATCAGATGAATAAGTTATCTCCCAACTGGGAAGGTCCCTACATCATTACTCGAGTTATTAAGGAGGGAACTTACATGATCGCCCATCAAGATGGTTAAGAGTTGAAGCACCCGTGGCATGCTACCCACCTTATCAGATACTAATTCTAGTTTAGTGTTCTAGTTCAGTTTCAAAGTTAGTTTCCCCTTTCAAGTTTGAGTTTAGTTCTAGTTCTAGCTCTCCGTTCTCTATGTAATCATTCTACTACTTCAATAAAGCTGCAGTTCTATTCAACCTAAAATTGTGTTTGTGCATTAATTCTAACAGGCTCGATTCTTAATCAGTCTCGTTCATTTAACAAGTCTGACTTTTAGTCAACTTCGTTCTAACAGGCTCGACTCTTAGTCAACCTCGTTCCTTTAAACAGGCTCGATTCTTAATCAGTCTCGTTCATTTAACAAGTCCGACTTTTAGTCGACTTCGTTCTAACAGGACCGACTCTTAGTCAGCCTCGTTCCTTTAAACAGGCTCGATTCTTAATTAGTCTCGTTCATTTAATAAGTTGGACTTTTAGTCGACTTCATTCTAACAGGCTCGACTCTTAGTCAGCCTCGTTCCTTTAAATAGGTCCGACTCTCAGTCGACCTCGATCCAAATAAGATTCGACTCTTAGTCAATCTCATTATCAAATGATCCAAGTATTAGGTCGACGTTATTTCTAAGTCCGACCAAAGACTCGTAGCAATCTCTTTTATCCTATCAAATCTAGTTCGACATACATTCATACAAGGATTAAAAGCAAAAGATTCAAGTATAAAAAGTCAACTACGATTAAAACGAAAGCAAGTCCCCCCAAAGACAATCAAAGAACTTGTCAAGTTAAAAATGCCTCCTGAAAACTGGACCAAGGCATTGATTACATAAATAAAAACCAAAAAATTATTTGGGAACTTGTCTTGTTACACAACCAACTAAATGGTCAAGAAAGGTCAAACAGCTGGATCGGTTTCAATTTGATCGCTGGTAGTAGCTTGATCACCCAAATATTTCTCTTGTTGTTGAAGGTCGTTAAGTTTGCCTGATTCAGTGAAGCCATACTTGGGGGTGTCTCCCTCGAATGCTAGCTCGTCAGAATCCTCATGATCTTTGAATATGGTGTTGAAGTTGATAGGTTCAACAGGAGGTACGACCCAAGGTTCTACCTCCAAATCAGCATCTTCCTCCGCTAGGGAAGCCAAATCATTCTCATCACAAGGGACCAGAGGGTGGCCTTGACGAGCCGCCAAATCATATTGATCCTCTGATGCCCACTTAGCTAGCTGCTCGATTGACAAATTAACAGAGGGGTCCACAAGGATGCGTCGAGCCATGTGACGCCGACCTACATCAAAGAAGGACCTTGCTTTCTCGGTGAAAAAATTATGGCAGGCATCACAATCTTTGTAGGCTTCTATGGCAACCTTGACTGCGACCTCTAACTTGGCCTGGGCCTCCACTTCCCATTGCTGCCGAGCTTGTTTCTGGTCGTCAGTTTGCTTGGCTAGCATGGCAGTACTCTCTTCCAGCATCTTGGTCGCCACTTCAAGATCCTGATCAACCTTCTCTTTACCCAACTTGGCTGCTGCCAGCTCCTTTTTGGCATCACCTAGCTCACCCCAAGCATCCTCCTTGACCTTCATAACATCATCCTTCACAAGTTTGAGAGACTCATAGGCTGAATCCAGATCAGCATGCCTCTCCTCAAGGTCATCGTATTTCTTCTCCAACAGCCCCAGCCCATTAGACTTCCGATCTAGCATGTTCTTCGCAAGTTTCTCATGCTCCTCAAAAGCTTTCCAGTAGCTTGTAGCTAGCTCAACCATAGCAAGAGCCTACAACAGCAAAACCCAAGAATTAGATCGGCTAAAACTGGGTCAAGAGGAAAATGCGAGCAAAAAGAAGAAACTGTAATCATGTGAAAAGTTTAAAAGTGTTACCTCGGAATGAACCAGCCCCGATCTAGCTTTGAACATTTTGACGGTCAAGCCCTTATCAGTAAAATTTTTAACCAGATCCTGGTCTGCAGCTCTCCTCACCACCACCTGGCCATACTCGAGCTCAGGATACTCCCTGCAAGGGCTATCCACCCCGGTGAGCTAAGTGACATCGCTCAATCCACACGAGCTTGAACTAGCTCGGGATATGAGACTTGAATAGTTGGAGGATGAGAGCTATTGGTAATGGCCTTCCCTTTTTGAGATGGGGGTTAGTTTTGGATCCTTTCTTTGTCTGGAGGGGACGATCATCTTTTTCCTCCTCATCACCTTCCAGGTCAACAACAGTGGTCCTGGCCCTAGTTCAAGGAGCCTCCTACACCTACTCCCGTACTGGCTCAATTTCCACCTCAACTCCAGAATTAAGGGTCTCTTGGGCCACTCCCTCTATCTTCTCCGCCTCTACTTGGTCAAATTCTTCCTCCTCAACAGGGATCAGCCCCTCAGTATTTTCATCAATCAGCTTAAACAGCTTCTGTTGGTTCTCAGCCTCCTTCTGCCGGTTTTTTCGGGCATTAGCAGCCCCACAGCTCCTCTTGCTCTTTTTCACGTTGACAACACGTCCCATGTTAGCCTCTTGCTCGGGAGTAAGAACTGCGCGAGGCCAAAAAATCAAGTGTTAAGTTCAGTATAAATAAGACATCGATCGACGAGCAAGATATGTACGAGCAAAAGGTTCTACATATGAGCAAGATATGTACGAGCAAAAAGTTCTACATATGAGCAAAACATGTACGAGCTAAAAGTTCTACATACGAGCAATAAATTGACGAGCTAAAGGATAAAAGCGAGTAAACAGTTACCACCAAAGTGATCCACATTCAGCCTACATTGATCTGACTCTTTCTTGCACTAATGACACTGACTTTCAAACCTAAATCTACCCCCCTCGTGGGTGACCCAATCGGGATACCTCAAGTATCTAACTATGGGGACCAAAGGAACTACATCCCCCTTACCAAGCATCATGCCAGCTTGAATATAATTATTTTTTGTGGTCCCCAAAATCTCCCATCAAATAGGGCCCCTCTCAGCTAGCTCGACCAATTTCTTATACAAGTCCTCGCTCCAATCAGGAACCCAATAATCCTCTTCCTTCATTACCTCAGATTCAGCATTGGGCAACGGGAACTCCCATCCTCTCCTACTTTCAACCACCATGACATGAGTATTCCAGCTACTAACCTTGCTAGGGAGATTGACAAAAAGCTTTGGAGAATGCGGTCTAAATGGAGTACTAATCCCCAAGTCAACCTTATCGATGGTGATTTTAAAGAACATTCTAAAAATGTGAAGGTGTGAATGTGGTGCCCAAAATCATTTTTGTGTTTTAATTTGGATTCACTTGAGTTTGAAAACATCCAGTTTAATTTGAAAAACGGAGTCGCCACGCAATTTTGATTTCCTAAAAACTTTGAAAAAAAGGAATAAGGGTTCGGAGGTTAAGTTACCCCTTGGGAAGAACGGATCGTCGTTCACCCAAGGTGCCTTGCCGAAGCAAGTCTCCCAAGATTCCATTTTTCGTGCTTGCTTGCGTGCTTTCTTGTGTGCTTGTGTTGAAAAAGGGGGGGGGGGAATATTCCATGTTGTCTTCCGAACGTATAAACCATTTAGTTGGTTATCGCTCGAGATTCCTTAGATTTTTATGTGTTCGGAACTTTGATCCCGTCCTCATCTTGGACTTGTGATCATCACTATTTGACCTTGGGTCATGTGTGATCGAGAGAAGGACTCTCTCTCATAGTCCAAAATGAGGTTCTTTAGAAAGGAGTATCCTTAGCCCATCAATCCTACATCTTAAGACGATTGAGCTTACGTAGGTACTATTATGCTCGTCTCAAGTGATGATCGGAGATATAGGGTTCAAGGTTAATCCCTTTTTAAAGAGATTGTGGCACCTTTAATGGAAGAAACAATGTAAAGATAGGATCTTTATACCGGTCCACTCCAAAGGATGCATCACAAACCAAAGGGGACTAGGGGAAGGGTATAAAGATTGGATCTTTATGCTCTTCCTATGCTTTTCTTGCCTTAGAAAGGTCACTAAGAAATCTTAGGAAAGAGAGATCCAACCATGAGGGACATGAAGGATGCATTCTAAACTAAAATGACATTTTTTAATGAAAAAGATGACATTTTGGTGCAAAGGATGCTATTGGTTTGCAAAGGATGCTTTTTGATATTAAAGAAATGATCTTTAATGCAAAGGATGCATCTTTATGTGTAAAGATGATGTTTCAAGTGCAAAGGATGCAACTTTTATGCAAAGATAACATTTTTTTGAGCAAAGGATACATAAAGATATCATTTTTAGGAGAAAAAGATGCTACTTTAATGCAAAGGATGCAAAAGGAGGGAGATATGATTTACATGCTTAAAGATATGACCTTTAAAGACAATATACCAAATCCCAAGCAAATATATAGTAATATGTAAAGAAAGGAGCAAATATATCACATATATACAAGCATAATGTAAGATAAAGGGGATGAGAGGTTACCAATGGTGGTGACCTCTTTCTCTTGGAAGTTTGCCTTGGGAAGGGACCAACTTTAAGAGGTTTTAAGGAGGAGGGAGGTGGTTTTTGGCACTCTCAGCTCTCTGTATTTTCGTAGTGTTATTTTGGCGAGTTTCGATCTTTGAAAATTGTATATCAAAATGGGTAGAGGAGGCCTCTATTTATAGGCGATGCAGTGACAGCCAATGAAGCCGTGCGGCTTGGAGTCCCGGCCTAATGCAGCCGTGCGGCATTATCCCCAATGACTCAGCATACTTCTAGAATCATGCAAGGTGTCCTTCTAGAAGGGTTTTTATATTAAAGGAAAATGTGGTTTTTTAATTCCAAGTAATTCCTTCACCTCTCGGAAGGTTCGGAATAGTTCTCGAATTACTCCTGAACTTTAGAAAAGTCTGGGGAATTGCTGGGAAATTTAACCGGAAGGCATGAGCCAGATTTGGGTACTTACAAAAGCCCCTCGGCAACGTCACTTGCAGGGCGAGTGGGGTTGTCGATAGAAAAGGATCCGATCTGGCAAATGCCGAGACGGATTGGGTGACCAAGGTGGTCGAGTGACTGAACCTTTGGAAGGCTACCTACGTATCCCCAATGGTAATCAAGCCATAATCGTAGTTTGGAATAAGATCCGCTGAGGAAGGGCAAAGAGAAACTGGTCTCTTGCTGGGGAAATAGAAGAGAAAGTGACCTGGGAGGTCAAGCGACTGATCCTACTGGGGATATGCTAGAAGTGACCGATGTGGTCGGATATCTAGACCTCTATGAGGGGCTACTTCACCATTGAGGTGTGACGAAGGAACGGGGTGAACGATGTGGTCGGATGGCTGGACCTTTATAAAAGGCTCACGTACCACTGAGGAGTGATGAATGAAATGGGTGACCAATGTGGTCGGATGGCTGGACCTTTATGAAAGGCTACCTATGTATCCCTGAGGAATCAAGCGTTGGTCATAGTTCAAGCATCACTAGATAGCTAGGAACAATGTCTAGGATCCTTGAGGTTTTGACAATTAATGGAGGTTGTCACCTGATTGACAATTAATGGAGGTTGTCACCTGATTGACAATTAATGGAGGTTGTCACCTGAGGAAACTAGAGCTTATGTCACTATCGAGGAGATAGAGGTAGCTAAAGTTTAGAGAACTTGAGCGTACTTCTCAATCTGTGATAGAGGTAGCTTAAGTTTGGAGAAACTTGAGCGTACTTCTCAATCTGTGATTGAGGTAGCTTAAGTTTGGAGAACTTGAGCGTACTTCACTATTTGTGATAGAGGTAGCTAAAGTTTGGAGAACTTGAGCGTACTTCTCAATCTGTGATAGAGGTAGCTTAAGTTTGGGTTTCGACAATTCGGAGGTTGTCTCCTAGCATTATTCCGTTATAACGGAAGTAACGGAGGCGACTTGGGAGAAAAATTAATTCTTCTTGGAGATAATGGATATACTTGGGATCACAGCGTTACTCTAGTTAAGAAATAACGGGAGTTGTATGACCAAGTGGAAAGTCCAAGGGCAAAGATGTAATTTCTGCTCAGAGAAAAAGAAGCCGCCCGGCATGAGACGGGGGCAAAAGAGGCCGTACGGCCAGAAGTTTATTTTCACCAGTTTATTTAAAACTGGAGTTGGACGGGCATTGGGCACCATTGTCACCCTTCTGCTGCCGAGGAATAGAGAGAGAGGAGAGAAAGAATTTTCGAAAATCCTTCAATTCCTTTGGTTCTTTTGATTTAGATGGATCCGGAAGGGAATCCGATGCCTAGGCAAGCACGGAGGAACATCTCCGAGGCTGCTCGAAGGAGGAGGAGGGAGCTTGTTCGAACGGAGAGGAAGTATGACTTCAATACGCCTCCATCAGAGCTTTATCCCGGTAGGGGAGAGCACAAATCAACGAAACCTCAATCGGTTGGGGTAAGCATTCTTGATTTGCTCGATTTCGTCAATTTTGATTGAATTTTGATTGATTTTAGGGCTTGACCCGAGTTTTAGGAATTTCTCGAATTTTCCTAGGATTTTTGTTGATGATTTTGGAATCTTGATGATTAACCTATGAGGCTAAGGGCACAAATGAACATGCGTGGGAAATTTATTTGAAAAATAATGAGAATGACCCATTTTTTTTTCGAAAATAAAGTAAGAAAAATAATTGTCTAAAATGTGATGGAGTTCTTGCATGTGCTAGAACTAGGTAAATTTTTGATCATGGATGAGGAAATGGGATTTTGGGCGATGAAAAGGATTCATGCATGCCATTTTTTGAAAAAATTAATGCTTATGTGCAAATAATTTTAAAAATCAGAATTTTGTGCTTAGGAGAGCAATGTGCTTGACATGATGTGTTTCAAATGATGAAAGACACGTTTTCTATGCAAAGGATGCTAGAAATCTTTTATGAATGCTTTTCTTTGAAAATACGCGCACTTTTGAATATATGCATGCTTTTGAAATGAGATGAAGGACTGACACATTTTTTGTTGTGTTCTCCTACAGGAGAACAAGTCTAGGGGACCTTCTGAGGTGGCTGTAAGGCTATGGGAGAGGATGCCTGACTTTGAGAAGGATGGGGTGAACCCCAAGCAGCTAGTGAGGGCTACCGGCCTTGATTTGTTCATTGAGGCTATTGGCAGAGGCATTCATGTGACCTCGAAGAGTAAGGGCTTGATCCAGGCCCTCTCGGAGTTCTAGTGGGACACCACCCACAACTTTCACCTTAGCTGGGGGGAGCTTACAGTGACGCCCGCAGACTTTACTGCTATCACTGGCTTGCAGTTCACCGGGAGGCTTGTGGCCTGGAGAGACCATATCACGGCAGAGGAGTTCAGGGCTCTAGTTGGGTTTGAGCTCCATCCCAAGGGACTCGGGATGGAGACGAGGAATGTTGAGGTTTAGGATTCTTAGGGTTGATCTAGGAGGAAGGAAACAAACAATGAACATCTTTATGCACAATTTGTCTATTTTTTGCTTTATTTGGGCGCCGATGGGGCGAAAATAATGTAATACTGTTTTATTTGCTTTTCTAATTTATGCTTTATGAATTTGCATATTACTTGAGCCTCGGGGCAGTTTTTCTTTTTTTGCTTGGAATTGGGGATGAAACTGGGCCAAAATGATTTGTTATGACACATAACTACATGGTTGGTGTTTGGATATGTTTTTGTACAGGTTTTTTGTTGGAAAAGTGGGGTGAAAACTCCCTTTGGGCAGCAACTTGGGTTGCTATAGATTCTTTTCTGCAGATGGAAAATGAGGCCGTGCGGTCTGGACCAGGGAGCAAATGAAGCCGTGCGGCTAACAGTTCTGTCTGGACTGGTCTTTTTCAAAATAAAACCAAGGCTTGGCCATTTCATTTCATTTTCACCCTAGACTTGTCCCAACTGATCCCAGAGCATATTTTTGACCTAAAGACATCAACTTTGATCATCTTGCAATGGAGAAACCCGTCAGATTGCAAAAGGGGAAAAGAGACCATTTTCTGTCCGATCTTCAATCTTGGGTGAGACATAACTTTCAATCTCACAAGGGGCTGTTCGATACTACCTTCAAGATCAAATCTTTATGGCATTTGAAGGATCTCCCGCCCGATTGGGACCTTTTGAGGGCCGCGACAAGGTTTTGGGACGTCCGTAGACACGTTTACTGCTTTTCTTACAACGAGCTTGTCCCAACCTATGAAGACTTCCGAGCCTTGATTGGGGGTCCAGAAATTGAGGCTATATCGATTCCTATGATCGAAGATGTGCCAGTGGCGGCAAAGTTGGCATCTTTTCTGCAAATCTCTCTATGAGAAGCTGTGGGGATGATGATAGCTCCGGACAGGATAGACCTTTCTGATATCCCGGGCAGGTTTGGATCTCCGGATATGGCTATGACCACGGTGGATATGGATGCCTTTATCCTTTGCGTATTCTAATCTCTGTTCACTGCTGAGTCCGTGGGGATTTGTCATGGTGGCCTCTTGGACATGGTTAGGGATTGCAGGGCTGGGAAGGATATTATCCCACTGGTTTTGAGTGAGGCCCTGCATGGTATTGACAGGATGGCTAGAGGAGACCGTTTCATGAGGTCTAGGAGTCTGGCCGTGTTGACCTTATGGCTGCAGGAGAGGCTCGGGGCTTTGCCGACTTAGTGCCCTTGGGTGATTTCTCGGAGGGGTTCGCCTAGGTAGCAGGACCAGGGTGACTGGGAGCTGATGATGGCTATGTTGTCCACTTCGGATATTCACCGGTGGGTACCTCACTGGAGGTTGCAGACCCGAAGGACATTTCAGGAGTCCTATGTGGTGAGGGTTCCAGGGTTTTCTTGGTCATCCTTCTACATACCCTGCTTGGTATCCAGGCGGTTCAGGGCCTTACAGGAGCCGTTGGGCGATTAGGAAGACATCCGTACCATGGAGGTGGTGCCTTTAGACATGAGGGATCCAGCCAGCTTTTCATTCTTCTCGAGGGCTTGGACATATACTGTTTTTCCAACCAGGGCCATTCTCAAGACCAGGAAGAGTACCATCTTGACTACGGCCTTCTTGGATTGGTATGAGAGGGAAATGGGAGCGACACAGGTCATTTTGGGAGAGAGACATCAGGCTTTATTGGGGGCTGACTGCGACTCGAGTAGGACTGTGAGGGAGACTGAAGCTAAGGCGAGTCGCCATAACCAGTCGGGTGACCTTGTCAAAGACATGGAGGCTCGATATGAGAGGCTTTCTGAAGTCGCTCCCTTGACTGAGGCTCAGAGGGAGGAAGTGTGGACTCGTGCCCGGGTTGAGAGGGCACTTATTGACACAGGTTTGAAGGAGGCTCCAGTGAGGATACCGGAGATCGAGATGAGGGAGACCGACATCATAGAGAAGAAGAGAAAGAACACTCGACGATGTCGAGGTAAAGGGAAAAAGACCAAAGAAGACTCAGTGAATGACAACTGATAAATCTTTTCTTAGGATTCCCTTATTGCCATTTTGCAAACACAGTAGTTTATTAGGCATTTTATCGTATTTTAGATCCTTGTAGCAGGTTAGCAGAGTCAAGAGTAGACCGTGCTTGAACTCATCAAGAAGTCTTTTAACTTGTAATTAACAAAGATATGATCTTAGAAATTAATCATGACACATTTCATGGAAATTTCAGATGTCTTATTGATTGCTTAGGACCCGTTTTATGAAAACTTGATTGCCCTTTATTATTTATTGTTTAGACCGAACCATATATGGCTGCCTACGTTACCCTTTTACAAGAAAGACTAAGGGGCTCAGGTCTTCGTAGTTCATTCTAGTGAACTATCAGAATTTTTGTTCTTTTGGTTTTTTTTTTATGTGAAACCCTGTTTTTTGCCTAGACCGCCCTTTTTGGGTTTTTCAGCCTAGCTGGGCATTACTCTTTTTGTACTAAGATTTTTTTTCTTCTTTTTTTTTTTTTATGTGCAACCCTGTTTTTTACCTAGACCGCCCTTTTTGGGTTTTTCAGCCTAGCTGGGTATTACTCTTTTTGCACTAAGGTTTTTTTCTTCTTTTTTTTTTTTTAATTTCATTTCTTTTTTTTTATTTTACTTCTTTTTTTTCAGACATAGTACCTTCGGAGCTTATCGCCGTTGACTGGGTGGACAAAGGGATTGCCATCCAGGTCTGCAAGCTTCATTGCTCCTCCCGATAGTATCTTCTACACCACATACGGGCTGATCCAAACGGGTTCCCACTTTCCCAGGGGGTTGTCTCTGGTAGGGGGCTTTACTTTCAACACTAAGTCACCCTCTTTGATGTCTCTAGCTTTGACTTTCTTGTCAAATGCTCTGGCCATTCGTCTCTGGTAGGCTCGGGTGTGTTCCATGGCCTTGACCCTTCTTTTGCCGAGCAGGGCCAATCATCATGCCGGCTACGTAGCCACTCTACTTCGTTGACACTGTTTTCCAGGAGGACCCTTAGTGATGGGATTTCCAACTCTACTGGCAATACTGCTTCCATCCCATAAGTGAGGGCAAAAGGGGTTTCTCTCGTGGCTGTTCTGACAGACGTTCGGTAGCCCCAGAGTGCCAGGTGCAGCTTTTCGGGCCAATCACAACCACGGGTGGCCATTTTACGGATGATCCGCTCGAGCGTCTTATTAGCAGCTTCCACGGCTCCGTTAGTCTGAGGTCTGTACGGGTATGATTTGTGGCGAGTGACTCTGAACTCTGACAGCAATCTATCACAATCCCCTTCAAAGTGTGACCCGTTATCAGAAATGATCTCATTGGACACTGTATATCGACACATAATGTTTTCTTTGATGAACTGGGCCACCTTCTTGGAAGTGAGGACTTTGTAGGACTTGGCCTCTACCCACTTGGTGAAGTAGTCGACTGCTACTAACACGAATTCATGCCCATTGCTTCCTGCCGGGGCTATCTTCCCTATCATGTCAATACCCCAAGTTGCAAACGGCCAAGGAGTCGTCATGCAGTACAGGTCATGAGGCGGGAGATGGTTGAGGTTGGCAAACCATTGGCATTTGTCGCACGCTCGAACATGCTGGACATAGTCTGTCTCCATGGAGATCCAATAGTAACCCATTCTGAGGATCACTTGCATCAGGGCTCTAGCATTCATATGAGGACCGCAGGGACCATTGTGGATTTCGGTCATCAACTCTCTAGCCCTTTCTTGGGTGACACACAGGAGGAGTGGTCCCTGGTACCGCTTCTTGTACAGGTCGCCTCCTAAAATGACATAATGGGAGGCCAACCTTTTCAGGGCTTGCAAGCTCTTGGCTTTGACACCTTCTTTTGGTCTACCTTCTTTGTCTCTGAAAGTTGACTCTCCATCTTTGAGGAACTGGTAAATTTGACTGTACCATGGTTCCTAGATAGGCTCAGATCCCAAGTCTATTTCACAACAGAAAGCTGGGGCTTCTCTTCTACCCACTCTGAAGGGTTTTATGGCTTTTCCCTTGGGGATCTCTACCAGAGAGGCTAGAGTAGCTAGGGCATCTGCGAATCTGTTCTTTTCCCTTGGCAGGTAATGGAAAGTCACTTCTACGACTGTCGATCCAACTCCTCCATATAGGCATGATACCGCTGAAGATTATGGTCCACAGTCTTCCATTTGTTGGAGACCTGGTTCATGATCAGGGCTGAGTCTCCATAAACTTCGAGCTCCTTGACATTTCTTTCTAAAGCAGCCTCTAAACCAGCAATGCAGGCTTCGTATTCGGCGACATTGTTCATGGCAGAAAAGTTCAACTTAAGGGCTATGGGCGTGTGCTCATCTTTCGAATCGACCAGTAGCATCCCTACGCCATTTCCTCTTCTATTAGCAGCTCCATCAAAGAATAGCTGCCGTCGGTTCTCAGGCTCAACAACGAAGATCCCTTCATCTGGGAATTGGGGTTCAGGCCCGCGATCCTCATTACTAGGGAAGTCTGCCAGATGGTCTAACAACGCTTGATGTCATACTCAGCTAAGAAGAAGGACCACTTTGCTAGACGCATCGAGAGGGAAGTTTTATCAAAGATGTACTTGATGGGGTCCATTTTCGAGACCAAGTTCACAGGGTGGGCTTGCATGTAGTGCTTCAGCTTACCGACTACCCAGACCAGTCCTACACAAGTCTTTTCGCATGCTGAGTAATTGAGCTCACTTCCTTGCAGCTTCCGGATGACAAAGTAAATGGCTTTCTCTACCCGAGAGTCTTTCTTCTCCTGAGCAAGCATAGCCCCAACTACCGTATCAGTGACAGTGAGATAGAGCAGAAGAGGTTTCTATCTATGTGGGGGGCATAGCACCGGAGGATGTACTAAGTACGCCTTAATTTGGTCGAAGGCATCCTGGCATTCCTCGGTCCATTCTGTGTCTACATTCTTCTTCATGAGCTTGAAGATGGGCTCGCATATAGTAGTCAATTGGTTGACAAAACGGCTGATGTACTGTAGTTTACCTATAAAGCTTTTGACTTCTGTCTGGGTTCGAGGTGGCCTCATGTCCATAATGGCTTTGATCTTTCGGTGGTCAACTTCGATACCTCGCTCTGTGACCATATACCCGAGAACTTTTCCCCTTGTCACTCCGAAGGTGCATTTAGTAGGGTTTAGTCTCATGGAATGTTGTCTCAGCCTCTCAAAGAACTTTCGCAGGTCAACAAAGTGCTGTCCATCCTCGCCTTTGGAGTGGATTATCATGTCATCGACGTAGACCTCAATCTCCTTGTGGATCATGTCATGAAAAAGCGCGGTCGCTGCCCTCTGATAAGTAGCCCCGACGTTCTTAAGCCCAAATGGCATCACTATATAGCAGTAAGTTCCCCACGGTGTGGTGAAGGCTATCTTTTCTTGGTCTTCCTCGGCCATCTTGATCTGGTTGTAGCCTGCAAAGCCATCAACGAAGGATTTGACTTCGTAATTGGCAGTGGAGTCCACCAGGATATCTATGTTTGGCAAGGGGTAGTCATCTTTGGGGCTGGCTTTGTTCAGATCCCGGAAATCTACACAGCAACGCACCTTCCCATTGGCCTTGGTTACAGTCACAATGTTGGATAACCATGTCGGATATTCGATGACTCTGATGAATCCTACCCGCAGTAGCTTCTCAATCTCTTCTTTGACCTGTAGAGACCATTCTGGCTTGATCTTTCTCAATTTCTGCTTTACTGGCTTAGCATCTGGTGCTAGAGGGATTCTGTGCTCTACTATCGAACTATCTAGCCCCGGCATATCCCTGTACGACCATACAAACACGTCCATGTATTCTCTGAGCATATTGACCAGTCTGTCCCGTTCAACCTGTTGGTGTAATGCCCTAGGCTTTAGTTATGTTTAACTGAAAACCGTTATGTATCATCTTTATCGTTTATGTTTATTATTTGATTATTATATAGTTTGCATATTTATTGTAATAATCTCCGTCCCTGATTATTAAGAGAATAATTAGTATAATTGTCAATGGATAACCATATGATGATTATATGCATATAGATGCACATTGAAATTATGGGTACTTGTTAGAGAACAAGTGACTGGACTTGACCCGTATGAGATTTATGTCATGGTCAAATGTCATAAATCTCATAAGGTTACTTCATTTAGTCCCTAGACCTGAGATTATCATGACCTTACATATGATGAAAAGTTATGTTTGATTTTAGTCAAACGGTATCTTAACACGATATCTATAAAGGCTATCTTTGGCATGATCGGATTCATGATGGGAAGGATGATAAGTCAAGATGGAATTTGTCCTCAAAAGAGAGATGTTTTGCTTGGGCCCCTCGATGAGTGATAATGATGAAAGCGTGTGGCCACACCCCAATATGATTGGACTATCATTATACTCAAGATCGAGAAAGCATTGAACAAATACAAGTTGACGTGGACCATGACTTGTGTTCAATATAACATCGTGAGACAAAGGGAGAAATGGAAGTGTACCATTGGAAACGTGAACTCTTACGTTGTGTTATTTGGTTGGACATAATGGCTTGCTAGAGTCCGCTTATGTCTTATGAGGGTCGATATGATCGGACTCATTGCCAACATAATACAATCCTATTGGGTCACACACAAATAGAATGAGTTGGTTGAACCAAGGGAAGAATGATTGAGAGTTTACGTATTTGGCAACTTATGTCACGCGACATAACTAGCCGCTGGCTAGTTATGTCACGCGACATAACTAGCCACGGCTACTTATGTCGTGCGACATAACTAGCCACGAGACGTTTTTTGACAGCTGTTCTCCTAATTCGATTAGGAAACATATTTACACTAAAGTAGTATAAATATGTGAGGTACATCAACCACAAGGTCTGGCCGAATTTTTCAAGGGAAAATCATAACAAAATACTCTCAATATTCTTCCATAAGTTTTAGGAATCTAGCAATTCCCAACCCGAGAATTGTTCTCGACATTCATATTTGTGTGGATTACCAAAAGAGGGTTTTAATTTGTTCAAACAAATCAAAGACCTAGAGTTCAAATCTGAAGATCCAAAGGAGTTGTAGATTCGAAGATTTGAAGATCAAAAGTTTGTGATTGCGAATCACATAATTATCCGTTCGATAGCTCAAGACCGGAAAGCAATAAAGGTTGGTAAATTCTATCTCATAGCAATTCAATTTAATCGTATAGAACGGATCTTAGGGCTTGGGTTTTGTGTTAATTTTATGCTTAATTCCATTGCGCATGGACCCATAAAACCCAACGGTGGTATCGAGCCCGTTCGTATGGTTAAGTTTGAATTAACATGCTAGAATGATTATATAAATTGTTTATATGTTCGTTGCATGTTTTTGTATGCGATAGAATTTTGATTGTTTATGTGAAACAATGTGAAAATCGTTGAATTATGTTGAATTAAATACGTAAAAGGGTTGTTTTATATGATTTAATTGCATGTAATCTGAATTGATTGAAATGCGGAAATCTGCTAATCGGCTACCTATGTCGTGCGACATAGTAGGCCACGTGAGGAAATGCAGTAATCGGCCGGTTATGTCACGCGACATAACTAGCCACCGGCTAGTTATGTCACGCGACATAATAAGCCAAAATCAAGCGTAATCAGCTTTTTTCAATTTTACGCTATTCTCGTGATTGTGTTTACAATCGATATGTTCATATGAAAATGGATGTTATAAAATTGAGTTTATAAGTCCGCGATAGATTGATTCATTGATATACATGATTAATTGATTAAAATGTGATTTTAATAATTAATGCAATGTATATGAAAATCTGGATGTTATAAAATTGAGTTTATAAGTCCATGCTAGATTGATTCATTGATATGCATGATTAATTGATTAAAATATGATTTTAATAATTATTGCGATGCATGTTTTATTTGTTCTTACATGTTAAGAATTTTTTTTTAAATTAGATGTTTAGTTGAAACATGATATTTAGTTTCCTAATATGTTTAGATTTAGACATTGTAAATTTTGGATCTTATGATTGTTTATGGAAACAAGTCATAAATACGCGAAATTTAAAAGGAAACTAATTGTTTATAAAAGGTAGTGATTATGTTGCCAAATCAGAGTTGATTTCTAATTGTGCATGACTAGGAGAGTTACGTCTAAGGAAGAGTTGGTACTTAAGTAGTCCTTGTGGCTCACCTATCTTCTGGGAACTTACGGTGCATGATTATGACTATCTTTGCTGATATGCTTATAATCTACCTTAAAGAACCTTCATTTAACTTTTAAGTTCTTTATGCCAATCCATGATTTAAACACTTGAGACCAATCGGATAGTTTTGGGTGGGCTTGCCATAGCAAGGTGCTTTGATTCTATTCCGTTTGCGAGCAAGATGAGGAAATGGTGGTTCCTATACGTTTAAAGTGGATGAACTTAATTGGGTTATCAAAATGGTTTTGGACCCAAGGCATAAGATGAGATTAAAATATGCTTAGACATATGATGTCTTAAATAAATCTCATAAAAGATCCTAAGAGTCATATACGATATGATTGATGTTTTCTACCTAATTAGTTTAATCTTGAGCGGTGCGCCATAGCGTACTTGAGATTAAATTAAAGATGGATCTTAGTCCTAAGAGTCATATATGATATGATTGATGTTTTTCTACCTAATTAGTTTAATCTTGAGCGGTGCGCCATAGCGTACTTGAGATTAAATTAAAGTTGGATCTTAGCCCATTAAATGCATATTATGCTTATTTGCATTGGAAGGTGTATGATTTAGTGGGAGTATTTGTAAAATACACTATTTGCTCTTAAATGATAAATGTGTTGATATTGATATGTGTTCATATAATTTGTATATTTTGTTGTAGAAGTAGCATTACATAATGATAATTGCGATTCGTCCTTATGAAGGACAAAGTTCGAAAGGAACAATACATAATGTGTACGTTCTTGACGAATCCGTTCCTAATGAACCCATTGCAAATGTTGCAAAGGGCAAATAAGGAAGCAACATTAGAAACATAGTGATGATTCTGACAATATTGCTTGCCTTGTATTTGCCACCGTGTTTAAAGGCTCTTATGAAGAACCTTGAGCACATGATAACTATTCTTTTGTTCTAGCACACCGCATAAAGGAAATGTTCCAAATGCGAACTAGGCAAAAGATATATGTTGTGGTGAAGGCTCTCAATTCATATGATGAAAGAAGGAGCAATCCGCAAATTGTGTTAATGGTTGACACAATAAAAGGGTTCATAAAGGAAGAAAAAAAAAAAAGGTAAAGCAAAAGTTGCTAAACCTAGGACAAATGTTGTCAAAGCCGAAGAGGTCAAAAACCCAAAGTGTCTCAAAAGGATGCAGTTTGTTATCGTTGCAATAAGATTGTCATTGGAAGCAAAGTTGCAAGGCTTATTAGGAAGGCCTAAAAGGTGAAGAAGGGCAATATGATTGCTACTACTTCAAGTATCTATATGATAGATGTTTTTCTTTCGACTTCTTGTTCTTGGGTATATGATACGTGATTGAATCCCACATTTGTTTAAATGTGCAAGGAACAAAGAATAGAAAGCTACTCAAATAAGGTAAATTAAACCTAAGCATGGGAATGGAGCAAGAGTTGCAACATTAGCCATAAGGGACTTATGAAGTCACTTTGCCTTGTGAAGTAGTACTTGTTTTGAACAAGTATGACTACGTTCGAATTTGAGTAGGAGTATTATTTCTGTTTCTTAAATGGATGATGAAGGATATAATTTTCTTATTTTCAATAAGAAGTTTTATATTTATTTAATGATATGCCTTATTATAATGCATATGTCATTGAATGGTCTTCATATCCGTGATGATAAGATACAAAATAATGTTGAAGATATCTATAATATAAATGGAAATCTAAACCGAACAATATGAACAACGCGTTCATATGGCATTGCCGGCTTGGTCAAATAAATAAGAAACATATATCTAAACTCCATTAACATGGACTTTTAGACTCATATGACGATGAATCATTTGAGGAATGTGGATCTTGTTTATTGAGATTATTGATCAAACCACCCTACACTAAGAGTAGTGGGAGGGCTAGTGACTTATTGGTCATTATACATGAGATGTATATGGACTGTTAAGTAGCATTGCTAGGAGAAGACTTCGGTATTTCATCACATTTCACTAAAGACTTATCTAGATATGACTATGTCTATCTGATGAAGTCCAAAGGTGAGTCGTTTGAGATGTTTCGAACATTTCAAAGATGAAGTACAAAATAACTTGGTAAAGCATTAAGTACTTCGATTAGATCGAGGTGATGAATATTTGAGCCAAGAGTTTGACAATCATCTCAAAACTATGAAATTGTTTCAAGAGTTGACTCCACACTGAACACCACTATGAATGGTGTATCTGAAAGGAGGAATTGAACCTTGTAGGACATGGTTCATTCGATGATATGTCAATCAGACTTTCCTATTTCATATTTCCTTTTGAGAATATGCATTAGAAATAATGCGGTTACACTGAATCGAGTCCCTACTAAATCGGTTCCTAAGGCCCCACATGAGATGTGGCATGGAAGAAAACTTAGTTTGTCTTTCATGAAGATTTGGGGTTGCGAATCTTATGTAAAGAGACTTGTCTCTTATAAGTTAGCACCAAATTTGACAAAGGTTATTTTCGGAAATTAATCTTACAACCGCAAAGAGAACAAAATGTTTGTTGCTCTACACGATTTGTTTCTTGAGAAATAGTTTCTCAATAAAGAATCTAGTGGGAGTAAAATTAATCTTGAAAGAAGTTCAAGAACCCAAAAATAATATGGAACCAAGAGTAGAGACAGAACCAAGTTCACAAAGGAGTTGTGAAACCGGTTCAAGATGAACAAGTCCATCGTAGATTGGATAGGTTACGATCCGAACTCAAGAAATAGTGATTTCTCGTTGTGGAAAGTGATGAAGTGGAAGTCATTGAGAATGACGATCCTACTTGCTATCAAGAAGCGATGTCCTCTCCTAATTTGGATAAATGGTTAGGAACCATGGAATCCAAATTACAATCCATGTTTAACAATCAAGTTTGGAACTTGATTGGGCTACCTAAAAGTGTAAAAACTAAAGGGTGCAAGTAGGTCTTCAAAGACCGACATGGATGTGAAGGTGTATACTTTCATGACTAAGGATTGTAGCAAAGGGATTTAGGTTAATTCATAGTATTGACTATGTTGAAATTTTTTCCGCCAGTTACAATGTCGAAGTCTGTTAGAATTTCAATTGCCATTATCACATATTGTGACTATGTGATATGACAAATGGATGTCAAACGACTTTCTTTAAATGGAAAGATTATTAAGGATGTGTATAGTACACAACCCGAATAGTTTGACGATCCAAGAAACTCTAATAGAGTATGCATGTTGCAAAGATCCATGAGATGGGTTGAAGCAAGCTTAAAGGAATTGGAATCTTCGTTTTGATGAATTGGTCAAAGAGTTTGACTTTATCAAGTACGAAGATGAACCTTGTGTATGCATGAAATTCAGTGGGAGCATGGTATTATTTCTATTGTTTATTACAATGATATCTTACTCATTGGAAAAACAAGTTCCGACACTTAAGACTGTTAAGTCTTGGTCAAGGAAAGGTTTCTCAATGAAAGATATGGGTGAAGCCGATTACATCCTTGGCATCAAGATCTATAAAGATGGATCTAGAAGGATAAATTGGTTTGAGTCAAATTGTTCACATTGACAAGATTCTTAGAAGAGTCTAAGAAGAGTAGCTTATCAATGGGTCATGGTATTTCTCTTAGCAATATTCATTGTCTTATGACAACTGATGAGCAAAAAGGGAATGAATGAAGTTCCATATGCTGCGGCACTTGGATCTGTCATGTATGCCATGATTTGTACTAGACCCGGCATCTCATATGCTCTAAGCATGATGAGTCGATACCAATCGATCTGTGATAAGAACCATTGGATGGCAGTCAAGATGTTCCTTAAGTACTTAAGAAGAACTAAGGATACGCTCTTGGGATTTGAAAGATTGGAAGTTAATCTTGTTGTAAGGGTTACATAGGTGCTAGCTTCCAAACTAACAAAGTTATTTTAAAATCGCAATTAGGATTTGTGTTTATACTTATTAGAGGTGCAGTTTTGATTGGAAGAGTTCCAAGCGTAAATTGTAGTCGATTCTACTACTAAGGCCGAATTTTGGCAACATATGATGTGGCTAAAAGAGGCGGTTTAGATCAAAAGTTCATTAGTGTTTTGGAAATGTTCCAAGTATCACTAATCGGTGAAACTTTTGTTATGACAAATAGTGGTGCCACTTGTGCAAACAATGGAACCAAGGTCACAACAGCGATCCAAACACTTACTTAGACGTTCTTCGAGGAATTCATAAAGAATGAGAAGACGTTAAGATATACAAAGTATCAACCGATGATGACATAAGGGATTCACTTACAAAGACCCTCGCATAGGCAGAAGCATGATGGGCATGTTAGATCCATGAGTATTCGATACATAAATGGAGCCTAGTGCAAGTGGGAGACTGTTGGTGTAATGCCCTAGGCTTTAGTTATGTTTAACTGAAAACCGTTATGTATCATCTTTATCGTTTATGTTTATTATTTGATTATTATATAGTTTGCATATTTATTGTAATAATCTCCGTCCCTGATTATTAAGAGAATAATTAGTATAATTGTCAATGGATAACCATATGATGATTATATGCATATAGATGCACATTGAAATTATGGGTACTTGTTAGAGAACAAGTGACTGGACTTGACCCGTATGAGATTTATGTCATGGTCAAATGTCATAAATCTCATAAGGTTACTTCATTTAGTCCCTAGACCTGAGATTATCATGACCTTACATATGATGAAAAGTTATGTTTGATTTTAGTCAAACGGTATCTTAACACGATATCTATAAAGGCTATCTTTGGCATGATCGGATTCATGATGGGAAGGATGATAAGTCAAGATGGAATTTGTCCCTCAAAAGAGAGATGTTTTGCTTGGGCCCCTCGATGAGTGATAATGATGAAAGCGTGTGGCCACACCCCAATATGATTGGACTATCATTATACTCAAGATCGAGAAAGCATTGAACAAATACAAGTTGACGTGGACCATGACTTGTGTTCAATATAACATCGTGAGACAAAGGGAGAAATGGAAGTGTACCATTGGAAACGTGAACTCTTACGTTGTGTTATTTGGTTGGACATAATGGCTTGCTAGAGTCCGCTTATGTCTTATGAGGGTCGATATGATCGGACTCATTGCCAACATAATACAATCCTATTGGGTCACACACAAATAGAATGAGTTGGTTGAACCAAGGGAAGAATGATTGAGAGTTTACGTATTTGGCAACTTATGTCACGCGACATAACTAGCCATCGGCTAGTTATGTCACGCGACATAACTAGCCACCGGCTACTTATGTCGTGCGACATAACTAGCCACGAGCGTTTTTTTTGACAACTGTTCTCCTAATTCGATTAGGAAACATATTTACACTAAAGTAGTATAAATATTTGAGGTGCATCAACCCTAAGGTCCGGCCGAATTTTTCAAGGGAAAATCATAACAAAATACTCTCAATATTCTTCCATAAGTTTTAGGAATCTAGCAATTCCCAACCCGAGAATTGTTCTCGACATTCATATTTGTGTGGATTACCAAAAGAGGGTTTTAATTTGTTCAAACAAATCAAAGACCTAGAGTTCAAATCTGAAGATCCAAAGGAGTTGTAGATTCGAAGATTTGAAGATCAAAAGTTTGTGATTGCGAATCACATAATTATCCGTTCGATAGCTCAAGACCGGAAAGCAATAAAGGTTGGTAAATTCTATCTCATAGCAATTCAATTTAATCGTATAGAACGGATCTTAGGGCTTGGGTTTTGTGTTAATTTTATGCTTAATTCCGCTGTGCATGGACCCATAAAACCCAACACAACCCCCTGGAAGAAGTTTCCAATCTGTGTCTCTTTAGGTTCCTTGACAGTACCCAAGTTAACACTTGTCAAAACCTCCTCGGCAGCTTGGGCCCGGTTTTCCTCTTTTTCTGCAACCTGCTTAAAGATTTCTTTGATGTATTGTTCATTTAGTGTGTTTGCATCTTGTTCAAATGATTCATTATTAACTGTAGTTAAGTTTTGAGTTAATTTACCATTTGTTAAGTTGGCAATAAGGGGATACTCAGAAAGATCTGTCATTTCATTCAAAGCAAGAGGAAAGATGACATTGGTTACATATTCATAATCCTTAGGCGTGAGGCCTTTGGATGACTCGGAGGACTGGAATTCAAAGATTCATGACTCAACTGACTCTTGACCCTACTGACTCTGGACCCTATACTACTTATTGACTCGAAGTATTTGACGCGGGTTGGACTGGGGTTTACTCTTTCCTGCTTTTGCCCTAGGGAGTAGCAGTCTTGTCAGCGTTCTTCAGAAAGTTGGAAACTTCGAACTGATCGAAAAATTGCCGGAAATCATTGGTAGGCCGGTACCTTGGAAAGACTGTGAGGGGAACTAGGGAAGCATGATGCAACTCCTCAGCAAGCTGGTCCGTAACAATCGGGCTCATTGACTGGAGAGTCTGGCTCATCTTATCAATACAATGCTGATAAGTCATTTTCCCTTTACTGATCTTTGATATCACCACCTTGTCAGTGTAGCCAACAGGAGGGTTGGCCTGAATGATGCTAATGAAGTCTTCTTCAGGAGAGACTTTGATCCTTCCTTGATTGGCCACGTATTCTATAGGCTTTCTGTATTCTGCTTCCAAATCTACTAGCTTCTCGTTGAACTTCACGATGGCAACGAATTCAGAACTCTCTGCCTCAAGAGGGTCACTGACAACAGGGGTATCAGGGTGGACTGTGTTTTGTATGACCGGTTCATTGATAGGCTCCTTGGCATAACTGACGTAATAGTCAAACTTGCCTGAAGGCTCCCCTAAAGTTCCCATGCTCTTGTCCCCAGCTTCGTACTTTTCCTTTAATTTCTGTTGCATGGACTTCCTCTTCTACTTCTTTCTTGAAGGAGCATCCTCATTAATCCATTCTTGATACTCATATTCCGGACAATCCTCACAATCACACACATCATACCAGATGTGGGGCCTGGGTTGAAATGGGATGGCCTCTCCAACTACTTGGTCATTACCATTGTTGATTACCACGTTGGCCATTTTGACAGTGGGAATTTGAGACTTGAAGATTTTGAGGGGTTATTTGAGACCTTCGTGCCGACAAACTGCTGTACCGGTGTTCTCACCCAATTCTTTCTCACTGCGGGAAAAGGATAGGAGAGGTTTAGACTCGGGGTAGGTGTTTAGGCTGAAGGCTCAAGCAATATGCAAATTAAGAATCTTCGAGTTTATTAAAACAGTGTCTTTTATTTATTTCTATTTGGTTGGAAAAGGGGTTCTGCCCTTCTTTTTCGCAACTACTCTAGATCCTGGATCAGTGGGTTCCGTCACTACGTCTATAAGCCCCTCGTATTCCACCTGTATTTCGACCTCCCAGGGTGGATAGCCCCGGGTGAGGGTTCTATAGGGCACGCGGATCCCACCGACCGAGAGAGAAGAACGCTCCTAACGGGTCTAGCGGGTCATAGGAACTTTTAACTCACGAGCAATGTGGATTATAGTCAAGGCAATACCGGGAAAGTCTCGTCTTTCAGCCTTAACGAAATTTCGGCAGAGTTTCGCTTGTGCGAATGACGTTTTGACTTTTCAGCAATGTCCGAGAAGATAATAGGCATGGGTCGGGCGGTAAAAGTCGGATGACACAGTGTCACATTGAACTTCGTTGCATATGCTGTGCGTGAGTCAAAGTCGAAGTCAATGCCGGGTCAAGATCTTGCCAATTTTTCCTTATCGGAATTTTGGCAGAGCTCCGCTTGCGCGAAAGATCTTCGGATTTTTGGCATGGACTCGGTCTCGACTCTTATGCATTCCGTGCGGGTCAAGGTCAAAGTCAATGCCGGAGTCAAGATTCTACCAATTTTTCCTTGTCGGAATTTCGGCAGAACTCCGCTTGCGCGAAGGACCTTGACTTCCGTTACGGACTAAGGCTTGACCTTTACGGGGATATACAACTGGGCTATATGACACGGACTAAACCAAAAACCAACCAAAAGTCACGGTTTTTTGAAACGTGTGACACGGACTGTGCATTGGTCAACACTGGCTGCCATGGGGAGTTTGGGGTGATTCCGTGCGCGCCCGGGAGAATCGTAAGGCTGTCCGTGGCGCCCGAACAACCACCCCGGGTTAAAGGGACGTGTGTGCAAAGTGTACAGGATATATAAGGTGCGCGTAGTGTGCGGTCTCCTAAAAAATGTTCCTTTTTGAGTTAAAACAGAGATTTTCAGAAATGTGTTTTAAAAGGAATGATTTTTCGGGACGGGAGAAAATGCAACAGATAAGGCACGTAAATTTTACGAAGCACAGTCGGCTTTGGGCCCGAATAGCCCCAAGCTGCCTGCTGCGATTAACCTCAAATCTGTCCAGGTGGAATTGCCAATGAGGCCGCCCGGCTGGAATCCGAGGCGGATTAAGCCGTGCGGCTGCATGGATCAATTTTCCAGGTTCCAATCCTTTTCAGTTTCAGGTTGCTCCCCCAACATTTTAGGCACCTTTCAGCTTCAGAAGGCTTCCTGTTCAGCTTACAGAGTATGCACAATTCCCAAGATGCAATATGCAATGCAATGCAAAGAAAGAAAAAGCAAGCACGACAAATGAAATCCGTGACGGGAGGCTAACCCGCTCAAAGGAAAAAGCTTTCTTTTCTTATTTTTTGAAAAGAGATACCGGTACGTGGGATTGTTAGACCACCGTTTATCCCAAGCCCCAGGTTAGGAAGCGATACAGGAAGGTTAGTGGTTTCCACCTATATATCGGGTATCGTTTTTTTTTTACTTAAAAAAAATGAAAGCTTTCTCCTTTGGGAAGTCCCAAGCAGAGTCGCCAAACTGTGAATGTGGTGCCCAAAATCTTTTTTGTGTTTTAATTTGGATTCACTTAAGTTTGAAAACATCCGGTTTAATTTGAAAAACGGAGTCGCAACGCCATTTTGATTTCCTCAAAACTTTAAAAAAAAGGAATAAGGGTTCGAAGGTTAAGTTACCCCTTGGGAAGAACGGATCGTCATTCACCCAAGGTGCCTTGCCGAAGCAAGTCTCTCAAGATTCCATTTTCCGTGCTTGCTTGCGTGCTTTCTTGTGTGCTTGTGTTGAAAAAGGGGGGAGGGGAATGTTCCAAGTTGTCTTCCGGACGTATAAACCATTTAGTTGGTTATCGCTCGGGATTCCTTGGATTTTTATGTGTTCGGGACTTTGATCCCCCTCATCTTGGACTTGTGATCATCACTATTTGACCTTGGGTCATGTGTGATCGAGAGAAGGACTCTCTCTCATAGTCCAAAATGAGGTTCTTTAGAAAGGAGTATCCTTAGCCCATAAATCCTACATCTTGAGACGATTGAGCTTACGTAGGGACTATTATGCTCGTCTCAAGTGATGATCGGAGATATAGGGTTCAAGATTTATCCCTTTCTAAAGAGATTGTGGCACCTTTAATGGAAGAAACGATGTAAAGATAGGATCTTTACACCGGTCCACTCCAAAGGATGCATCACATACCAAAGGGGACTAGGGGAAGGGTATAAAGATTGGATCTTTATGCTCTTCCTATGCTTTTCGTGCCTTAGGAAGGTCACTAAGCAATCCTAGGAAAGAGAAATCCAACCATGTGGGACATGAAGGATGCATTCTAAACTAAAATGACATTTTTTAATGAAAAAGATGACATTTTGGTGCAAAGGATGCTATTGGTTTGCAAAGGATGCTTTTTGATGTTAAAGAAATGATCTTTAATGCAAAGGATGCATCTTTATGTGTAAAGATGAAGTTTCAAGTGCAAAGGATGCAACTTTTATGCAAAGATAACATTTTTATGAGCAAAGGATGCATAAAGATATCATTTTTTAGGAGCAAAAGATGCTACTTTAATGCAAAGGATGCAAAAGGAGGGAGATATGATTTACATGCTTAAATATATGACCTTTAAAGACAATATACCAAATCCCAAGCAAATATATAGTAATATGTAAAGCAAGGAGCAAATATATCATATATATACAAGCATAATGTAAGATAAAGGGGATGAGAGGTTACCAATGGTGGTGACCTCTTTCTCTTGGAAGTTTGCCTAGGGAAGGGACCAACTTTTGGAGGTTTTAAGGAGGAGGGAGGTGGTTTTTGGCACTCTCAGCTTGAAGGAACGCTCGCCGAAAATAAATGAGGAGTCGCCACGCCGTTTTAAGAGGAAACATTGAAAACCTTTTTGTAAGAGAAAATGGGTTCGGGGGTCAAGTTACGTGTTGGGAAGAACCGAGAGTTCACCCAACACGCCTCGTCCGTAGACGAGTCTTTCAATGTTCAACATTCAATTCATTCAAAAGTGTGTGCGAAGTGTGTATGACAAGATATGTATTAAAATGCATAAGAGTGCTTTATTTTATTGCTCAACAAGGAGGAAATACAACTTGTAAGCCATTGACTCTGGGAGGCCACATCCCACTTTACATCGAGGACTAACAGAACTTACAACTGAAATGTGGTCTCTGCAGATAGTCACCATGTGTCGCGTGACACAGGACATGCTTAGCACGATGTGTCGCGTGACACATGTTTACCGTTTGCAAGAACCTTACAAATTGAACAACAAAATCAACCGACAACAAATCAGATCCCAACAACAACAACCAAACAACTCAGAAACAATGGATTCACGATGAATTGACCAAGGGGATGTGGATATAGGGAGATCCACACTCCCTTGGCCAATAAACAACAAATACCACAAATCACATTATTGATATCAACAAATACCAAGCAAAGCTAATTAAACAGAGAGATCGGCAGTTGGGACTTGATAATTGGGGACAGATGGAGTTTAATTATCAAGTCCGGGGAATAGATTTCAACGGAGCAAACACAATAGCAAAAATGAAACAAAGGTGAGGGAAGAGAATCGTTACCCTCGTAGTCCACGCTCCTTAAACCAAGTTAGGTTTAAGGATCTTCAATCGGTTTCGGGACGGAACAAAACTCAGATTCTAGATTAGGCCATTTCCAGTACGTGAGTGTGTTGGAGCGTAGTTGAGCTCAGAAACAGGGGAGATGGCAATCGGCAATTGGTTTTGGGTATTGGCTCAGGGTAGAGGGAGAACGACGGTGGAAGTGGTTACGGCTGGAAATTAGAGGTAGATTGGTGGTGGTGGTGTGACGGCTTAGAATTGGAACAGGGATGGCAGTTGTGATTGCATTCGGCGGTGGTAGTTATAGGCTTGGGGCTTAGAACGGGGTAAACGGTTGTGGTTGAGTGTGGTTGCCGGCTAATTGGTTTTGTGAGGGAAGACCGCCGGTGAATGGGAGAGAGGAGGAGCTCGGTGAGGTTTTGGTTTGAAGAGGAACGTGGTTGTTGTCGTGTGATTTGGGTGAGGGGAATCGGCGTTGGTCGTGGATTGAGGGAGAATTAGGTTGTTGGCGATTGAGGGAGAGGAGATTGGAGGTTGCCGGAGAAGGAGGTGAGGAGGCTCGCTGGTGAATTGGTGTTGAGATCGGAGAACGGCCGTTGGAGAAAACAGAGATCGGTGATGGAGGTTTTGGATCGGGATAAGGAAGGTTGAAAAGGGAATGGGAGGTTTGGTTGTTGTTTGGCCGGAGTAGGTGGTGGTGATTGAGGGAGAAGGAGCTCGTTGTTGGTGAAGAAGACGACGGTTGATGGAGCTTGGCAATGGACGTATCTGCGCCTAGAGAGAGAGAGGAGAAAGAGAGAGGGGAGTTAACGGGTAGAGAGAGAAAGGGTGAAAATGAGTGTGTGTGTGTGAGAAAATGTGTGAGAGGCCCCCTTCAAATGAACAGAATATGGCAATTTATATGTAAATTGGGATTGAGATTTATTTTGTCGCACGACCAAACGCTTCCATTTTCCATGCTTCAAGCTGTCGCACGACGGGCCACGTCTATAACTGTTTCTGGCGCCAAAACCTGCTTCTGGAACATTTCGGGTTAATTCTTTAAAAGCCCAAAGCAGTTTATTCCTTTTAGGTCCTTTTGTCCGGGAAAAGTACTAAAAAATACTTCCTTCGCGGGAAACTTATAAAAAGTTCCCGGAAGTCTCGGAACGGACCGGGAATTTACCAAAACGCCCCTAAATGCAATTTTATCACATTAAAATGCATCTGGAAAGGTTGCGAATTTGGATTGGCGTACTTACAGAGCCCCTCGGCAACGTCACTTATGGAAGAAGTGAGGTTGTCGATAAAATAAGACCTAATCCCAATGAGCGTCTGGGGAATGAAGCGACGGGCTAGAAGGTGAACTGGGGAAATCGGGTGGCTGGACCTTTCTGAGAAAGGATTCCTACGTATCCCGGGGAGGGAATCAAGCAAAATCGTAGTTCGGACCACATGACTGGAGGGGGAAAATGACAAACCGAAGAAGTGAGAACGTATGGCATCTCGGATCGAAGAAGTGAGAACGTATGGTGCCTCAAACAAAAGAAGTGAGAACGTATGGTGCCTCAAACCAAAGAAGTGAGAATGTATGGTGCCTCAAACCAAAGAAGTGAGAACGTATGGTGCCTCAAACCAAAGAAGTGAGAACGTATGGTGCCTCAAACCAAAGAAGTGAGAACGTATGGTGCCTCAAACTAATTTTAAAAATGACGTGAGATCTATGGCGTCTCGAACCGATTTTAAAACGACGTGAGACCTATGGTGTCTCGAACTGATTTTAATGTGATAAAAATAACGTGAGACCTATGGTGTCTCGGACCGATTTTAAAAATAACATGAGACCTATGGTGTCTCAGACCGATTTTAAAATAACGCGATATGATGACTTGACGCTTGAAAGAAATATGCGTTCATACATCTTTGTGCTCACCGTAGGCTATAGGAGGACCGGTGCTACCATTGATGTTGGTGATGGAGGGTTGTAGCTATCGGAGGGACTCATGCTATCATTGATTCTGCTGGGGATAGGTGTAGCTGCCGGAGGGACCTATGCTACTACTGCTGTTGACGGTTTCCGGGTGGCCATTAACGGGACGAGCTCAGACTAAAAATCTGCCCTTGGGAACGGGCTCTCCGAAAATCGCCACGGCTCTTGGTAATGATCCGCCGGGAACGAGCTCTTGCGAAAATGCGCCCACGGGCTCTGCGAAATCTCGCCCACGGGCTCTTACTGAAGATAATCTCGATGTGCGAAACATGCCTTAAAGTCGCTGAGGCTGGTGGACATTATCGCCTGGATTCTGGGGCAGCTAGGGCTCTTTTCCTTTGACAAGCACTGCTTGGGGGCTGAGGCAACTGGGGCTCTTTCAGGTCATGCTGGTGAGTCCGGGCCTGGCGCAGATAATAAAGGCGGGGTCTGCCACCTGCAAGATTTGGAATCCTTGTCCAAGATTGCGATTTGAGGGGCAATCTTCACAATCAAAATATGATCACTTGATTATCGTACCCTGCGGGGGGAGACACAACACTACTAGGCACTTAGCAATTTTATTAGTCTCTTGCTTATGCATTATTAATCTTTTGTTGCACAAGTCCATCTCAGCTGGGGAGAATAGGGAAGTAGGGGTTTGGCATGACTTGATGAGCGGATATGTAGGTAGCCATTATGCTATGAGGGGTCGTGTATAGGATGAAAGGTGTTTGTGATGGGGTAGACCCTCTCCCCTGAGGTGGAAAAATGTATGAGTGACTGATGATACGGTGCAGCTTAGGCAAGTCGGGGACGCTCCCGGGAGTACAGATCGCAGCAGGTCCGTTGCTGGTGAGGACAGAGTGCATCGCGCGTCTGAGACAGCAAACAGCAGAGGGGGGCAGAGAATGATCTTGGCTTGGCGAAGCCCCTGTTGACAGTGCAAAGCAAACCCGAGGGGAATCTGGTAAGGAGAGCCGAAGGGATATCTTAACCAAAGCCCCAGCTTGAGGAAATTCCATGCAGCTTCATCGCAGGCAGAGTTATCTTGTGGCCGAGGAGGCAACCCATCATTTCAAATCATAGTCAATCAGTCGCTGGACAAGACTCGGAGTGTATGTGTGCAGGGCGTATCTTTCGAAAGTGGGATTAGATCCCGAATCTGTGTATGACACTCTCGCTTTTGGTTTGACTCTTTTGAGAGAGTATAAGCATCACAAGGTGTGGAATAGTGTATGGAAGCCCCTACTGACCGAAACAGTGTTTAGCTCTATCTTCCTATTATGTATAAAGAGAAGACTTGTCGAGACACTTGAAAACCTATCTTATTCGTGATGATCACAAAGCTGCTTAAAACCCTTTATTGATGTTCGGGTTATTCTAACCACCAAAGCCGATATGAGCAAATATTTTTTATCAATCCTGAGGAGAAAGCCCACTGATATCGAGAATCAAACTCGGAAGGATAGACAATGTATGGGCATGGTCCTTGAGGAGACCGGATTTTTCTGAGATCTGTTTGTGATTTCGACCGGACCAATTATGGTTGCCTACGTTCCCCTCCATAGGAGGAGCTCAGGTCGCCGTAGTTCGGGCTTATCCCGAATGAAAAGAATGAACGTTGGAATTCGAGGATCTGAGGACCTTTGAGGATTTTGAGAATTACAAAACATGTCCTCTTGGAGTGTTGATAGGAGACACAGATGTGAAGCCCCAGTGGGACGTTCACGGTAGGTGTTTGCGAAGGAGAAATGAAATATGCTCACATACAATGTCGAATTTGCACAATCTTCACTTGACGGTCCTTTGAGCCGGGATGGACTTGGCTCTGCTTCAATCAATAATCTGATTTAGATCTCGACGATATTGGAATGAAACTGCTACCCGGTAGGAACTGCGACTGGGTCTCGGGGTTTCGATCGGTCTTTGGGTAATTCGGGATATCATGACCTCTTAAAACGAGAGGTCGCCTGGGCTTTTTATTGACTGGACCTCTAAAGATGAGAGGTTGGCTTTTGGGGATGTGTTTGGGATTTCTATGGTGGGGGAATCCATGATTTTAATTTCAATGCCTCTAAGAATGAGAGGTCAATCTTTTGGCTTTCGATCAAGGGCAAGGGTAATGGTAATGGGAATGTCCTTTAAAATCGAGAGGACGGTCTGAGATCGGTTAAAGGTAATGGTGAGGGGACATCCATGCTGTCTCTTTATTCACTTTGAGGTTCCTCTTGAGTAACGACCGGCTTCCTTGACTTTTGCTTTTGAGAGAATCGCTGGGGACTATGCTCTCTTTCTTTTCATCTTCTTTCTTTTTTTTTTTTTATATTTTTGTGTATTTTTGCCTCTCTTTTTTTTCAACTTTGTTTTGAGAGGATAATATCAGCTAGTCCCCAGGATGGATCATTGCCTTCTGTCATTCTTGAGCTTGGAAACGGTCGATCTTCTTTTGAATGACGGGAGCCTCGAGGATAGTCCCTCTTCTTCTTGAGATGGTTAAATGGGTTTCAAATATGCCGATCTTGAAATGAAGGGGTATTGTTTAGGTGAGGGTAAGGTGATGGTTTTCCCTATGGGTGAAAGGTTTCAATCGCAGTCCCTACCGGATGATCTGAACGAGATAGAGTCTTCATTGCTTGCTTGAGCTTACTTTGAGAAAGATCCGTGCAAATTCATCGAACAACGAGATGGCGAAGACGAAGGAAAGTATGTGAGCATATGGGAATCGAGGTGGGAAATTGGTAAGCCCCACTTTGGGAAGGATATCAGTCGATTTTCTCGCTCCGATCAATTCAAACATTAGTCATTTCGAAGCATTAGTCGGTGAGCAGCACAAGTGATCATTTGGAATAAGACCATTTCAATAGATTGTAACGTAGGTGTGCTAGTAATGTCTCGAGTCTAGCAAGAATAGAAACAAAAATTTTAGTAAAAACTGGTCCAACTTGGACTCGACAGACTCATGTCCGACAGTGGACATTCTAGACCCTACGAGGACTGATCGACTGCACAACTTCGGATGGGAAGAAGAGCATTGTTGCCATCGGTGCGGTGAGTGCCCTTCTCAATCTTTTTGTTCATTCACAAGTCGTCCTCCTTGGCTTTAGCAATCTGGGCAAACAACTGGGCCTCTCGCTTTTGAGGAACAATATCTTCAAGGGTAGCCCGCGACCTTCCAATGGACACATCATTTGCACTCTGCTGACCCATGGGATATGAACTTTCAGGTTGGTGGGCCATAATCTTTTCTGCACCGAGCATTTTGTATTCCGAATTAGATGGACGACCACTCGGGCACTTGAACTGCTTCCGCCTCGGGAATATAGACCAATGAGCGCCGGGAACGGGAGAACACACCCAACTTGCCGTAGCCTTGCAGAGGTGAAGAGGTGAGAGAGTGTATAGACGGAGGGTAGAGAACTTTGAGATGATACGGGAGAGGGAAGGACGGGAAAGGAGACGGACTCGTGCAACACTTATTAATGTTCAAGTAAAAATCGGTGTCTTTTAAATCCTATGAACGGTTGGGAAAGGCTAATCCTATATTTCACGCAATCTAGATCTCGGGGGAAACTACGGACACATCATCCAAAAATACACCAAATGTATTGGTTCAAAATTAATAATAGGCAATAGTACCTAAACAAAACCAAAGCATTTATGGGACGAACGAGCAGCCCCAATTTCTGGAGAAATTTGGGCAGCATAACGGGTATTCCTGAAGAAATTCAAGGAAAATCCGGCATGACCTCTCGTCGGTGCACGTTGACAAAGCAGCATGATCTCTCGTTAGAACATGTCGTGGGAACGACATGTCCTTTCGTGAAACCATGTTGCGATGGCAACATGCCCACACGTGCTAGGGTTTGGGGAAGGTATGAAAGCTTATTGAAAATTTTGAAACAATTCATCTTAATGTTTAATTTGGATTCACTTGAGTTTGAAAACATCCAATTTAATTTGAAAAACGGAGTCGCCACGCCATTTTGATTTCCTAAAAACTTTGAAAAAAGGAATAAGGGTTCGGAGGTTAAGTTACCCCTTGGGAAGAACAGATCGTCGTTCACCCAAGGTGCCTTGCCGAAGCAAGTCTCCCAAGATTCTATTTTTCGTGCTTGCTTGCGTGCTTTCTTGTGTGCTTGTGTTGAAAAAGGGGGGGGGGAATGTTCCAAGTTGTCTTCCGAACGTATAAACCATTTAGTTGGTTATCGCTCGAGATTTCTTGGATTTTTATGTGTTCGGGACTTTGATCTCGTCCTCATCTTGGACTTGTGATCATCACTATTTGACCTTGGGTCATGTGTGATCGAGAGAAGGACTCTCTCTCATAGTCCAAAATGAGGTTCTTTAGAAAGGAGTATCCTTAGCCCATCAATCCAACATCTTGAGACGATTGAGCTTACGTAGGGACTATTATGCTCGTCTCAAGTGATGATCGGAGATATAGGGTTCAAGGTTTATCCCTTTCTAAAGAGATTGTGGCACCTTTAATGGAAGAAACGATGTAAAGATAGGATCTTTACACCGGTCCACTCCAAAGGATGCATCACATACCAAAGGGGACTAGGGGAAGGGTATAAAGATTGGATCTTTATGCTCTTCCTATGCTTTTCGTGCCTTAGGAAGGTCACTAAGCAATCCTAGGAAAGAGAGATCTAACCATGAGGGACATGAAGGATGCATTCTAAACTAAAATGACATTTTTTAATGAAAAAGATGACATTTTGGTGCAAAGGATGCTATTGGTTTGCAAAGGATGCTTTTTGATGTTAAAGAAATGATCTTTAATGCAAAGGATGCATCTTTATGTGTAAAGATGAAGTTTCAAGTTCAAAGGATGCAACTTTTATGCAAAGATAATATTTTTATGAGCAAAGGATGCATAAAGATATCATTTTTAGGAGCAAAAGATGCTACTTTAATGAAAAGGATGCAAAAGGAGGGAGATATGATTTACATGCTTAAAGATATGACCTTTAAAGACAATATACCAAATTCCAAGCAAATATATAGTAATATGTAAAGAAAGGAGCAAATATATCACATATATACAAGCATAATGTAAGATAAAGGGGATGAGAGGTTACCAATGGTGGTGACCTCTTTCTCTTGGAAGTTTGCCTAGGGAAGGGACCAACTTTAAGAGGTTTTAAGGAGGAGGGAGGTGGTTTTTGGCACTCTCAGCTCTCTGTATTTTCGTAGTGTTATTTTGGCAGAGTTTCAGTGCTGAAAATTGTATATCAAAATGGGTAGAGGAGGCCTCTATTTATAGGCAGTCTGGTGACAGCCAATGAAGCCGTGCGGCTTGGAGTCCCAGCCTAATGCAGCCGTGCGGCATTATCCCCAATGACTAAGCATACTTCTAGAATCATGCAAGGTGGCCTTCTAGAAGGGTTTTTATATTAAAGGAAAACGTAGTTTTTTTATTCCAAGTAATTCCTTCACCCCTCGGAAGGTTCAGAATAGTTCTCGAATTGCTCCTGAACTTTAGGAAAGTCCGGGGAATTGCCGAGAAATTTAACCGGAAGGCATGAGCCAGATTTGGGTACTTACAGAAGCCCCTCGGCAATGTCACTTGCAGGGCGAGTGGGGTTGTCGATAGAAAAGGATCCGATCTGGCGAATGCCGAGACGGATTGGGTGACCAAGGTGGTCGAGTGGCTGAACCTTTGGAAGGCTACCTACGTATCCCGAATGGGAATCAAGCCATAATCGTAGTTCGGAATAAGATCCGCTGAGGAAGGGCGAAGAGAAACTGGTCTCTTGCTGGGGAAATAGAAGAGAAAGTGACCTGGGAGGTCAAGCGACTGATCCTACTGGGGATATGCTAGAAGTGACCGATGTGGTCGGATATCTAGACCTCTATGAGGGGCTACTTCACCACTGAGGTGTGACGAAGGAACAGGGTGACCGATATGGTCGTATGACTGGACCTTTATAAAAGGCTCACGCACCACTGAGGAGTGATGAATTAAATGGGTGACCAATGTGGTCGGATGGCTTGACCTTTATGAAAGGCTACCTACGTATCCCGGAGGAATCAAGAATTGGTCGTAGTTCAAGCATCACTAGATAGCTAGGAACAATGTCTAGGATCCTTGAGGTTTTGACAATTAATGGAGGTTGTCACCTGATTGACAATTAATGGAGGTTGTCACCTGATTGACAATTAATGGAGGTTGTCACCTGAGGAAACTAGAGCTTACGTCACTATCGAGGAGATAGAGCTAGCTAAAGCTTGGAGAACTTGAGCGTACTTCTCAATCTGTGATAGAGGTAGCTTAAGTTTGGAGAAACTTGAGCGTACTTCTCAATCTGTGATAGAGGTAGCTTAAGTTTGAAGAACTTGAGCGTACTTCACTATCTGTGATAGAGGTAGCTAAAGTTTGGAGAACTTGAGCGTACTTCTCAATCTGTGATAGAGGTAGCTAAAGTTTGGGTTTCGACAATTCGGAGGTTGTCTCCTAGAATTATTCCGTTATAACGGAAGTAACGGAGGCGACTTGGGAGAAAAATTAATTCTTCTTGGAGATAACGGATATACTTGGGATCACAACGTTACTCTAGTTAAGAAATAACGGGAGTTGTATGCCCAAGTGGAAAGTCCAAGGGCAAAGATGTAATTTCTGCTCAGAGAAAAAGAAGCCGCCCGGCATGAGAAGGGGGCAAAAGAGGCCGTACGGCCAGAAGTTTATTTTTCACCAGTTTATTTAAAACTGGAGTTGGACGGGCATTGGGCACCGTTGCCACCCTTCTGCTGCCGAGGAATAGAGAGAGAGGAGAGAAAGAATTTTCGAAAATCCTTCAATTCCTTTGGTTCTTTTGATTTAGATGGATCCGGAAGGGAATCTGATGCCTAGGCAAGCACGGAGGAACATCTCCGAGGCTGTTCGAAGGAGGAGGAGGGAGCTTGTTTGAACGGGGAGGAAGTATGACTTCAATACGCCTCCATCAGAGCTTTATCCCGGTAGAGGAGAGCACAAATCGACGAAACCTCAATCGGTTGGGGTAAGCATTCTTGATTTGCTCGATTCCATCAATTTTGATTGAATTTTGATTGATTTTAGGGCTTGACCCGAGTTTTAGGAATTTGTCGAATTTTCCTAGGATTTTTGTTGATGATTTTGGAATCTTGATGATTAACCTATGAGGTTAAGGGCACAAATGAACATGCGTGGGAAATTTATTTGAAAAATAATGAGAATGACCCATTTTTTTTTCGAAAATAAAGTAAGAAAAATAATTGTCTAAAATGTGATGGAGTTCTTGCATGTGCTAGAACTAGGTCAATTTTTGATCATGGATGAGGAAACGGGATTTTGGACAATGAAAAGGATTCATGCATGCCATTTTTTGAAAAAATTAATGCTTATGTGCAAATAATTTTAAAAATCAGAATTTTGTGCTTAGGAGAGCAATGTGCTTGACATGATGTGTTTCAAATGATGAAAGACACGTTTTCTATGCAAAGGATGCTAGAAATCTTTTATGAATGCTTTTCTTTGAAAATACGCGCACTTTTGAATATATGCATGCTTTTGAAATGAGATGAAGGACTGACACATTTTTTGTTGTGTTCTCCTACAGGAGAACAAGTCTAGGGGACCTTCTGAGGTGGCTGTAAGGCTATGGGAGAGGATGCCCGACTTTGAGAAGGATGGGGTGAACCCCAAGCCGCTAGTGAGGGCTACCAGCCTTGATTTGTTCATTGAGGTTATTGGCAGAGGCATTCATGTGACCTCGAAGAGTAAGGGCTTGATCCAGGCCCTCTCGGAGTTCTGATGGGACACCACCCACAACTTTTACCTTAGCTGGGGGGAGCTTACAGTGACGCCCGCAGACTTTACTGCTATCACTGGCTTGCAGTTCACCGGGAGCCCTGTGACCTGGAGAGACCATATCACGGCAGAGGAGTTCAGGGATCTAGTTGGGTTTGAGCTACATCCCAAGGGACTCGGGATGGAGATGAGGAATGTTGAGGTTTAGGATTCTTAGGGTTGATCTAGGAGGAAGGAAACAAACAATGAACAGCTTTATGCACAATTTGTCTATTTTTGGCTTTATTTGGGCGTCGATGGGGCGAAAACAATGTAATACTGTTTTATTTGCTTTTCTAATTTATGCTTTATGAATATGCATATTACTTGAGCCTCGGGACAGTTTTTTTTTTTTGCTTGGAATTGGGGCTGAAACTGGGCCAAAATGATTTGTGATGACACATAACTACATGGTTGGTGTTTGGATATGTTTTTGTACAGGTTTTTTGTTGTAAAAGTGGGGTGAAAACTCCCTTTGGGCAGCAACTTGGGTTGCTGCAGATTCTTTTCTGCAGATGGAAAATGAGGCCGTGCGGTCTGGACTAGGGAGCAAATGAAGCCGTGCGGCTAACAGTTCTGTCTGGACTGGTCTTTTTCAAAATAAAACCAAGGCTTGGCCATTTCATTTCATTTTCACCCTAGACTTGTCCCAACTGATCCCAGAGCATATTTTTGACCTAAAGACATCAACTTTGATCATCTTGCAATGGAGAAACCCGTCAGATTGCAAAAGGGGAAAAGAGACCGTTTTCTGTCCGATCTTCAATCTTGGGTGAGACATAACTTTCAATCTCACAAGGGGCTGTTCGATACTACCTTCAAGATCAAATCTTTATGGCATTTGAAGGATCTCCCGCCCGATTGGGACCTTTTGAGGGCCGCGGCAAGGTTTTGGGACGTCCGTAGACACATTTACTGCTTTTCTTACAACGAGCTTGTCCCAACCTATGAAGACTTCCGAGCCTTGATTGGGGGTCCAGAAATTGAGGCTATATCGATTCCTGTGATCGAAGACGTGCCAGTGGCGGCAAAGTTGGCATCTTTTCTGCAAATCTCTCTAGGAGAGGCTGTGGGGATGATGATAGCTCCGGACAGGATAGACCTTTCTGATATCCCGGGCAGGTTTGGATCTCTGGATATGGCTATGACCACGGTGGCTATGGATGCCTTTATCCTCTGCATATTCTAATCTCTGTTCACTGCTGAGTCCGTGGGGATTTGTCATGGTGGCCTCTTGGACATGGTTAGGGATTGCAGGGCTGGGAAGGATATTATCCCACTGGTTTTGAGTGAGACCCTGCATGGTATTGACAGGATGGCTAGAGGAGACCGTTTCATGAGGTCTGGGAGTCCGGCTGTGTTGACCTTATGGCTGCAGGAGAGGCTCGGGGCTTTGCCAACTCAGTGCCCTTGGGTGATTTCTCGGAGGGGTTCGCCTAGGCAGCAGGACCAGGGTGACTGGGAGCTGATGATGGCTAGGTTATCCACTTCGGATATTCACTGGAGGGTACCTCACTGGAGGTTGCAGACCCGAAGGACATTTCAGGAGTCCTATATGGTGAGGGTTCCAGGGTTTTCTTGGTCATCCTTCTACATACCCTGCTTGGTATCCAGGCAGTTCGGGGCCTTACAGGAGCCGTTGGGCGATTAGGAAGACATCCGTACCATGGAGGTGGTGCCTTTAGACATGAGGGATCCAGCCAGCTTTTCATTCTTCTCGAGGGCTTGGACATATACTATTTTTCCACCCAGGGCCATTCTCAAGAGCAGGAAGAGTACCATCTTGACTACGGCCTACTTGGATTGGTATGAGAGGGAAATGGGAGCAACACAGGTCATTTTGGGAGAGAGACGTCAGGCTTTATTGGGGGCTGACTGCGACTCAAGTAAGACTGTGAGGGAGACTGAAGCTAAGGCGAGTCGCCATAACCAGTCGGGTGACCTTGTCAAAGACATGGAGGCTCGATATGAGAGGTTTTCTAAAGTCGCTCCCTTGACTGAGGCTCAGAGGGAGGAAGTGCGGACTCGTGCCCGGGTTGAGAGGGCACTTATTGATACAGGTTTGAAGGAGGCTCCAGTGAGGATACCGGAGATCGGGATGAGGGAGACCGACATCATAGAGAAGAAGAGAACGAACACTCGACGAGGTCGAGGTAAAGGGAAAAAGACCAAAGAAGACTCAGTGAATGACAACTGATAAATCTTTTCTTAGGATTCCCTTATTGCCATTTGAATGTGCGCTCGCCGAAATAAATAAAAAAGGAGTTGCCACGCCGTTTTTAAGGAAACATTGAAAACCTTTTAAAAGAGAAAATGGGTCTGGTGGTCAAGTTACGTGTTGGAAAGAACCGAGAGTTCACCCAACACGCCTCGTCCGTAGACGAGTCTTTCTATCGTTCAACATCAAAACCATTCATAAGTGTGTGCGATGTGTGAGACATAATATATGTATAAAAATGCATTTTAATGCTTTATTGATAAACAACGAGGAATACAACTGGTGAGCCACTTATTTTGGGGGGCCACGTCCCGATTACAACGAGGCAAACGAATTACAACTGAAAAGGACCTGCTGCAGTGTGACTTAGTATGTCGCGTGACACAGGACACACTTGGCCCGATGTGTCGCGGGACATACTATGCCTTATGCAGAGGTTTACAACAAATTACGTGAACAAGCCAATAACCAACAACAAGGTTCGCGGAGATGAAATTAGTGGCAACAACAAGGTTCAACAGCGAGGTTAATTAACAAAATTAATAGCAACAACTAGATTGCAAGAGATGGAAAATTGCAACGAGACAACATCATCCTCTAGATATGAATAAACACACGAGAGATGATGAATATGATTTATTCACTCTCTATACGGTGTTTAGACAAACAATATCAACCCAATGTTTAAGCACACAAATCACAACAGACTGGGAACAAAAACGAGATTGTATCAAATCCCAATCAATCAGATCCTAAAGCATACTGGGAACAAAATACTCTTAATCAGGTTCTAGCTTGATGAATAACACCAAATACGGCAAAAACTCATGAATCAACGAGGAGGGAGAGAGAAAGGGATTTAGAAATTACCCTCGGAGTATCCACGATCTCTACACCCAGTTAGGTGTAGAGAGCTTCAAATCGGCTTCGGAACGAGAGAGTGCGAGCTCACTGGAACAAACGGTTGTGCAGCTTCAAGGCCGGAACAAGCTCAACGCTAAAGATAGTCTGAACAGGGGTCGGAAATAATAGAGGAGATGGCCGGAATTTGTTGGTGGTTTTGGGTCGCAGTGGGTAGAAGAGAAGGGAGATGGTGATTGGATTTGGTTTGCGTTCAACCGGAGTAGGGGGAGAGAAACAGGGGATGGCGAGGCATGGATTGAGGGGTGATTGAGAAAGGAAGGGAACGGTTGAAGAAGCGATTGTTGGTGGAGGACGGTGATGGGCGAAGGAATTGGGTCGGAGAATTCGATGTGGGTTTGGCCGGTGATTGGTTTTGATGTGAGGGAGGTGCGGTGAAGGTTGAAGAACTGGATCGATTGCTTTTGGCCGGAGAGGATTTAGAGGTGAGGATTTGTGAGGAAGGTCGCCGGCGAGGGAGACGAGATTGAGCGAGCAATCTTGGTGAGGCCTCTGGTTTTTTCCGAATAGAGAGAGAGTAGAGAGAGAGAGAGAGTATCCAGTGTGTGTGAATGAAGGCCCCCTTACAAATGAAATGAAATCCTTTATTTAACGTAATTTGGGAATGAAATGATATGTCGCACGACCAATAAAAAATAACTGCCATTCTTCTAGAAACACTGCCAGGTGGCGAAATCTGGACCCTTCCTTGGTAATTCCCAGCAGGTCCAATCTGCATAATTCTTTCTAGGTCCTTCCTCAGCGAAAAACTTATAAAAGTTCCCGAAAATCTTGGAATGAACCGAAAATTTACCAAACGCTCCCAAGCGCACTTTTATCAAGTAAAAGGCACTTTTTATTGGGTCGCGAGTTGGATTGGGGTACTCACAGAGCCCCTCGGCAACGTCACTTATGGAAGAAGTGAGGTTGTCGATAAGAAGGATCCCAAGCCTAACAGCGGCTAATGATATAGCAGAGGGTTGATGACGAGATCGAATGGCTGGACCTTTTGAGAAAGGATTCCTACGTATCCCTAAAAGGGAATCAAGCCAAATCGTAGTTCAAAAATGTAGGAACGAGCCTGAGGAGGTATAGGAACAAGTGTAACGAGGTATAGGTACAAGCGTAACGAGGTATAGGAACAAGCATTGAGAGACATAGGAACAAGCCTTAAGAGACATAGGAACAAGCCTTAAGATGTATAGGAACAAGCCTTAAGCGACATAGGAACAAGCCTAAAAAGATATAGGAACAAGCCTAAAAGGTATAGGAACAAACCTAAAGAAGGTATAGGGACAAGCCTAAAAAGACATAGGAACAAGCCTTAAGAGGTATAGGAACAAGCCAAAAGAGGTATAGGAACAAGCCTAAAGAGGATCGAGATTAACTCAAAAGTATCACGAGATGAACTTCAAGACTTGAAATGACTTTTACGAGAAAGCAAACATAAGGCAAGATAATTTGCAGTTGAAATGAGATATACTTTCATACCTGTGCTGTGCTTACCTGCAAGGGTCGTGCACACGAAGATCACTTGAAGTGATTGGCCAGCTTTGGAAGCACTTGCCGGGTAGAACACGAACTTTGATGTTGACAATTTACCGTTGCAAGACGGACCCTTGATCTTTGATTTACCGTTGCAAGCCGGCATTGTTGATGATTTTCCGTTGCAAGATGGACTTTGATCTTGATTTTCCATTGCAAGACAGATATTGCTGATTTTCCATTGCAAGACGGACCTTTGACGATGATTTGACAACGAGGCTGATGAGCTTGACGAGCATTGCTTGGAGACTAAGGCAACTAGGGCTCTTTCAAACAATGCTGATGAATCAGAAGATGACGAGACCTATGAAGATGATAAAGGAAGAATATGCCACCTAGAGGATTTGAAATCTTTGTCCAGTTTGTGATTTGAGGAGCAATCCCCATGATCAGATTATGATCACTTGATTATTGTACCCTGTGAGGGAAAAAACACAACACTACTAGGCACTTTGCATTTTATTGAAATTAGTTATTACTAGCTCTAAGCATTGTTAAATTCATTGCACGAGTCCATCTCGGCTAGGGATGAAAGTGGAGTGAGGATTTTTGCAAGGCTTTGAAAAGCGGATATGTATGTAGCCATTAGGCTATGATGGATTTATAATGGAATGACTATGTATATATGATGTATGGGTTGAACCCTCTCCCATGAAGGATGGACGGTATGGCACAGCTAGGCAAGTCGGGGTGTACCCAGAGAGTACAGACTGCAGCAGGTTGATTGTTGCTGATAATGACAAAATGTATTGCGCGCCTGAGGCAGCAAGCAGCAGAGAAAATGCAGAGAAAGCCCTAGCTTTAAAGAGATGACTAGGTAAAGCCCCAGTTGATAATGCAATGCAAACCCAGAGGGAATCTGGTAAGGAGAGCTTGAGAGGACAGTATGGCAAAGCCCCAGCTTGAAGAGATCCAATGCAGTCCCATTACAGGCAGAATCATCATGCGGCAAAGGGGGCACCCCATCATTTCAGACCTTAGTCAATCAGTCATAGACTTGGAAATATATACGTGCAGGGGCACATCTTTCGAAAAGTGGGAAATGAATCCCGATTTTGTGTATGACACACTCGCTTTAGGTTCGACTCTTTTGAGAGAGTATAAGCACGACAAGGTGTGGAAAAGTGTATGGAAGCCCCTGCTGACCGAAAACAGTGTTTGGCTCTATATTCCTAGAATGTAGAAAAGAAGACTTGTCGAGACACTCGAAAACTTGTCTTATTCGTGATGATCACAAAGCTGCTTAAAACCCTTTATTGATGTTCGGGTTATTCGACCACCAAAGCCGATATGAACAAATATTTTGATCAATCCTGAGGAGAAAACCAACTGATATCGAGATCAAAAAGGATGTGTGTATATGGAAGGCCCTTGATGAGACCGTATTTTCTGAGATGTGTTTGTGACTTCGACCAGACCAATTATGGTTGCCTACGTTCCCCTCCATAGGAGGAGCTCTGGTCGCTGTAGTTCGGGCTTATCCTGATTGAAGAAAGAAGGAATGTGAAATTTCGAGATTTTGAGAACCTTTGAGGATTTTCTGAGAATCAAAGCATTGAGGAACATGCCTCCTTGGAGTGCCAATGAGGGACACGGCTGCGAAGCCCCAGTGGGACATCCACGGGCAGTGTTTGCGGAAGAGAAAAGAAATATGCTCACATAAAGAGCCAAATGAATGGACTGAATTTGCACAATCTTAGATTGATGATCTTTTGAACCGAGACGGATTAGATTCCAATTTAAGCAAGCAACGAAGCATTAATTTGATTTAGATCTCGAAGATATTAGAATGAAACTGCTATCCGGTAGGGACTGTAGCTGGGCTTCAAGGCTTCGATCGGCCATCGGGTAATTTGGAAAATTGTGACCTCTTAAGATGAGAGGTCGGATGGGCCTTTTACTAACTGAACCTCTAAAGATGAGAGATTGGCTTGCAGGGATGTGTTTGGGAAATCTACGGCGAGGAAGATTTATTGCCTCTAAGAATGAGAGGTCAATTTCTGCCTTTGGCCGAAGGCAAGGGTAATGGTAATGGGAATATCCTCTAAAAGCGAGAGGATGACTTGGGGTTGGTTGGTGGATTGCTGACGAGAGAAGATCCAAGCTTATCGAGAACTTTTGCGAACTTTCGAGAATTCGGGCTCCTTTTGAACATTGGAGAGCCTCTTGAGAAGTCAAAGACTTTTGCTGAATTGTGAGGATTTAACATCCTTCTTTTGGAAAGCCTCCTGAGGATTCTTGCTGGATTGTGAGGATTTAATATCCTTCTTTTGATAACTTGGAAGGTCTCTTTGAGGAGTTGAGGATTATCTTTGTCCTTCCTTCGTGGCTTGGGTATTTTGTACACCGCCGATTCTCGAAGCTAACTTCTTGGCATTACTTGGACTTCTCTCGGCAAGGAGCAAAGGTGATGGCTAAACAGAGTTTCAAAACATGCCGATCTTGAAATGAAAGGGTAATTTTTGGTGAGGGTGAGGTAATGGCTTCCCTAGGGTGAAAGGCTTCAACCGCAATCCCTATCGGATGATCCGAATGAGATTGAGTCTTCATTTGCTTGCTTAAGCTTACTCTGAGAAGGATTGATGCAAATTCATTAAGCGACGAAACGACGAGGATGATGAAAGAGGTGTGATCATATGAGATGCAAGATGTGGAGTTGGCAAGCCACAATTTGAGAAGGATATCAATTGATTTTCTCACTCCGATTAATTTAAATATTAATCATTTCAACGCCTTAGTGATTGAGCAGCACAAGTGATCATCTAGGATAAAACCATTTCAACTGAGTGTAACGTGGGTGTGCAAGTGATGTCTCGAGTCTAGCAAGAAGAGAACCAAAGATCTTTATTATTGCAAGAAAAAACTAGTCCAACATGAACTTAACAGACTCTTGTCTAATAAAGGACATTCATTAAAGAAACAAGCAGACAATCTAGAACCTACAAAGACTGATTGACAGTAGTAACACTGGATGGGAGGACCCTGGGTTCTGGTGAAGATCACGGAAGAGGATTGGTAACAACATTGGGGCGAGAAGCCTTCTCAATCTTCCCCTTATCAATAAGCCTCTGGATGAGCAGCTTCAAAGGGACGCATTCGTTCGTAACATGACCAGGGTACTGATGGTACTGGTAGTATTTGCTTGCGTCCAGATTGGGATTGGGCTTCACAGGGTTGTAATTATCAAGAGGCTTGATCATCCCAGTCTTTACCAAACCATTAAATGCCTCCTCAGTAGTCATGCCAAGATCATCATACTTCTTTGGCTGACGAGGCTGAAACTTCCCACTGCTTTGACCAGTGTTTCCCCTTTGAAGGTTGTTGACACTATTGTCCTTGGCTAACTCTTTCCCTTTAGGAGCCATGGAAACTGGATTGACCATCCTGTAGCGATAACTGCCACCATCATTAGCGTTGGCACTCGGAGTAAGATTGAAAATTCTATTCTCGCTACGAGCTCTCATGCCTACCATTTCCCTCAAATCGGGATACCAACCACTTCGGATAGCCTCACGAAGGACTGGCTTCACACATAACAAAAAGATGTCCTTTTGGTCCTGCAAGGGAATTGGCTCGGAGAGCTCATTAAGCTTAGCATTCCAACGCTTGTAGAACTCGGTGATTGATTCATCTTGTTTCTGAATTGTACCGACCAAGTCGTCCCGGGTTGTGCGCCACTCGAGGTTCCCACGATACTTTTCAAGAAAGGCCTCAGTGATCTGGTTCCAGGTAGAACGAGCTTCTGACTTAAGAGTTAAAAACCATGTCAAGGCAGGACCCTTGAGCGTTAGATGAAAGTGCTGAGTCATAAACTCGGGAGTACAACCCATCGCCCCCATAGTCATCACATATGTGTCAACATGAGTTTTCGGGCATGCCGTCCCGTCAAACTCTATCTTAGGCATTTTGAACTTGTGAGGGAGGGGTTTTACTTGTCCTGGATCAACCACTTTAAGCCCATTTGATCCTACAGTCAGCTTGTCGAGTTGCTGCTGCATTTGTTTCAACAACATGGCAACTTCTGGGGTCATCCCGAAAATAGTAGGCGACACAGTCGAAGAAGGCACAGAGCAGGCAGGCTGGAAAGGAGAGTTCCCGAAAGCATGCATTGTTGGCAAAGCAACTGATGACAAACCAAAAGTACTTGGTACATTCAAACCACGATCAAACAAGCCGACTGAACTTGGAAACTGAGCATTCTGGACCAAAGGACCTTGAGATGAAGTACTAGCCGTCACATACGGAACTACCCCCGGATACTGAACTGAACTAGGACCAAAAGATGCACTTATCATAGGTTGAGAGAATCCACCCTGAAACTGATCAAAAGGAGCTTGGAGAAATCCTTCACGATTAAACTGACTGCCAGAGAAATGATATTGAGGGCCTTGAGGACTTTGGAACTAGCCATACTGAAAGTTGCCTTGCTGCTGAGAGCTCGGGATCCAAAAACCCTGGGAGTTTGACTGAAACTGAGGCTGATAAACACCTGGAAACTGCAATCAAAACTGATTCGGAGGCATAGAGGCATTAGGCAGAGGGGAAGATGTCAAATCATAGAAGCTCGGCTGTGGTCCACCAAAACCAACTTGAGAGTTCACTGGCAGCCCCTGATTCTGAGCATAATTGAACTGCGCACCCTGAGCTTGAGGCTGAGACATTGGGGAAGGAGTGTTGCTTTGTGCATTCACATTCATCCCATACATTTGAGAAACGGGAAGAGATGTAGCCCCATAGGTAGGATGAAAAGGGAGAGAAACATTCCCGGCTCCTAGAACAGTATCATAAGCCTCAGTAACCTCTTCATAAGATCCATCTGCCCGACGAATCACAGCAATCCCTCGAACACGCATTTCTTTCACATACCTAGAATGCATTTCGTCCTCTCTAGCCTTAGCAGCTTGTCCTTGAGCTAGTGCAGTTTGGGCGAGCAATTGAGCTTCACGCTCACGAGCCATGGCGGCTTCAAGGGCAACCCTCATTTCTTCCATCGACAAATCATTCGACCCCGGCTGACCCATAGCGAATGAACCTCCAGACTGGGCGAGCGACATATTCTCTGCACTCGACATCTCGAAAACTGTGACTGTTTCGGGAATGCGCACCAAACGAGACCCACGAACCCAACTTGCCGTCGCTGTAGGGGTAAAGAGGTAATATAAGGTGGAGGAGAGGAAATGACCTTGAGATGGTATGGGAGAGGGAAGAATGGGAAAATGAGACGGACTCGTGCAACGTTTTATTAGTGTTCAAGTAGAAATCGGTGGCTTTTAAGTCCTAGGAGCGGTTGGGAAAAGCTAATCCTTTATTCACGTGATCTAGACCCTCGGGGGAACCTATGGACACATCATCCAAAAAATACACCAAATGTATCGATTAAAAATTAATAATAGGCAATAATACCTTGTCAAAACCGAAGCATTTATGGGACGGACGAGCAGCCCCAATTTCTGGAGAAATTTGGGCAGCATAACGGGTATTCCTGAAGAAATTAAAGGAAAAATCCGGCATGACCTCTCGTCGGTGCACGTTGACAAAGCGACATGATCTCTCGTTAGAACATGCCGCGGGAACGACATGTCCTTTCGTGAAACCATGTTGCGATAACAACATGCCCACACGTGCTAGGTTTTGGAATAGTGTAGCGTTGTGAGAAAGAAATTCTGATTCCTTTTATTTTTTATGAGTCGCCACCTATATTATTCGATTGGAAACATAGGAAAACCATTTTGAAAGAGATTTGGGTTCGGGGCTTAGGTTATGAAATGGGTAGGTTTAGAAGGCATCCATTTCACCCAATCCGGAGATCGGTCTTGCTAAAGAAAAGAGAGGTTTTCAATCTTTTTAATAAAATAATTAAAGAAGAACAAATAAACCCTAATCAATTTCTTGATTAGGAATGTCGGATTGTATGCTTCGAGATCGCCTTCATTGACTGAAGGGACTCTAGGCTAATCCTTTTGATGGGATTACACTACTCTAAAATCAATAGAGAGGTTGCGAAGAGAAACGAAAGTTTAAAGGATGATTACCTTTTGAGAAGAAATTCGGACAGAGTTTCGACTCAAGTTTAGAGTCGAACCTTGATTTGGACAGAGCTTCGCCTCGATCCTTGATTTGTATCTTGATGCGGACGGAGCTTCGCCTTGTTCTCTTGATTCGGGCTTCGATGTTTGTTAATCAACAAGGTTGACGAACAAACTTTAGGAGTTGTTTGTGAGTGATTTGAAGGAGTCTTTCATGGAAAGAAACCAACAAATTGTGTGTGTTGTGTGTGTTCTTGATCAAGGATCGAAATTGTCGACCTACGAAACCTTTGGAAGTCATCCGGTATTTATAGGAGGTTGGAGAGGTGAAGGTGGAGAGGGAAATTATCCTAGGAAGGTTCCGAACTCGCCCGATTGGATACCCGAATTGATAAGGTTTTATCCAAAAGAGAGTTTGAAACGGAGAAGGAGAGTGATTTCGCATATCTGTCGAGGGATATCTCGCGCGAGATATGATATCTCGTGCGAGATAACTAGTCTGATGACTATTTTGTCCTCTTGATTGTTCCGTTAGTCGATTAGGTCCAAAACTAACGAGGTTTGTTAGAAACTTAACGAAACATGACGAAACTGATATGCTTTCATCAAAACATAAAAGAGAGATGAAGAGTAGTGTAATCATGTAATTATGTGTTCAGAATGGTGTGTCTCCAGAGCCCCTCGGCGATAGGTTTTATGAAAGAAGAAGTGTCGTCGATAGAAAAGACATCATTACGACACCGGGATGGTCGTGCCGCACGGCTGCCTACGTATCTCTATCGGAGAATCAGACCAAAACGTAGTTCGACTCCAAAACACGAAAAGGTTGCTTTAGGTATTTTGAAAATCATTTTTTGAAAATCGAGGAGATTTTATTTTTGAAAAGGCAAATCCATACTGAGGAATCAAATCATGACCCAATTCTGAATATACCTGTTTGTCTGAAGTGAGGTGACGATCTTGGCGATTCAAGACCGGGCTTTTGTTGAGGTGACGATCCTGGCGATTCAAGACCGAGCTTTTGTTGAGTAGTACTCGACATACTACTTGTAGATGCTTGACACACCTACTTGGTGACGATCCTGGCGATTCAAGACCGAGCTTTTGTTGAGTAGTACTTGACATACTACTTGTAGATGCTTGACACACCTACATGGTGACGATCCTGGCGATTCAAGACCAAGCTTTTGTTGAGTAGTACTCGACATACTACTTGTAGATGCTTGACACACCTACTTGGTAACGATCCTGTAAGGGCGTTGAACCGGGCTTTTGATAAGGTAAGTATTCGACATACTGACCCTAGATGCTTGACACACCTAATTGATGACGATCCACCTGTCTGGGCGTTGAATCGGGCTTTTGATAAGGTAAGTATTCGACATACTGACCCTAGATGCTTGACACATCTTGGATGTTTGACACACCTAATTGTTGACGATCCACCTGTCTGGGCGTTGAATCGGGCTTTTGATAAGGTAAGTATTCGACATACTGACCCTAGATGCTTGACACATCTTGGATGTTTGACACACCTAATTGTTGATGATCCACATGTCTGGGCGTTGAATCGGGCTTTTTGTTGGAATATGCTTGACGCATGGCACTTGACGTGATGGATGCTTGACGCTATGGATGCTTGACGCAATGGTTGCTTGACGCAATGGATGCTTGACGCGATGGTTGCTTGACGCTATGGATGCTTGACGCTATGGTTGCTTGACGCGATGGTTGCTTGACGCGGTGGTTGCTTGACGCAATGATTGCTTGACGCAATGGATGCTTGACGCTTTAAGAGATGCTCGACGCACTTAATTGGATGCATTGCTATATGGAAAGGTAGATGGTAGGCGAAATCCAAACACTCAACATGCTTGATCTAAAAGTAAGCACTTGACGTGCTTTAATTCCTGTAAGAGGGTTAGTGAAAGCATTTGCATAACAACATACATTCACTTAAGAATTTGTTTGTTCAAGACGATCAATGTGCACTCGACTCCAAGAATCAGCGGGGAGAATGAGTTCAATTATGTGAGAATTGAAAGTCGTTTGTGTGATTTAGATTTTTGGTTTTGAAGACCAACTCGTGAGGTCCATCTAAAGATCGAATGAGACAATCGTCTAATAGGATTCCGTTGAGATAACCCAAGTTCAACACTAAGGTTCAGGATACTTCAAGGGTTTTTCGTTGTCGTAGGACTTTTTTCGTCGTCAAGCCCCTAAGTTTTTCGTGTGATGATCATTGACTGAACAAGGTTCAAACCACTCCAATGGCTTTATGTTGCCCAATCCAAAGCACGCATTTTCCAAAGGCTTCTCTTGACACCAAACCCCAAGACTTCTTGTATGCTGCAGATGACTTCGGGAACAGGTTTGTGAGGCTGCATGAATTGAAGAAGGATCCCCTCCTTTTTCCCTTTGATTTTTTTTTGTGACGCACCCTGGTTTTTGCCTAGACTGCCCTTTCGGGTTTTCAATCTAGTGGGCATCTCTTTTGCGTCTTTTGTTTTTGTGCTCTAACTTTTGCCTAGGCCGCTCTTTACGAGTTTTCAACCTAGCGAGCTATTCTCTTTTTTTTTTTTTTTTTGAAAAGTATGTGTACTCGAAGGTGACTCAGTTGGAAGAATCTCATTAAGGAAAAAGATGAGATCTCAAGTTTAGTTGAGGAGAGACGGACTCTATTTTTTGGAAGATGATCCAAGCATTGACTCTTTTGGGGAGTGTATTCTCTAATGATGAGAGTGAGAGGCAAAAAGGAGGAAACTCCTAATGCAGATTTGATTACTCTTGAGAGTTTGAGTAGGGATTGACTGGGGGAGGAAAGGTTAGGAAGCCCCAGTTTTGATGCTTGGATTTCAAGAGTGTGTATGAGAATGGCTAAGAGGAAGCCCCTAGACTCAACAAAGAACGCTATATGGCTCAAAGGTCTAGAAAAGTTGCTCTACTTTTAATGGACCTTGTATCATCTAGAAATTTCTTAACGAATTTGAAAAGAAAGCCAATCATTAGTATGAATTAAGGCTAAACATTTCTCTTTATGGATTGATGTTGAAAGTCTTCTTCATTTGCGTTGCCATTCGGGCTTCATTGTAAGAGGATGTTGAGGGATCCTCTTTTCTTCATTGATATCACTTGACTCTTCTTCTTTGCGGGAGAGTCCTTCTTGCCTTTGTTGAAATTTCATCCTTGTTGTGGGGCGATGAAGGCTTGAGAGTTTTTCTTTTTCTCTCTGTTTTTTTATTTTGGATGCTCTATTTTTGCCTAGGACGATTTGAGGAGTTTCGACCTAGCGAGCTTTTTATTTTTGTACTCTCAAAGCCTTGAATTGAGTAGCCCCACTTTTCTTGGGATGAATGTTGATAGAAGCGCCTTTGGCTTCCTTCGTTTGTTGATCTTCGACTTTCAACACGAGTAATGTTTAGCCTTAAGCCTTCTAAGGACAGTTTTCATTTCAAACTTGTTTAGAAGTTTCTATTTTTCGTGATGATTTAAGGAATGAGGGTCCACTATTCAGCATGGATCAAATGATACTCATAAAGTAAAACAACTATTGGGAAAGTGTTTAGGATAAAGAGATAGCTTTTATTGATAAGGAAATTCGAAACAGACTCGATAGTTTACTTGACACAAACTAGAGAAGATAGAGATGGACTAGAATGACAGAATGACTCTTCGAGAACATACTAGGTAATTGACCTAATCTATATATTTTTTTTTCTTTTCTTTTCTTTTTATTTTTTTTTTTTTTTCAAAGGAAAAAGGGAGAGGACAATCGGAGCCCCAAGGTGGTGATGCTTCAGTTGATCTTGCCGGCTTCATACAAGTCTTGGATGGCATCCCTCAAATTGTAGCAATTGTTGGTGTCATGACCACTAAACTGATGGTAATCGCAAAATTTGTCGTGGTCCCAATCTTCTCTCATTTTCTTAGGATGATAGTCTTCCATTGGCTTCAGTTTTCCTTGGCCTACTAGATCATCGAACATTTCCTTAAGAGTAGCCCCACCAAAATCTTGATAGGTCCGACCGGTGCTCCCCTTTATTGGACGATTCTCCTTTTCTGAATTCTTTCTAAGAAGGATCAATTCATCAACTCTAAGGCCCGATTTATGGAGTTCGAGGAAACTAGGGAAGTAATTGTCGGCAAGCTTCTCTTGGTACTCTTCACGAAGACATTGAAGTAGGATATGAATTTGTTCGTCTAGGCTTGGCCTATCAACGATTTCAGTCAGTTTGATCCTCCATCTTTTGACGAAGTCTGCGAATGATTCATTTGAGAGTTGCTTGGTTTGCTCAAGGTCTCTCCTAGTAGTGCGGTAGGTAGTGTTGTCCTCAAATTGTTCTTGGAAGGCACGACTGGCGAGTGGCCAATCAAGCCTTGTGGAGAGTGGAAGAGTCATGTACCAATCTCTAGCGGCACCGTCAAGGGTTTGAGGGAAACATTGAACTAGCAAGTTGTCATCGACACCCATAGGTAGCATGGCCCAAGAGTAGGTTTCCAAATGAGCTTTAGGGCAAGTAGAACCATTGAATTTTGCAATGTCGGGTGTCTTGTACTTTCTAGGAAGCTTTGACATGGATTGACGAAGGGTGTCATAGTCAATAGAGAGCGAGGCTCCCTTACTCACATCGAGAGATGCAAGTTTCTTTTCTAGCATTGCCATGGTGAGGGGTTCGTCCTTGCTTTCCCTCTTTCTTTCTTTCTTGGAAGCATAACTCTCATTGTCGGAGGAGGAAGATGATGAGCTAGACACATACACCTTTTTCTTGTGCTTGCGGTGTCTTTTAGCCTTCTTAGTGTATGATACTTCATCATCGGAAGAGGACTCATTCTCTTTCTTCTTTGAGCTTAATTCGGCCAATTGTAGTTTCATGGCTTGGAGTTCGTCAATCATGGCTTTCATTTCCCCGGCTTGGATTCTCCTTTCAAGTTCTAATCGGGCCTCCATTTCATCGGCTTGGGCTTGTAGCATTTCTTCATATCGAATCCTTTGATCCTCAATTTCCTTCTTGAGTGCTTCAGAATTCATCGTGTCGAAAAGAAATTGAAATGCTACCGTTGGAGAGGTAAGGGAGCTTGACGACCTTAGAGATGAACTAGAGATATCTCGACGAGACGCCTTTTCGAATATTAGCCCCAAACGATCCTAGATGGAGAAAAGGATGATGGTTAAAATTACCTCACGAGTGATTTTTTTTGAAGTTTTATTTTTATTAGAGACGGAGTTTTGACTCAAGGAGGGAGCGCACATCGATCATCAATTACAAACACAGATTCTGCAAATAATATCTCGCGCGAGACTAGGTAATCTCGCACGAAATAACCATTCGGAGAGATGGATTTTATTCCTTTTTATTTCCTAAATTCATGGTCGGACGGACAAAGGTCCGTTTTCTATCTAGCATCCTAGGTAAATCTTACAGGTATACATAATTCAAACCAAACCTAGGAACTCGGTAATTAACCATTCTTTGTAAAGTAAAGCCACGTAAAATTGACCGGAAGGATTTTTTTCTTTAAAGGGACTTCCGAAAGGGTCATTCCGAAGGGACATTTCCGAAGAGACTTTTTCTTTTTTCGAAGGGACTTTTCCGAATCCTTTCTCGATAGTCAATTTTACATTAACTTTATTTTTGTCAATGACAAGAAAGATTACCAAGTCAAAACCGACCGGTCACGGAGTGTTCCTAGAAAGACAATCTATATGAAAATGTGGCGATGCAGGGCTGGAAGGCTAGGCTCCCCGCGATATGACAATCTAGGTGGATTGAATACGCGGAGTGGGATGATCCAACTTCGGAGAGACCGGCGACTAGGTGGTTACCGTCATCCGTCCTTAGTGTGGGTCCCGGGTTTTTAGAGGGTATGTAGTGCAATGACAGTTATATCATGAGTGCGCGTGTGTGAGAGTCAATCTAGGTGATAGAGTAAAAATAGAGATTTTTTTTTTTGAAAAAAAAAGAAAAAAACAGATAGTGGCCGCACCAAGTGGTTGCCTACGTTTCTCCCAAATTAGGAAGACTCAGGCCGTCGTAGTTCCACATAAAGAGAGATAAAGAGAGATAAATAATTCAATTTACAACTCCCGAATCCCCAATGGACCGGACTTTAATTAAATAAAACCCAATCACACGCAGTTCATAAATAATAATCAATTATTTAAGGAAAATAAAGGTCCGAGTTCTACACCTTAAGGGAGGCCTTAAGATGCAGGAACTCTGCAGATAATGAATCCTGGGATCCCCCTTGCATGTTCGGCTCTCGTCTTGGATTATGAGATGAACGTGAGAAACCAGAAAACAACCAGATTGCCGAAGCGATATCTCGCGCGAGATATGATATCTCGTGTGAGATATGCCCCATCTGAGAGCAGAAAATCGAATTTACAATTTTTTTTTGAAAACCTCTCTTTTAATTTTGACGCAAGTTTAAGCCTCTTAATTTTCGTCCCAGTAGTCGCCAGGGTGTAGCGTTGTGAGAAAATTTTCATCTTTTCATCTTTTTGAGTCGCCACCTATATTATTAGATTGGAAACATAGGAAAACCATTTTAAAAGAGATTTGGGTTCGGGGCTTAGGTTATGAAATGGGTAGGTTTAGAAGGCATCCATTTCACCCAATCCAGAGATCGGTCTTGCTAAAGAAAAGAGAGGTTTTCAATCTTTTTAATAAAATAATTAAAGAAGAACAAATAAACCCTAATCAATTTCTTGATTAGGAATGTCGGATTGTATGCTTCGAGATCGCCTTCATTGACTGAAGGGACTCTAGGCTAATCCTTTTGATGGGATTACACTACTCTAAAATCAATAGAGAGGTTGCGAAGAGAAACGAAAGTTTAAAGGATGATTACCTTTTGAGAAGAGATTCGGACAGAGTTTCGACTCAAGTTTAGAGTCGAACCTTGATTTGGACAGAGCTTCGCCTCGATCCTTGATTTGGATCTTGATGCGGACGGAGCTTCGCCTTGTTCTCTTGATTCGGGCTTCGATGTTTGTTAATCAACAAGGTTGACGAACAAACTTTAGGAGTTGTTTGTGAGTGATTTGAAGGAGTCTTTCATGGAAAGAAACCAACAAATTGTGTGTGTTGTGTGTGTTCTTGATCAAGGATCAGAATTGTCGACCTCTGAAACACTGGAAGTCATCCAGTATTTATAGGAGGTTGGAGAGGTGAAGGTGGAGAGGGAAATTATCCTAGGAAGGTTCCAGAACTCAGTTCTGATTGGATACCCGAATTGATAAGGTTTTATCCAAAAAGAGAGTTTGAAACGGAGAAGGAGAGTGATTTCTGCATATCCTGTCGAGGGGATATCTCGCGCGAGATATGATATCTCGTGCGAGATAACTAGTCTGATGACTATTTTGTCCTCTTCAGTTGTTCCGTTAGTCAGTTAGGTCCAAAACTAACGAGGTTAGTTAGAAACTTAACGAAACATGACGAAACTGATATGCTTTCATCAAAACATAAAAGAGAGATGAAGAGTAGTGTAATCATGTAATTATGAGTTCAGAATGGGGTGTCTACAAATAGGTACGAAAGCCTATTATAAATTTTTGAAACAAGTCATTTTAGTGTATTTTTCGAAAATGGCGTGTCAAAAACCAACCGTTTTGGGTAAGCTTTAAAGTGTGGCGCCACCTATGATGCGCTAGGGGGATAGGTTTGATATTAGGCGCTCAAGCGTAGGCGACGTACATCACCGTCCCCGATGCCGTCAATCGCACCCGAGGGTTCTAGATCTACATGAAGTAGTGTGCGGAATGGCTAGATTCCTTTATTTGCGAAAATTGATTTTTTATTTTTTTATTTTTTTTTATTTTTTTTGAAAATGGGTGATAAAGGAAAACACACACACACTCCACAAGGCACAATAATCAAGATGATCATAATACAATCCCAAGGACTGCCCCACAATCTGAACCAAATCAAACAAATCAACTCCTGCAGGTTGTCCTCTCCTGTCGCACGACCCAGGATTGGAATGGCGACGTCGCGTGACGGAAGAAAGGCCAGATTTTCAGAACCTTAAGCAGAATGCACCACCCCCAGCCTCCAAGCGAATCACTCAAATCAAGGCCTTACAGAGAACAACAGAAGCATACAAGAAGGACAAAGACAATAAAGCGTATAAAATATATTTAAGCACATACAATGACACACAACAAGGCACACACAAATGAATGAAATGGACGTTGAACGAGAACGAAAGTTTTACCCACTTTTTGAAAAACAAGTTTCAAATGTCCCCAGCAGAGTCGCCACTGAATGTGCGCTCGCCGAAATAAATAAAAAAGGAGTCGCCACGCTGTTTTTAAGGAAACATTGAAAACCTTTTAAAAGAGAAAATGGGTCCGGGGGTCAAGTTACGTGTTGGGAAGAACCGAGAGTTCACCCAACACGCCTTGTCCGTAGACGAGTCTTTCTATCGTTCAACATCAAAATCATTCATAAGTGTGTGCGATGTGTGAGACATAATATATGTATAAAAATGCATTTTAATGCTTTATTGATAAACAACGAGGAATACAACTTGTGAGCCACTTATTTTGGGGGGCCACGTCCCGATTACAACGAGGCAAACGAATTACAACTGAAAAGGACCTGCTGCAGTGTGACTTAGTATGTCGCGTGACACAGGACACACTTGGCCCGATATGTCGCGGGACATACTATGCCTTATGCAGAGGTTTACAACTAATTACGGGAACAAGCCAATAACCAACAACAAGGTTCGCGGAGATGAAATTAGTGGCAACAACAAGGTTCAACAGCGAGGTTAATTAACAGAATTAATAGCAACAACTAGATTGCAAGAGATGGAAAATTGCAACGAGACAACATCATCCTCTAGATATGAATAAACACACGAGAGATGATGAATATGATTTATTCACTCTCTATACGGTGTTTAGACAAACAATATCAACCCAATGTTTAAGCACACAAATCACAACAGACTGGGAACAAAAACGAGATTGTATCAAATCCCAATCAATTAGATCCTAAAGCATACTGGGAACAAAATACTCTTAATCAGGTTCTAGCCTGATGAATAACACCAAATACGGCAAAAACTCATGAATCAACGAGGAGGGAGAGAGAAAGGGATTTAGAAATTACCCTCGGAGTATTCACGATCTTACACTTGGGCTTAGTGTGTAGAGAGCTTCAAATCGGCTTTAGGAAGCAAGAGGAGTGCGAGCTCACTGGAACAAACGGCTGTGCAGCTTCAAGGCCGGAACAAGCTCAATGCTAAAGATAGTCTGAACAGGGGTCGGAAATAATAGAGGAGATGGCCAGAATTTGTTGGTGGTTTTGGGTCGCAGTGGGTAGAAGAGAAGGGAGATGGCGATTAGATTTGGTTTGCGTTCAACCGGAGTAGGGGGAGAGAAACAGGGGACGGCGAGGCATGGATTGAGGGGTGATTGAGAAAGGAAGGGAACGGTTGAAGAAGTGATTGTTGATGGAGGACGGTGATGGGCGAAGGAATTGGGTCGGAGAATTCGATGTGGGTTTGGCCGGTGATTGGTTTTGATGTGAGAGAGGTGCGGTGAAGGTTGAAGAACTGGATCGATTGCTTTTGGCCGGAGAGGATTTAGAGGTGAGGATTTGTGAGGAAGGTCGCCGGCGAGGGAGACGAGATTGAGCGAGCAATCTTGGTGAGGCCTCTGGTTTTTTCCGGATAGAGAGAGAGTAGAGAGAGAGAGAGAGTATCCAGTGTGTGTGAATGAAGGCCCCCTCACAAATGAAATGAAATCCTTTATTTATTTAACGTAATTTGGGAATGAAATGATATGTCGCACGACCAATAAAAAATAACTGCCATTCTTCTAGAAACACTGTCAGGTGGCGAAATCTGGACTCTTCCTTGGTAATTTCCAGCAGGTCCAATCTGCATAATTCTTTCTAGGTCCTTCCTCAGCAAAAAACTTATAAAAGTTCACGAAAATCTCGGAATGAACCGAAAATTTACCAAACGCTCCCAAGCGCACTTTTATCAAGTAAAAGGCACTTTTTATTGGGTCGCGAGTTGGATTGGGGTACTCACACCATTTTGCAAACACAGTAGTTTATTAGGCATTTTATCGTATTTTAGATCCTTGTAGCAGGTTAGCAGAGTCAAGAGTAGACCGTGCTTGAACTCATCAAGAAGTCTTTTAACTTGTAATTAACAAAGATATGATCTTAGAAATTAATCAAGACACATTTCATAGAAATTTCAGATGTCTTATTGATTGCTTAGGACCCGTTTTATGAAAACTTGATTGCCCTTTATTTATTGTTCAGATGTCGTAGTTCATTCTGGTGAACTATCAGAATTTTTGTTCTTTTGGTTTTTTTTTTTATGTGCAACCCTGTTTTTTGCCTAGACCGCCCTTTTTGGGTTTTTCAGCCTAGCTGGGCATTACTCTTTTTGCACTAAAATTTTTTTTCTTCTTTTTTTTATGTGCACCCGTTTTTTACCTAGAGCCGCCCTTTTTGGGTTTTTCAAATTAGTGGGTATTACTCTTTTTGCACTAAGGTTTTTTTCTTCTTTTTTTTTTTTAATTTCATTTCTTTTTTTTTTATTTTATTTCTTTTTTTTTTCAGACATAGTACCTTCGGAGCTTATCGCCGTTGACTGGGTGGACAAAGGGATTGCTATCCAGGTCTGCAAGCTTCATTGCTCCTCCCGATAGTATCTTCTGCACCACATACGGGCTGATCCAAACGGGTTCCCACTTTTCCAGGGGGTTGTCTCTGATAGGGGGCTTTACTTTCAACACTAAGTCACCCTCTTTGATGTCTCTGGCTTTGACTTTCTTGTCAAATGCTCTGGCCATTCGTCTCTGGTAGGCTCGGGTGTGTTCCATGGCCTTGACCCTTCTTTCGTCGAGCAGGGCCAATTCATCATGCCGGCTACGTAGCCACTCTACTTCGTTGACACTGTTTTCCAGGAGGACCCTTAGTGACGGGATTTCCAACTCTACTGGCAATACTACTTCCATCCCGTAAGTGAGGGCAAAAGGGGTTTCTCCCGTGGCTGTTCTGACAGACGTTCGGTAGCCCCAGAGTGCCAGATGCAGCTTTTCGGGCCAATCACAACCACGGGTGCCCATTTTACGGATGATCCGCTCGAGCGTCTTATTAGCAGCTTCCACGGCTCCGTTAGTCTGAGGTCTGTACGGGGATGATTTGTGGCGAGTGACTACGAACTCGACAAAGCAATCTATCACAATCCCCTTCAAAGTGTGACCTGTTATCAGAAATGATCTCATTGGACACTGCATATCGACACATAATGTTTTCTTTGATGAACTGGGCCACCTTCTTGGAAGTGAGGACTTTGTAGGACTTGGCCTCTACCCACTTGGTGAAGTAGTCGACTGCTACTAACACGAATTCATGCCCATTGCTTCCTGCCGGGGCTATCTTCCCTATCACGTCAATACCCCAAGTTACGAACGGCCAAGGAGTCGTCATGCAGTACAGGTCATGAGGCAGGAGATGGTTGAGGTTGGCAAACCGTTGGCATTTGTCACACGCTCAGACATGCTGGACACAGTCTGTCTCCATGGAGATCCAATAGTAACCCATTCTGAGGATCACTTGCATCAGGGCTCTAGCATTCATATGAGGACCGCAGGGACCATTGTGGACTTTGGTCATCAACTCTCTAGCCCTTTCTTGTGTGACACACAGGAGGAGTGGTCCCTGGTACCGCTTCTTGTACAGGTCGCCTCCTAAAATGACATAATTGGAGGCCAACCTTTTCAGGGCTTGCAAGCTCTTGGCTTTGACACCTTCTTTTGGTCTACCTTCTTCGTCTCTGAAAGTTGACTCTCCATCTTTGAGGAACTGGTAAATTTGACTGTACCACGGTTCCTTGGTAGGCTCAGGTCCCAAGTCTATTTCACAACAGAAAGCCGGGGCTTCTCTTCTACCCACTCTGAAGGGTTTTATGGCTTTTCCCTCGGGGATCTCTACCAGAGAGGCTAGAGTAGTTAGGGCATCTACAAATCTGTTCTTTTCCCTTGGAAGGTAATGGAAAGTCACTTCTCTAAACTGTCCGATCAACTCCTCCATATAGGCATGATACCGCTGAAGATTAGAGTCCACAGTCTTCCATTTGTTGGAGACCTGGTTGATGATCAGGGCTGAGTCTCTATAAACTTCGAGCTCCTTGACATTTCTTTCTAAAGCAGCCTCTAAACCAGCAATGCAGGCTTCGTATTCGGTGATAGTGTTCATGGCAGGAAAGTTCAACTTAAGGGCTATGGGCGTGTGCTCATCTTTTGGATCGACCAGTAGCGTCCCTGCGCCATTTCCACTTCTGTTAGCAGCTCCATCAAAGAATAGCTGCCATCGGTTCTCAGGCTCAACAACGAAGATCCCTTCATCTGGGAATTGGGGTTTAGGCCCGCGATCCTCATTACTAGGGAAGTCTGCCAGATGGTCTGACAACGCTTGACCCTTGATGGCCTTTCTGGTCACATAGTTGATGTCATACTCAGCTAAGAAGAAGGACCACTTTGCTAGACGCATCGAGAGGGAAGGTTTATCAAAGATGTACTTGATGGGGTCCATTTCCGAGACCAAGTTCACAGGGTGGGCTTGCATGTAGTGCTTCAGCTTACCGACTACCCAGACCAGTCCTACACAAGTCTTTTCGCATGTTGAGTAATTGAGCTCACTTTCTTGCAGCTTCCGGCTGACAAAGTAAATGGCATTCTCTACCCGAGAGTCTTTCTTCTCCTGAGCAAGCATTGCCCCAACTGCCGTATCAGTGACAGTGAGATAGAGCAGAAGAGGTTTCTGTCTATGTGGAAGCGCATATGGAGGATGTACTAAGTACGCCTTAATTTGGTCGAATGCATCCTGGCATTCCTCGGTCCATTCTGTGTCTACATTCTTCTTCATGAGCTTGAAGATGGGCTCGCATATAGTAGTCAATTGGTTGACAAAATGGCTGATGTACTGTAGTTTACCCATAAAGCTTTTGACTTATGTCTGGGTTCGAGGTGGCCTCATGTCCATAATGGCTTTGATCTTTCGGGGGTCAACTTCGATACCTCGCTCTGTGACCATATACCCGAGCACTTTTCCCCTTGTCACTCTGAAGGTGCATTTGGTAGGGTTTAGTCTCATGGAATGTTGTCTCAGCCTCTCAAAGAACTTTCGCAGGTCAACAAAGTGCTGTCCATCCTCGCCTTTGGAGTGGATTATCATGTCGTCGACGTAGACCTCAATCTCCTTGTGGATCATGTCATGAAAAAGCGCGGTCGCTGCCCTCTGATAAGTAGCCCCGGTGTTCTTAAGCCTAAATGGCATCACTATATAGCAGTAAGTTCCCCATGGTGTGGTGAAGGCTATCTTTTCTTGGTCTTCCTCGGCCATCTTGATCTGGTTGTAGCTTGCAAAGCCATCAATGAAGGATTTGACTTCGTAGTTGGCAGTGGAGTCCACCAGGATATCTATGTTTTGCAAGGGGTAGTCATCTTTAGGGCTGGCTTTGTTCAGATCCCAGAAATCTACACAGCAGCGCACCTTCCCATTGGCCTTGGTTACAGTCACAATGTTGGATAACCATGTCGGATATTTGATGACTCTGATGAATCCTACCCGCAGTAGATTAATCTCTTCTTTGACCTATAGAGACCATTCTGGCTTGATCTTTCTCAATTTCTGCTTTACTGGCTTAGCATCTGGTGCTAGAGGGATTCTGTGCTCTACTATCAAACTATCTAGCCCCTAAGGCGCATATCCCCTGTACGACTACGCAAACACGCTCCATGTATTCTTTCTCGAGCAAATTGACGATCTGTCCCGTTCAACCCCACGGAAGAAGTTTCCAATCTGTGTCTCTTTAGGTTCCTTGACGGTACCCAAAGTTAACACTTGTCAAAACCTCCTCGGCAGCTTGGGCCCGGTTTTCCTCTTTTTCTGCAACCTGCTTAAAGATTTCTTTGATGTATTGTTCATTTAGTGTGTTTGCATCTTGTTCAAATGATTCATTATTAACTGTTGTTAAGTTTTGAGTTAATTTATCATTTGTTAAGTTGGCAATAAGGGGATACTCAGAAAGATCTGTCATTTCATTCAAAGCAAGAGGAAAGATGACATTGGTTACATATTCATAATCCTTAGGCGTGAGGCCTTCGGATGACTCGGAGGACTGGAATTCAAAGATTCCTGACTCAACTGACTCTTGACCCTACTGACTCTGGACCCTATACTACTTATTGACTCGAAGTATTTGAAGCGGGTTGGACTGGGGTTTACTCTTTCCTGCTTTTGCCCTGGGGAGTAGCAGTCTTGTCAGCGTTCTTCAGAAAGTTGGAAACTTTGAACAGATCGAAAACTTGTCGGAAATCATTGGTAGGCCGGTACCTTGGAAAGAATGTGAGGGGAACTAGGGAAGCATGATGCAACTCCTCAGCAAGCTGGTCCGTAACAATCGGGCTCATTGATTGGAGAGGCTGGCTCATCTTATCAATACAATGCTGATAAGTCATTTTCCCTTTACTGATCTTTGATATCACCACCTTGTCAGTGTAGCCAACAGGAGGGTTGGCCTGAATGATGCTGATGAAGTCTTCTTCAGGAAAGACTTTGATCCTTCCTTGATTGGCCACGTATTCTATAGGCTTTCTGTATTCTGCTTCCAAATCTACTAGCTTCTCGTTGAACTTCACGATGGCAACGAATTCAGAACTCTACGCACTCAAGAGGGTCGCTTGACAACGGGGGTATCGAGTGGATTGTGTTTTGGATGACCGGTTCCTTGATAGGCTCCTTGGCATAGCCGACGTAATAGTCAAACTTGCTGAAGGCTCCCACTAAAGTTCCCACGCTCTTGTCCCCGGCTTCGTACTTTTCCTTTAATTTACATTTGCATGGACTTCCTCTTCTACTTCTTTCTTGAAGGAGCATCCTCATTAATCCATTCTTGATACTCATATTCAGGACAATCCTCACAATCACACACATCATACCGAGATGTGGGGCACAGGTTGAACGGGATGGCCTCTCCAACTACTTGGTCATTACCATTGTTGATTACCACGTTGGCCATTTTGACGATTGGGAATTTGAGACTTGAAAGATTTTGAGGGGTTATTTGAGACCTTCGTCTTGACAAGCTGTCGTACCGGTGTTCTCACCCAATTCTTTCTCACTGCGGGAAAAGGATAGGAGAGGTTTAGACTCGGGGTAGGTGTTTAGGCTGAAGGCTCAAGCAATATGCAAATTAAGAATCTTCCAGTTTACTTAAAACAGTGTCTTTTATTTATTTCTATTTGGTTGGAAAAGGGGTTCTGCCCTTCTTTTTCGCAACTACTCTAGATCCTGGATCAGTGGGTTCCGTCACTACGTCTATAAGCCCCTCGTATTCCACCTGTATTTCGACCTCCCAGGGTAGATAGCCCCGGGCGAGGGTCCTATAGGGCACGCGGATCCCACCGACCGAGAGAGAAGAACGCTCCTAACGGGTCTAGCGGGTCATAAGAGCTTTTAACGCACAAGCAATGCGGATTATAGTCAAGGCAATACCGGGAAAGTCTCGTCTTTCAGCCTTAACGGAATTTCGGCAGAGTTTCGCTTGCGCGAATGACGTTTTGACTTTTCGGCAATGTCCGAGAAGATAATAGGCATGGGTCGGGCGGTAAAAGCCGGATGACACAGTGTCACATTGAACTTCGTTGCATACGCTGTGCGTGAGTCAAAGTCGAAGTCAATGCCGGGTCAAGATCTTGCCGATTTTTCCTTATCGGAATTTTGGCAGAGCTCCGCTTGCGCGAAAGATCTTCGGATTTTTGGCATGGACTCGGTCTCGACTCTTACGCATTCCGTGCGGGTCAAGGTCAAAGTCAATGCCGGAGTCAAGATTCTACCAATTTTTCCTTGTCGGAATTTCGGTAGAACTCCGCTTGCGCGAAGGACCTTGACTTCCGTTACGGACTAAGGCTTGACCTTTACGGGGATATACAACTGGGCTATATGACACGGACTAAACCAAAAACCAACCAAAAGTCACGGTTTTTTGAAACGTGTGACACGGACTGTGCATTGGTCGACACTGGCTGCCATGGGGAGTTTGGGGTGATTCCGTGCGCGCCCGGGAGAATCGTAAGGCTGTCCGTGACTGCAACTGAACAACCACCCCGGGTTAAAGGGACGTGTGTGCAAAGTGTACAGGATATATAAGGTGCGCGTAGTGTGCGGTCTCCTAAAAAATGTTCCTTTTTGAGTTAAAACAAAGATTTTCAGAAATGTGTTTTAAAAGGAATGATTTTTCGGGACGGGAGAAAATGCAACAGATAAGGCACGTAAATTTTCTGGAGCCTGGTCAGCTTTGGAACTGAATAGCCCCAAGCTGCCTAAGCTGCCAGATTAACCTCAAATCTGTCCTGGTGGAATTGCCAATGAGGCCGCCCGGCTGGAATCCGAGGCGGATTAAGCCGTGCGGCTGCATGGATCAATTTTCCAGGTTCCAATCCTTTTCAGTTTCAGGTTGCTCCCCTAACATTTTAGGCACCTTTCAGCTTCAGAAGGCTTCCTGTTCAGTTTACAGAGTATGCACAATTCCCAAGATGCAATATGCAATGCAATGCAAAGAAAGAAAAAGCAAGCACGACAAATGGAATCCGTGACGGGAGGCTAACCTGCTCAAAGGAAAAAGCTTTCTTTTCTTATTTTTCGAAAAGAGATACCGGTACGTGGGATTGTTAGACCACCGTTTATCCCAAGCCCCGGGTTAGGAATCGATACAGGAAGGTTAGTGGTTTCCACCTATATACCGCGTTTTTTTTATTTTTAAAATGAAAGCTTTCTCCTTTGGGAAGTCCCCAGCGGAGTCGCCAAACTGTGAATGTGGTGCCCAAAATCTTTTTTGTGTTTTAATTTGGATTCACTTAAGTTTGAAAACATCCGGTTTAATTTGAAAAACGGAGTCGCCACGCCATTTTGATTTCCTCAAAACTTTGAAAAAAAGGAATAAGGGTTCGGAGGTTAAGTTACCCCTTGGGAAGAACGGATCGTCGTTCACCCAAGGTGCCTTGCCGAAGCAAGTCTCCCAAGATCCCATTTTCCATGCTTGCTTGCGTGCTTTCTTGTGTGCTTGTGTTGAAAAAGGGGGGGGGAATATTCCAAGTTGTCTTCCGGACGTATAAACCATTTAGTTGGTTATCGCTTGGGATTCCTTGGATTTTTATGTGTTCGGGACTTTGATCCCGTCCTCATCTTGGACTTGTGATCATCGCTATTTGACTTTGGGTCATGTGTGATCGAGAGAAGGACTCTCTCTCATAGTCCAAAATGAGGTTCTTTAGAAAGGAGTATCCTTAGCCCATAAATCCTACATCTTGAGACGATTGAGCTTACGTAGGGACTATTATGCTCGTCTCAAGTGATGATCGGAGATATAGGGTTCAAGGTTTATCCCTTTCTAAAGAGATTGTGGCACCTTTAATGGAAGAAACGATGTAAAGATAGGATCTTTACACCGGTCCACTCCAAAGGATGCATCATATACCAAAGGGGACTAGGGGAAGGGTATAAAGATTGGATCTTTATGCTCTTCCTATGCTTTTCGTGTCTTAGGAAGGTCACTAAGCAATCCTAGGAAAGAGAGATCCAACCATGAGGGACATGAAGGATGCATTCTAAACTAAAATGACATTTTTTAATGAAAAAGATGACATTTTGGTGCAAAGGATGCTATTGGTTCGCAAAGGATGCTTTTTGATGTTAAAGAAATGATCTTTAATGCAAAGGATGCATCTTTATGTGTAAAGATGAAGTTTCAAGTGTAAAGGATGCAACTTTTATGCAAAGATAACATTTTTATGAGCAAAGGATGTAAAAGGAGGGAGATATGATTTACATGCTTAAAGATATGACCTTTAAAGACAATATACCAAATCCCAAGCAAATATATAGTAATATGTAAAGCAAGGAGCAAATATATCACATATATACAAGCAAAATGTAAGATAAAGGGGATGAGAGGTTACCAATGGTGGTGACCTCTTTCTCTTGGAAGTTTGCCTAGGGAAGGGACCAACTTTTGGAGGTTTTAAGGAGGAAGGAGGTGGTTTTTGGCACTCTCAGCTCTCTGTATTTTCGTAGTGTTATTTTGGCAGAGTTTCAAAGGCCGAAACTCGTATATCAAAATGGGTAGAGGAGGCCTCTATTTATAGGCAGTCTGGTGACAGCCAATGAAGCCGTGCGGCTTGGAGTCCTGGCCTAATGCAGCCGTGCGGCATTATCCCCAATGACTCAACATACTTCTAGAATCATGCAAGGTGGCCTTCTAGAAGGGTTTTTATATTAAAGGAAAACGTGGTTTTTTAATTCCAAGTAATTCCTTCACCCCTCGGAATGTTCGGAACAGTTCTTGAATTGCTCCTGAACTTTAGGAAAGTCCGGGGAATTGCCGGGAAATTTAACCGGAAGGCATGAGCCAGATTTGGGTACTTACAGAAGGCAGGGCTCAAATCCTAGAAATCTACACACCATGGAAAACAAACCAGAACTCTGCAAGTGTTGGCTCCTAGCTGAAGGTGCAAAGCATCCGTGCACTCTAAAAACTCATTCACAAAAGGATCCAAAGGGACCCGCAAGCCAACCTCAAATTGGTCATAAAAAAGGCCACTCTAGTAGGGTCAGTTGTATAGGTATCACTGAATTGGGACATGAACACCTTTTGAGAATAATGTGTCACACTAAATTCCTATTTATCTACCTCACAGAAGTCGCATAACATATTTTCACAAAATACAGAAGCTTGTTTCCCTCGAATTGGCTTGGGGGCACGTAGCCTCTCTCATTCCTCCCTTTGGCTACTGGGGAATCAAATGCGTCCACAATCCGTGGGCTAGATGAAGTAGAAGCTGTAGCTCCCCCTTGAGCTGCCATATCTGAAGAAGAAGAAGAAACAGGGGAATCAGTCCTATGTTCATACTCAAGTGACCTACCTAAGGACGACCTAGATTCCTCTGGAAACCTCTTTCTATTTCTAAGGAAGGAGGGCTTATTGGGATCCTTGACATAGAACAGAGCTAGATGGTCGAGTAACTCGTGAAAAAGTTGAAAAGATACAACATTTGGGTCGTTTATTTCTAAATCTCCCAAGTTCTCTCCTACTGGCAAACCTAGTTCGCTTAATGTCAATCCCCACCTTGTCAAGATAGAGGCGCACTCAGTCATGGACATCTCCTTCCACACTCCCCCTATGTGCTTATATATTCGGTGATTAATAGTGCAATACCCATACCAGGCCCCAGGTTCGCAGCTAAAGGTCCTAGCCATGGCAAAAATCAACAAAAGCTCGAAAACAAGACGAAAAAACAAAGAAATCAAAGAATATCTCAAATTAAGTTGATGACGAAGGTCGTACGAGCAAAATAAAGGACTGGGGGCACCGAAGATCAAGAGCTTTGCTTTGCCTGTCGCAGAAAATATACGCCTGAATATTGAAGGTTCGCAAAATCCGAAGGGGAAAAGGTTTTTTCTCTCTTAATCTTTACTGGAAATGGAAAGGTAGGGGTTTTCAAACGGTTAATCAACATTTAAATACCCGGACAGTTTTTGAGGCAGCAATGATTACGAAAATACGGAGCTTCTACTAATCCAACCATCCACAGTCAACAGCCAGGATTGAACTATGTCACCATTGGTCGACCAAACAGCAGTTCAAGCATCGACCTACGATCTACTTCAAACTTCATCAAAATTTCTTACAACTTCCTGATCGACAAAAATCAACTCAGAAAGATGGGGGCCACTAAACGGAATAAAAGTGGCGGGCTAGGCCCAACGTGCAAGCCCAGTTACTTACTTATTATTGCCACCACATTCTCAGTGGGCTAGGCCAAATTATTACCAGGCCTAAGGCCCATCAGCAAGATCAGTCGACTTAGCTCATTGTCCGACCTACATGGTCTCGACCTAGCTATCGTTCGACATACGATCCAGATTCTATCTCGGGTATGATTTGACCCTATCCATCAGTTAGGTCGACCTGGATCCAAACAGACGACCTCGACCTATGATACTACGTCGACCTACAGAGTCCAAGCGTGAATACAATTCTTTCCATAACGGACTCCCTACAAATCAGGAGTTATTTATGGACAAGATCTCTTATGCTAATCTGATCCACGATTCTAGGGATCTAGCATAATCCTATTACGAATATAACTCTCATCTACAACTATAAATACATGACAATATCAAACGTTCCAAGGTAATTGCTATTTGTTATTCTGAATACATTGTTCTTTATAACTTATCAGCCCTCGTATACACCGTACTTATTCTCACGCCCGAGGGTCTTCGCCGGAGACCATTCCGGCTAATCGTGGGTTCTGTTTTCAGGTCAAAAGGTGATTAATCTTGCAGCTGGACGGAGATTGATTACAACACGATTCCTGCAGCATCAAGTAGTTATATTAGAATCAATCTTACAAAACCCCCCTTTTTAATTATTGTTTATTTTACCGCTTTAATCTCTACAAGTATCCACTGATTTGTCACCCTACTTTTGCATATACTACAGTGATATACTTGTCCACTTGCAAGGTTATAATTTGACACATCAAGTTTTTGGCACAATTACCGGGGATTTTTTTAGAGAGTGAAGACAATTTATTCTTGGTCGATGTTCATTGAATCCCGAATTGGTTCCTTTAAACAACAACATAGATAAGATTGATAAGGGGATTCCCCTTGAACCTGAATCAGAAACAGAATCAGATATTTCTGTCTTCGGGGCAGAGGATCAAGTAAGTGATACACAAACTTCTACCACCAACGTAGAAGTACATGAAAGCGAAATAGGGGATGAACATGGGAATAAGGAAGTAATGGCTGGTAATACCACTTAAGGGTGTTAGAATAAATTATAATTCTCACGTTTCTGTTAGTACATTGTTGAATAAGTCAGTTAGGCTGATAATGTGGCAGTAGAAGTAGTCAAGTAGTTGAGATTTTTTAGGCCTAAATATTTCTTTCTGTTTAGCTTGTACAAATTTATTTAAAGGCTTTTGATTGATTCAATAATCATCTATTCCAAAGATCATATTTTCTTCTCATTTTCACTCTTGCTCGTCAAAATCTCCAACAAACCGGTATCGAGCCTTGGTTCCTTCAGCATTGGGAATCACCTCAAACTTGCCTCTAGAAAGCATGGCTACCAACGCAGGTGTTAATGTGTCGCAGCCACAAATACCCTTGTTCAAAGGAGACTCGTACGAATTTTGGAGCATCAAGATGAAGACACTGTTCCGGTCTCAAGATCTCTGGAAATATGTCGAAGAAGATAGTGAAGAAAACACAAGATGAAGTCACTTAGCAAAGAGCATCGAAGAGAGATGCCAAAGCACTCTTTCTCATCCAAAGAAGCGATAGATGAATCAATTTTTTCAAGGATAGCAACAACTAACACCGCCAAGCAAGCATGGACCATACTTAAAACCGAATTTAAGGGCTCCTCTAAGGTAATCACTTGTCAAATTGCAATCATTAAGGCGTGATTTTGAATCTTCATTCATGAAAAGTAACGAGTCCGTACAAGAGTTCTTGGCAAAAGTTTCATCGATTGTAGGGCAAAGGAGATCTTATGGAGATACAATTTCGTATGAAACAAAGTGGTTACTAAAGTTCTAAGGAGCCTGCCTTCCAAATTTGATCATGTGGTGGCTGCGATTGAAGAATCTAAGGACTTATCCACTTTTTCGTTTGATGAGCTGATGGGCTCACTTCAAGCTCACGAGGCACGAATCAACAGAACCAACGGGAAGGAAGAAGAAGTAGCCTTTCAAACCAAGGGGGAGCCTGATTTCGTCAATCAAAATGGAAGAGGATGAGGAAGAGGAGGCTACCGAGGAAGAGGTCGAGGCAGAAATAATGGTCTGAAGTGCTCATATTGCAACAAAAATGGGCACTCTGAGAAGTATTGTTGGTCCAAGCCAGACGAGGCAAACTATGTTGAAGAAGAGGAAGATAACTACTTATTTATGACAAGAATCGGCAAAGAGAGGAGAAGAGCAACATCTGGTACATAGATAGTGGCTGCTCTCATCACATGACTGGGGATCGTTCGAAGTTCATAAATCTTGACGAGACTCTAAAGTCACAAGTGCGGCTTGGAGATGACCAACAACTGCAGATTGAAGGCAAAGGGACAGCAGAGATCCTAGTAGGTAACCAGAAAAAATTCATTAAGGATGTTCATTTTGCTCCTTGTCTAGCACATAATCTTTTGAGCGTCGGACAATTGATTGAATCTGGTTACATGGTTGTCTTTGATGATGGGAAATGCATGGTGAAAGACAAAAGCACAGGTAAGGCTCTTATTTGTGCTTATATGTCATCAAATCGCATGTTTGCTCTTGATTTTACTAGAAGTACAGAAACAGCCATGGTGAGTAAAACTGTTCCGGAAAGCGAGTTATGGCATCAGCGATATGGCCATCTGAACATTAAAGGGCTGCAATTGCTAAGGAACAAACATATGGTGAATGATCTACCCATCATTAAACCATTGGAGAAGGTCTGCGAAGGATGCATGGTCGGAAAGCAAACAAGGAAGCCATTTCCAGTCGGAAAATCAAAGAGAGCTACAGAAATTCTGGATCTAATTCATGCTGATGTATGTGGTCCCATGAAAACACAATCACTATCTGGTAGCAAATACTTCATCCTATTTATTGATGATTTTAGCAGGATGAGTTGGGTATATTTCTTGAAGCACAAATCAGAAAGCTTCGAATGCTTCAGAAAATTCAAGGCACTTGTTGAGAAGCAAAGTGGAAAGGCTATTAAAGTGCTCCATACGGATCGAGGAGGAGAGTTCAATTCAAAGGATTTTGATGTTTTCTGTGTTGAACATGGAATAAAGAGGCAACTCACAGCTCCATACACTCCTGAGCAAAACGGCGTAGCCGAACGCAAGAATCGAACGATTGTGGAGATGGCTCGTTCTATGCTTTGGCAAAAGGAATGCCGAGATTCCTTCCGGGCCGAGGCGCTTGCTACAGCTGTACACATTTTAAACATGTCGCCGACAAGAGCAGTATGGGATTTAACTCCCTATGAAGCGTGGAGCGGGAGCAAGCCCTCGGTAAGTCATTTACGAGTGTTTGGATGCATCTGTTATGTTTTGCTAACAACTACAAGACATAAATTAGATGGAAAATCGCAAAAACATGTGTTACTTGGCTATTGCAGTCAGTCAAAGGCTTACCGATTGTATGATCCCATAAGTAAGAAGATTACTGTTAGTCGCAATGTTGTATTTGATGAACAGGTCAGCTGGGATTGGAATGTTGAAAACAGAGTCAAGGTCCTCAAATGGAGATCGAAGAAGAAGAGAGTGTTTCGAGCAAGTAGCACATGACCCGGAAAGATCGCAGGTTCCAACCTCAGAGAAAACAAGTTCATCTTCAGAATCTCCACCAAGAAGTTCAGTGGTACCAGCTCAACAACGCAAAAGTGAGCGTGGTAGAATCCCTCGACGTCGATTTGAAATTGAGGGAGAAGAACTGGTGTTGTTTGCTGGCGATCCTATTGATGTTGAAGAAGCTATGGAAAATGAAGAATGGAGAAATGCAATGGAAGAAGAGCTGTCCGCAATCGAAAGAAACCAAACGTGGGAGTTGGTTAATCTTCCGGAAGGCAAAAATGTTATCGGCTTGAAATGGATCTTCAAAACAAAGTTTTTGGCAGATGGGAGCATTCAAAAATATAAGGCGAGGCTGGTGGCTAGAGGTTTCAGACAGCAATACGGCATCTACTACGAAGAGACATTCTCTCCGGTAGCACGATTTGTAACTGTGCGACTAATCCTGGCAAGAGTGTACTCAAAAGCAATGGAAAATATTTCGCTTGACGTCAACCGCCTTTCTAAATGGTGAATTAAAGGAGGAGGTATATGTGAGTCAGCCACCAGGTTTTGAAAGCAAGACCGAGAAAGACAAGGTATTCCGGTTGCGAAAAGCCTTGTATGGGCTTAAACAAGCACCACGTGCGTGGTACAGTAAGATCGACGAGTTCTTCCGCAATAACGGGTTTAAAAGGAGTCTTCATGAGCCAACACTCTATGTGAAAGGGCAAGGTACGAATGAGTTGCTCATTGTAAGTATTTATGTTGATGATATGATCTATACTAGCTCTTCCCTACAGGTTATACATGAGTTTCAAACATCAATGAAAAAGATGTTTGATATGACTGATTTGGGAGAGTTACAATATTTTTTGGGGCTGGAAATCATTCAAACTCCGAAAGGAATATTTATGTCGCAGAGGAAATATGTGGAGGATACATTAAAGAAATTTAATATGCGAAAGTGCAAGATTGTTGCAACGCCAATGAATATCAATGAGAAATTGATTTCAGATGACAACACGGGGTTGGCAGATGCAAAAATATATAGAAGTTTGATTGGAAGGTTAATTTATCTTACTCATTCTAGGCCTGATGTAGCTTATTCAGTTGGTGTTTTATCTCGGTTTATGCACTGCCCAACAAGCCATCATTTTGGAGCAGCGAAAAGAGTTCTACGCTACTTGGCAGGAACTAAAAGCTAAGGAATTTGGTTTTGCAAGACAAAAAACTTCAGTCTTCAAGGATTCACCGATAGTGACTGGGCCGGGTCTGCGGAAGATAGGAGAAGCACATCCGGAAATTGTTTTGTCCTTGGCAATGCTGCCATATCATGGAGTTCGAAGAAACAAGATACAGTGGCCTTATCCTCGACAGAAGCCGAGTATGTGGCAGCTACAGCAGCAAGTTGTCAAGCAGTTTGGTTGAGAAGAGTTCTTAGTGACTTGGGGGAAGAACAGACCAAAGCTACCAGCTTAAAATGTGATAGCAAGTCGGCGGTGATGTTAGCAAAGAATCCTGTGCACCACAGTAGAACTAAACACATTGAAATCAAGCACCATTTCATAAGGGAGCTGATTGCTAGAGAAGAAATTCAATTGGATAATTGTCGCACCGATGAGCAAACTGCAGACTTACTAACTAAGAGTCTGCCCCAAGCAAAACATGAAGAATTTAGCGCTCAATTGGGAATTTCGAAGTTCGAATGAAGGGGGAGTGTTAGAATAAATTATAATTCTCACGTTTCTGTTAGTACATTGTTGAATAAGTCAGTTAGGCTGATAATGTGGCAGTAGAAGTAGTCAAGTAGTTGAGATTTTTTAGGCCTAAATATTTCTTTCTGTTTAGCTTGTACAGCCTATTTAAAGGCTTTTGATTCAGTTCAATAATCATCTATTCCAGCATCATATTTTCTTCTCATTTTCACTCTTGCTCAGTCAAAATCTCCAACAAAGGGCGCTGCTGATGGTTGGACTATCAAAGGGCAGTCTTCCCTTCACTATGTTCACCTTCTGGACGATAGACACACTCACAAATAAAAAATGAAATATTAGCATTCCATCTATCACTAATATTATCTATGTAATTTCTGCGAGGCCTAATCTCCTCGGGTGGTTCCTCCTTTTGCTCCTCAGCCTAACATCAGATTTTTTGGTACATCACATTGTGAACCGAGATGTGGTTTCAAATCTAAATGTCCCAATTAGCATTATGAAGGATTACGCGTGTCCTATGTTGGATGCTGCCACATCTAGCATAGTCTTGTCACAAGCGACATGAAGCTATGAATTAAAAGGAATAGTCTTTAATATGTTGCCCAACTTCAATAGGTTAGGTGGGGAAGATCCTTTATGCTTTGCCCGCAAATTTATAATGAATTTACAGTAGTTCCCACATGGAATTCGACTGAGGGAGAATTGCGGATGCGTTGTTTTCCTTTCACTCCAGAAGTTGCAGGAAAGACTTGGTTTATGTCATTAGCTCCACACACTATAACAACGTGGGACCAACTCTATAGTACTTTCATTCAAAAATATTACTCCCATACCACGTTGTCTGTCATGAGAAAGAAAATTATAAGGTTCACTCAGGAACTAGGTGAGAAATTTCATGAATCATGGGAGAGGTTTAAATTAATGTTAGTACAATATCCTTACCATAAATTTAGTTTATACTTGCTCAATCAGTCATTTTATGATGGCCTAATCCATACCAACCAAGCAATGGTTGACACTGCTACAGGTGGCTCTGTGGCAGAGAAGAGTCCCAAGAAAACATGGGATTTATTTAAGATGTAGGGTGCTAATTCCCAACAAAGAGTGTGAGAGGTATAGTAAAAGGAGTGCATGGGTTAAATACCAATGATGCAGTTTCCATGCATGTGGCCAATTTGTCTAAAACGTTTTACACTATGATGTCAACCATAATCGATGCTTTTAATTTTATTATAAAAGAAGCATGTTATTTTTGTGGTGTATATTCTCATATTTTTAATGCTTGTCCTAGTTTGCAATCTTCATATACATTTGAACATGTACAAGCCATGAATTCCTTTCAACAGAGGCATCCACATAATGACCCCTACTCCAACAAATACAATTCAGAATGGAGGAATTATCCAAACTTTAGGTGGAATCAACATAAACCTCTACACCCTCCATCTCAACCACAACAAGGGTGATTTCAAAAACCTAACAACCATGGGAAGTGGCCTTGTAAAGAATGGCACTAGTGAATGAGCAAGCACAGAAGGAAAACCGAGCAGCCATTGGGAAGTTGGAAGTACAAGTAAGGCAACACGCGGATGCCATGAGGGGACACAACCGGGGAATTTTCCAATTCAACCCGAGCAGGCAAACACAATCTTTACTCTATGTAAAGAAAAGGTAATAGATGAAGAGGTATCTTCTTTTTCTTCTTCTAAACCCTCACCTTACCCTGTTATGGATATTTAAGCTCAATACATTGATTGTGAGGAAGATAGTTTGGGGGGAAAATCGAAAGTAAAACCACAACTGTAATGACCCGAGCCTGAAGCTCGACCCGCTATACTAGCACCACACACTGGCCTATTACGCAACTCCTCATTTAGGTTAACCACAACCCATCACTGGCCTCTAAAAGTCCAATGGATGATTTGATGCTTAGTAGTAGTGTTTGGTCCTTTTATATAGCACACTAAATTCCCACATATTTCTGATGTGGGATGGGGGATATCACGATCTCCCCCATTCAATCCCTTTTCGTCCCTGGTAAATACCCAGATCGTACCCTCAGGCTTGCTTGCAAGTCTTAAAGTCAGGGTTCCGCTCTAATACCATTATGTAATGCCTAAAACTTCGGGTCCTAACTTTACGAGCCCACAATCTTGCCACATCACCATTCACAACATTCTATACGACAAAATAACCTTAAACAACACTTACAATAATTTTCTTACATGAAATTAATTATACATAACTTTCAACATTCTTTATCCCAATGTCCCAACTCAAATCCATGCCTAATCCAAAGAACTGAAGTGTGAGGAGGAGTTGACATGATAGAATATCAAGGAGTACAAAATCAAAATAACGATCAAAATACTTTCAAAGTATAAGTCCAAAATACTCTTTATCCAATTTCAAAGCAACATATCTTTCAAAATATCAAAGGTCGAATTAACTAAGTTAAGTAATGTTTTGGAATTTGAAATGATGACAAAATCGAATCAATTTGACTTAAATGGTTTAATTATTTACAACCGTCCCAAACCAAATGTAAATAACAAAACCACTTACAAATTTTTTGGAATGTCAAAGGACTGATAAGTTGAATAAATATAACTCGAGTGATCTAATTATCTACTACCGTCCCATACGAGATGTAGATAACGAAACCACTCACAGACATTATGATCACATAAGTGATCCAATGGCCTTCTCAAACCATGATATCCCCGAAGGGAACAAATGCTCATATAGAGAAAACATTCTAAACAATGATTTCGGAACACACCACCACTCCTCTTGAATGGTGAACAAAGTTGCCTTAACAAGCCAAATAAAATATACCCTGCCAAAGCGGGTTTTCTAATTTATTAATCATTGATGAAATACAAAACCATATCACATCAAAAACTCATTCTATACAAAATACAAATTTTAACAATCAAATAAATATCCCATATTTACAAAACGAAAGACACAAAGTTGACAAATAAATAACAAAGGATTAGAAAATAAAGGTAAACAAGGGAGTCAAAACAAATACTGATGCGAGGTCGTCTTTTACGTATCAAAGAATGTACATCGCTAAGAAATATGTGGAGGCCTAAACAATGGAAACAGAACATCAATTAACCTAACAAATGAATAATCCCTTACCTTAAAGCAACTGCATTTTACTCTTGAATGCGTCGAGCTAACTCAATACCGCTTTCCAAAATCTAATAATCAAACATAAATTATAATCACTATTAACAAGAGATTTCTAATGATAAAGCATTATTTTATGGTTTAACCCAAATAATTTCAAAACCCAAGGGACTGAACAGTCATTTTTAGAGTCTAGGGATGTTACTATTTTCTCAATTTATTCTTAACTGACCTTATCATTATAAGACTTAAAGTGTAAATTCTAATATCAAAAGGTTAACTAGGAAAAAGTGAATTAAAGCTTTAGGGGTCTGTTTTGGTGTTATGCCCTAGGCATATAGTTATTTTGACTCATAACTAATAGCGTCATGTAATCGTTTTTTACCATTTATTATAGAGAATGTTTATCTTGAGTATTATATATTTTACATGTTTATTATAATATTCTGTGTCCCTAGTTATTATGAATAACTAGTATAAGTTGGTAATGGATAATCATAGAGTTCATTATATGCATGGGGATACACATTACACTTATGGGTACTTGTTAGTGAACAAGGTACTGGACTGACCCATCTATGAGATTTATGACATGGTCTATGGTCATATATGTCGTGATTAAATCTCTTGATAGTCGTGTCATTAGAATCCTTAGTACCTAAGATTATCATCGTCTTCCACATGATGAACGTTGTGTTTGATGTAGTCTAACACTATCTTTAATAGGATAGCAATAAGGGCTATGTTGGCACGACTGGATTCTTGTAGGGAATAATGGTAAGTCAAGATGGGATTTGTCCCTCAATATGAGAGATGTCTGCTTGGGCCTCTCGATGAATAGTATTGATGAAATGTGTGGCCACACTCAAGAGATTTGATAGAGATCAAATGCACTTGGATTATCAGCATATTCAGAGTCGAGAAAGCATTGAACGATATTATTTGACGTGGACCATGACTTATGTTCAATATGACATCGTGTGACAAAGGGATTATGGCAATGATCTATCAAGAAATCAAGCTTTGATGTTATATTAATTGGATGGACATAATGGCTTACTAGAAATTACTTATATCTTGTGAGGATCGATGTTTCGACTCACTACCAACATAATTATAATTTCTAAAGGGTCACACACAAAGAACGGATTGAAAAAATGGCTCTAATCTGAAAAAGGAATTATGGGGCTGTTGCACCGCCGTGCAGATTAAAGGACACGCCCGTGCAAAGGGTTTGCACGGCCGTGCATTGCAATTTGTACGCCCGTGCAAGAAGGCTAGAGCGGCCGTGCAAGTTAATGTGCTCTCCTGTGCAAAAGGTTGCACAGCCGTGCATACTTAAGTGCACGGTCGTGCATGTCGGCAAATTTGCAGATCCGGATTTAGCTTGGATTAGGGCTCTTCTCCCTAAAGGATAGGGATATTTATAAAGTATCAATAGCCCCCTTCTCCTCAGCCTAGACACATGAATTTTTAGGGTTTGAAAAACACAAATCTCTTGATTTGATTATGAATCAAAGATCAAAACACCCTAGATTCAATTCCATATTAGCCATAGATTGTTGAAAAGAGTTTGAACAATTAGGGATCATCTAGCAATCCAACAAGATTCGATCTTGGTTTGTTCGCGTGTGGATTACCGATAGAAGGTGATTGCTTTATCACCTAAATATTTAAGGCCTATGTTGTTGATTCATCACCAAGGAAGAACAAGAAAGAAGATCAAAATTTCGTCTACGACTTGAGGTGAATTACGATTCGTGTACGAAAGATAAACTGGCAACAAAGGTTAGTAAATCTATATTCATAGTTTTAATCTCTTCATATTTGACAGATTCATGGCTAGGGTTTTGTGATTTGTTAAAGTCTTCCGCTACATATGTAACCCCAAAACCCAACAGTGATATCAGAGCCGCATTTAATCATGATTAGGTTAAATTGGCATGCTAGACATAATTGGATTATATGCTTTAACATGCTTGATGATATAGATTGATTATTTTATGTGTATTGTTTTATGAAAACAATTATATGCGATATAACATGATTATGTACACATAAGTTTCATATACAACCATGCGATGTTTGTTGCTATATGGAAAACCTTCTTAAATGTTTAAGTTTTATGCCACCCCTTGATTAGAACACTTATGAAATATCAGGGTATTTTGATGTAGTTTTGACTCTGTTACGTGCATCATTATATCTTAATATGAGTCAAGATGAGATAACGGTTGATGTAATTTCGACTCAGTTGGGTGCATCGTTCTATGTGTCTCATATGTTTGAAAAAGGTTAAACTTAATTGGTTCTTTCAAAAGAGTTTTGACCCAAGACATAGATGAGATTAAAACATGTGTTGACATATGATGTCTAGAATCTCATAAAAAATCTAAGAGTCATATATGATATGATTGATAAATGTTATCTACCTAAATAGCTTGATTTCGGGCATTGACCCAGTTAAACCAAAATTAAGTAAAATATGGATCTTAGCCCATTATAATTATATTTGCAGGTGTATAATTTAGTGGGAGTATTTATGAAATAAATTATTTGTTTCTTAGATGGTAAATGTTTTGATACTTATATGTGCTCATATTGTTTGTATATCTTATTGTAGAATGGCATCTCACAATAATTAACCCTTGTCGCTGCGATCAGTCCTTGAGAAGGACAAGCTCGAAGAGAATGGTAGAAACTATTCTGATTGGATCAGAAGCCTAAGAATTGTTCTTAGGCAAAAAAATAAATTGTACGTTTCTTGACGAACCTATTCCTGCAGAACTCGCTGCCAATGCTGCAAGGGCAAATAAGGAGCATCATAAGAAACATGTTGATGATTCTAGTGATGTTGCTTGCCTTATGCTTGCCACCATGTTTAAGGCTCTTCAGAAGGACATTGAACACATGAAAGCAGCTTTTGACCTAGCACGGCGCTTAAAGAAAATGTTCCAAGTGCAAGCTAGGTAAGAGAGATATGATGTGGTGAAGGATCTTAATGCATGCAAGATGCAAGAGGGGCAGTCGGTAGGTCTTCATGTCCTTAAGATGAAAGGATATATTAAGCACCTTGATAGGCTTGGGTATCCTATGAGTTTGGAACTCGCAACGGATACGATATTTAATTCATTGCCTGAAAGTTATGGTCATTTCATTATGAACTATAACATGAATGGAATGGAGAAAAATCTGTTAGAATTGCATGCGATTCTTAAGACTACAGAGAAAAATATCAAGAAGCCTAGTACAGAAAATGTTAATGGTTAACAAAGGAAAAGGGTTCAAAAAGGAAGGCAAAGAAGGTAAAGCAAAGTTTGCTAAACCTAAGGTAAAAGTTGCCAATGCAGAAGAGGTTAAACCCAAAGTGTCTCAAAAGGATGCAATTTGCTCCCATTGCTAAGAGGTTGGTCATTAGAAGCGAAACTGCAAGGCTTATAAGGAAGGCCTAAAAGCGAAGAAGGGTAATACAATTTCTACTTATTCAGGTATCTATATGATAGATATTTTCCTTTCTATTTCTAGTTCATGGGTATTGGATACCGGATGTGGATCTCACATTTGTTTAAATGTGTAGGGAATAAAGAATAGAAAGCTACTCAAAGAAGGTGAAGTGGACCTATGTGTGGGGAATGGAGCAAGAGTTTCTGCATTAGCCGTAGGGACTTATGAAGTCACTTTACCTCGTGGACTAGTACTTGTTTTGAACAATTGTTATTACGTTCCGGATTTGAGTAGGAATATTATTTCTGTTTCTTGTTTGGATAATGAAGGATATAGGTTTCTTATTGAGAATAAGAATTTTTCTATTTATTTAAATGATATGCTTTATTGTATTGCAAATTCATTTAATGGTCTTTATATCCTTGATGTTGAGAAACAAAATGATCTAGAAGATATCTATAATGTAAATAAGAAATCTAAATCGAATGATGTGAACAACACATTCATGTGACATTGCCGGCTTGGTCATATAAATGAGAAGCATATTTCTAAACTCCATAAAGATGGAATTTTAGACTCACATGATTATGAATCTCTACACTAAGAGTAGTGGAAGGGCTAGTGACTTATTGGCCCTAGTACATACAGATGTATGTGGACCATTAAGTAGCATTGCTAGGGGAGAATTTCGGTATTTCATTACATTCACGGATGATTTATCTAGATATGGCTATGTCTATCTGATGAAGTCCAAAAGTGAATTGTTTGAGATATTTAGAATATTTCAAAATGAAGTACAAAATTAACTTGTGTAGCGTTGTGAGAAAGAATTTTATCTTTTCATCTTTCGAGTCGCCACCTATATTATTCGTTTGGAAACATAGGAAAACAATTTTGAAAGAGATTTGGGTTCGGTGCTTAGGTTATGAAATGGGTAGGTCAAGGAGCATCCATTTCACCCAATCCGAAGATCGGTCTTGCTAAAGAAAAGAGAGGTTTTCAATCTTTAAAATATATATAATTAAAGAAAACAAGTAAACCCTAATCAATTTCTTGATTAGGAATGTCGGATTGTATGCTTCGAGATCGCCTCCATTGACTGAAGGGATTCTAGGCTAATCCTTTTGATGGGATTAAACTACTCTAAAATCAATAGAGGGGTTGAGAAGAGAAACGAAAGTTTAAAGGATGATTACCTTTTTGAGAAGAGATTCAGACAGAGTTTCGACTCAAGTTTAGAGTTGAAACTTGATACGGACAGAGCTTTGCCTCGATCCTTGATTTGGATCTTGATGCGGACGGAGCTTCGCCTTGGTCCTTTGATTCGGGCTTCGATGTTCGTCAATCAACGTGGTTGAAGGACGAATCTAGGAGTTGTTTGTGAGTGATTTGAAGGAGTCTTTCGTGGAAAGAAACCAACAAATTTGTGTGTTGTGTGTTTTCTTGATCAAGGATCAGAATTGTCGACCTCCTAAAACACTGAAAGTCATCCAGTATTTATAGGAGGTTGGAGAGGTGAAGGTGGAGAGGTAAAATCCCCTAGGAAGGTTCCAGAACTCAGTTGTGATTGGATACCCGAATTGATAAGGTTTTATCCAAAAAGAGAGTTTGAAACGGAGAAGGGGAATGATTCTGCACATCCTATCGAGGGGTTGTCTCGCGCGAGACAAGCCATTCCGCGCGAGATAACTAGTCTGATGACTATTTTGTCCTCTTCAGTTGTTCCGTTAGTCAGTTAGGTCCAAAACTAACGAGGTTAGTTAGAAACTTAAGGAAACATGACGAAACTGATATGCTTTCATCAAAACATAAAAAAGAGATGAAGAGTAGTGTAATCATGTAATTATGAGTTCAGAATGGGGTGTCTACAGAGCCCCTCGGCGATAGGTCTTATGAAAGAAGAAGTGTCGTCGATAGAAAAGACATCATTCTGAACACTGGGATGGTCGTGCCGCATGGCTGCCTACGTATCTCTATCGGAGAATCAGACCAAAATGTAGTTCGACTTCAAAACACGAAAAGGTTGCTTTAGGTATTTTGAAAATCATTTTTTTTTGAAAATCGAGGAGATTTTATTTTTGAAAAGGCAAATCCATACTGAGAAATCAAATCATGACCCAATTCTGAATATACCTGTTTGTCAGAAGATTCACCTGTTTGGGCTCCGAACCTGCGGGGAAAGATGTTAGAAAACAAAGATTTACCTATCCGGTCCTTTGCATTCTGTTGGGTTTTCTTTTGAGACTGAAGTGAGGTGACGATCCTGGAGATTTGGGACCGATCTTTTGTTGAGGTGACGATCCTGGCGATTCAAGACCGAGCTTTTTGTTGAGGTGACGATCCTGGCGATTCGGGACCGAGCTTTTGTTGAGGTGAGTACTCGACATACTACCTGTAGATGCTTGACACACCTACCTGGTGACGATCCACCTGTAAGGGCGCTGAATCGGGCTTTTGATAAGGTAAGTATTTGACATACTGACCCTAGATGCTTGACGCATCTTAGATGTTTGACACACCTAATTGTTGACGATCCACCTGTCTGGGCGTTGAATCGAGCTTTTTGTTGGAATATGCTTGACGCATGGCACTTGACGTGATGGATGCTTGACGCGATGGTTGCTTGACGCGATGGTTGCTTGACGCGATGGTTGCTTGACGCTATGGTTGCTTGACGCAATGGATGCTTGACGCTTGAAGAGATGCTCGACGCACTTAATTGGATGCATTGCTATATGGAAAGGTAGATGGTAGGCGAAATCTAAACACTCAACATGTTTGATCTAAAAGTAAGCACTTGACGTGCTTTAATTCCTGCAAGAGGGTTAGTGAAAGCATTTGCATAATAACATATATTCACTTAAGCATTTGTTTGTTCAAGGCGATCAATGTGCACTCGACTCCAAGAATCAGCGGGGAGAATGAGTTCTATTATGTGAGATTGAAAATTGTTTGTGTGATTTAGATTTTGGTTCAGAAGACCAACTCGTGAGGTCCATCTAAAGATCGAATGAGACAATCGTCTAATAGGATTCCATTGGGATAACCCAAGTTCAACACTAAGGTTCAGGATACTTCAAGGATTTTTCGTTGTCTCAGGACTTTTTCATCGTCAAGCCCCCAAGTTTCTCATGTGATGATTATTGACTGAACAAGGTTTAAACCACTCCAATGGCTTTTGCTACGTAGAACTTATACTGCCTAATCCAAAGCGCGTATTTTCCAAGGCTTCTCTTGACACCAAGCCCCAAGACTTCTTGTATGCTGCAGATGACTTCGTGAACAGGCTTGTGAGGCTGCGTGAATTGAAGAATGATCCCCTCATTTTTCCCATTGATTTTTTTTCTTTGTGACGTACCCTGGTTTTTGCCTAGATTGCCCTTTCGGGTTTTCAATCTAGCGGGCATCTCTTTTGCGCCTTTCGTTTTTGTGCTCTAACTTTTGCCTAGGCCGCTCTTTACGAGTTTTCGACCTAGCGAGCATTTTTTTGAAAAGTATGTTTACTCGAAGGGGACTCAGTTGGAAGAATCTCATTAAGGAAAGAGATGAGATCGCAAGCTAAGTTGAGGAGAGACGTACTCTATTTTTTGGAAGGTGATCCAAGCATTGACTCTTTTTGGGGAAGTGTATTCTCTAATGATGAGAGTGAGAAGCGAAGAGGAAAGCCCCTAATGCAGATTTGATTATTTTGAATATTTGAAGTAGTGATTGACTGGGGGAGGAAAGGTTAGGAAGCCCCAGTCTTGATGCTTGGATTTCAAGAGTGTGTATGAGAATGGCTAAGAGGAAGCCCCTAGACTCAACAAAGAATGCTACATGGCTCAAAGGTCTAGAAGAGTTGTTCTACCTTTAATGGACCTATGCATCATCTAGAAATTTCTTAACGAGTTTGAAAAGAAAGTCAATCATTAGTACGACTTAAGGCTAAACATTTTTCTTTATGGATGGGCGTTGAAGTCTTCTTCATTTGCACTGCCATTCGGGCCTCATTGTAAGAGGATGTTGAGGGATCCTCTTTTCTTCGTTGGTATCACTTGACCCTTTTTCTCTGTGGGAGAGTTCTTCTTGCCTTTGAAATTCCATCATTGTTGTGGGGCGATGAAGGCTTGAGAGTTTTTCTTCTTTTTCCTTTTTTTTTCTTTTGATGCTCTAATTTTTGCCTAGGACGATTTGAGGAGTTTCATCCTAGCGAGCTTTTTTTTTTTGTACTCTCAAAGCCTTGAATTGAGTAGCCCCACTCTTCTTGGGATGAATGTTGATAGCAGCGCCTTTGGCTTCCTTCGTTTGTTGATCTTCGACTTTCAACAGGAGTAATGTTTAGCCTTAAGCCTTCTAATGATAGTTTTCATTTCAAACTTGTTTAGAAGTTTCTATTTTTCGTGATGATTTAAGGAATGAGGGTCCACTATTCAACATAGATCAAATGATATTCATAAAGAAAAACAACTCTTGGGAAAGTGTTTAGGATAAAGAGATAACTTTTATTGATAAGGAAATTTGAAACAAACTCGATAGTTTACTTGACACAAACTAGAGAGGATAGAGATGGACTAGAATGACAGAACGACTCTTCGAGAACATACTAGGAAGCTATCCTAATCTTTCTTTTTTTTTTATCTTTTTTTTTCAAAGGAAAAAAGGATAGGACAATCGGAGCCCCAAGGCGGTGATGCTTCAGTTGATCTTTCCGGCTTCATACAAGTCTTGGATGGCATCCCTCAAATTGTAGCAATTGTTGGTGTCATGACCACTAAACTGATGGTAATCGCAAAATTTGTCGTGGTCCCAATCTTCTCTCATTTTCTTAGGATGATAGTCTTCCACTGGCTTCAGTTTTCCTTGGCCTACTAGACCATCGAACATTTCCTTAAGAGTAGCCCCACCAAATTCATGATAGGTACGACCGGTGCTCCCCTTTGTTGGACAATTCTCCTTTTCTGAATTCTTTATAAGACGGATCAATTCATCAATTCTAATTCCCGATTTATGGAGTTCGAGGAAACTAGGGAAGTAATTGTCGGCAAGCTTCTCTTGGTACTCTTCGCGGAGACATTGAAGTAGGATATGAATTTGTTCGTCTAGGCTTGGCCTATCAATGATTTCAGTCAGTTTGGTCCTCCATCTTTTAACAAAATCGGAGAATGACTCATTTTATTGTTGCTTAGTTTGCTCGAGGTCCCTTCTAGTAGTGCGGTAGGTAGTGTTGTCCTCAAATTGTTCTTGGAAGGCACGACTGGCGAGTGGCCAATCAAGCCTTGTGGAGAGTGGAAGAGTCATGTACCAATCTCTAGCGGCACCATCAAGGGTTTGAGGGAAGCATTGAACTAGCAACTTGTCATCGACACCCATAGGTAGCATGGCCCAAGAGTAGGTTTCCAGATGGATTTTTGGACAAGTAGTGCCATTGAATTTTGCAATGTCAGGTGTCTTGTACTCTCTAGGAAGCTTCGACATGGATTGACAAAGGGTGTCATAGTCGATAGAGAGCGAGGCTCCCTTGCTCACCTCGAGGGATGCAAGTTTCTTTTCTAGCATTGCCATGGTAAGGGGTTCGTCCATGCTTTCCCTCTTTCTTTCTTTCTTGGAAGCATAACTCTCATTGTCAGAGGAGGAAGATGATTAGCTAGACTCATACACCTTTTTCTTGTGCTTATGGTGCCTTTTAGCTTTCTTAGGGTATGATACTTCATCATCGGAAGAGGTCCTACTTTCTTTCTTCTTTGAGCTTAATTGGGCCACTTTTAGTTTCATGGCTCGGAGTTCATCAACCATGGCTTGGATTCTCCTTTCAAGTTCTAATCGGGCCTCCATTTCATCGGATTGGGCTTGTAGCATTTCTTCATATCGAATCCTTTGATCCTCAATTTCCTTCTTGAGTGCTTCAGAATTCATCATGTCGGAAGGAAATTGAAATGCTACCGTTGGAGAGGTAAGGGAGCTTGACGACCTTAGAGATGAACTAGAGATATCCTAACGAAACGTCTTTTCGAATATTAGTCCCAAACGATCCTAGATGGAGAAAAGGATGATGGTTAAAATTACCTCACGAGTGATTTTTTTTTGAAGTTTTATTTTTATTAGAGACGGAGTTTTGACTCAAGGAGGAAGCGCACATCGATTATCAATCTCAAACACAGATTCTGCAAATAAAGTCTCGCGCGAGACAAGGTCATCTCGCACGAGACAACCATTCGAAAAGATGGATTTTTCCTCTTTTTATTTCCTAAATTCATGGTCGGACGGACAAAGATCCGTTTTCTATCTAGCATCCTAGGTAAATCTTGCAGGCATACATAATTCGAACCAAACCTAGAGACTCGGTAATTGACCATTCTTTGTAAAGTAAAGCCACGTAAAATTGACCGAAAGGATTTTTTTTTTCTTTAAAGAGACTTTCGAAAGGGTCATTCCGAAGGGACTTTTTCTTTTTCCGAAGGGACTTTTCCGAAGGGACTTTTCCGAATCCTTTCTCGATAGTCAATTTTACATTAACTTTATTTTGGTCAAAGACAAGAAAAATTACCGAGTCAAAACCGACCGGTCACGGAGTGTTCTTAAAAAGACAATCTACATGATATGTGGCGATGCAGGGCTGGAAGGCTAGGCTCCCCGCAATATGACAATCTAGGTGGATTGAATACGCGGAGTGGGATGATCCAACTTTGGAGAGACCGGCGACTAGGTGGTTACCGTCATCCGTCCTTAGTGTGGGTCCCGGGTTTATAGAGGGTATGTAGTGCAATGACAGTTATATCATGAGTGCGCGTGTGTGAGAGTCGATGTAGGTGATAGAGAAAAATAGAGATTTTTTTTTTGAAAATAAAAAGAAAAACAGATAGTGGCCGCACCAAGTGGTTGCCTACGTTTCTCCTAATCTAGGAAGACTCAGGCCATCGTAGTTCCACATAAAGAGAGATAAAGAGAGATAAATAAATTAATTTACAACTCTCAAATCCCCAATGGACCGGACTTTAATTAAATAAAACCCAATCGCACGCAGTTTATAAATAACAATCGATTATTTAAATGAAATAAAGATTTGAGTTCTACATCTTAAGGGAGGCCTTAAGATGTGGGAACTCTGCAGATAATGAATTATGGTATTCCCCTTGCATGTTCGACTCTCGTCTTGGACTATGAGATGAACGGGAGAAACAAGAAAACAACCAGATTGCCGAGGCGATATCTCGCGCGAGATATGATATCCCGTGCGAGATATACCTCGTCTGAGAGCAGAAAATTGAATTTACAATTTTTTTTTGAAAACCTCTCTTTTAATTTTGACGCAAGTTTAAGCCTCTTAATTTTAAGTCCCCAGCGGAGTCGCCACTGTAGCGTTGTGAGAAAGAATTTTATCTTTTCATCTTTCGAGTCGCCACCTATATTATTCGTTTGGAAACATAGGAAAACCATTTTGAAAGAGATTTGGGTTCGGGGCTTAGGTTATGAAATGGGTAGGTCAAGGAGCATCCATTTCACCCAATTCGGAGATCGGTCTTGCTAAAGAAAAGAGAGGTTTTCAATCTTTAAAATATATATTATTAAAGAAAACAAGTAAACCCTAATCAATTTCTTGATTAGGAATGTCGGATTGTATGCTTCGAGATCGCCTCCATTGACTGAAGGGATTCTAGGCTAATCCTTTTGATGGGATTACACTACTCTAAAATCAATAGAGGGGTTGAGAAGAGAAACGAAAGTTTAAAGGATGATTACCTTTTTGAGAAGAGATTCGGACAGAGTTTCGACTCAAGTTTAGAGTTGAAACTTGATACGAACAGAGCTTCGCCTCGATTCTTGATTTGGATCTTGATGCGGACGGAGCTTCGCCTTGGTCCTTTGTTTCGGGCTTCGATGTTCGTCAATCAACGTGGTTGAAGGACGAATCTAGGAGTTGTTTGTGAGAGATTTGAAGGAGTCTTTCGTGGAAAGAAACCAACAAATTTGTGTGTTGTGTGTTTTCTTGATCAAGGATCAGAATTGTCGACCTCCTAAAACACTGAAAGTCATCCAGTATTTATAGGAGGTTGGAGAGGTGAAGGTGGAGAGGTAAAATCCCCTAGGAAGGTTCCAGAACTCAGTTGTGATTGGATACCCGAATTGATAAGGTTTTATCCAAAAAGAGAGTTTGAAACGGAGAAGGGGAATGATTCTGCACATCCTGTCGAGGGGTTGTCTCGCGCGAGACAAGCCATTCCGCGCGGGATAACTAGTATGATGACTATTTTGTCTGCTTCAGTTGTTCCATTAGTCAGTTAGGTCCAAAACTAACAAGGTTAGTTAGAAACTTAACGAAACATGACGAAACTGATATGCTTTCATCAAAACATAAAAGAGAGATGAAGAGTAGTGTAATCATGTAATTATGAGTTCAGAATGGGGTGTCTACAACTTGGCAAAACTATTAAAGTACTTCGATCCGATCAAGGTGGTGAATATTTAAGCCAAGAGTTTGATAATCATCTCAAAAACTGTGGAATCGTATCACAGTTGACTCCACCATGAACACCATAATGGAATGGTGTGTCTGAGAGGAGGAATAGAACCTAGTTGAACATGGTTCGTTCGATGATGAGTCAAGTTGACCTTCCTATTTCCTTTTGGGTACATGCATTAGAGACTGCTGCGTTCACACAGAACAGAGTCCCTACTAAATTGGCTCCTATGACCCAACATGAAATGTGGCATGGAAGAAAACCAAATTTGTCTTTCATGAAGATTTGGGGTTGTGAAGCTTATGTGAAGAGACTTGTCTCTGATAAGTTAGCACCAAAATCGAACAAAGTTATTTTCGTTGGTTATCCTAAGGAAACTAAAGGATATTACTTTTACAACTGCAATTAGAACAAAGTGTTTGTTGCTCAATATGGTACTTTTCTTGAGAAATAGTTTCTCAATAAAGGATCTAGTGGAAGTAAAATTAATCTTGAAGAATTTCAAGAGCCCGAAGATAACATGGAACCGAGTAGAGACGAAACCATGTTCACAAGGAGTTGTGGAACCGGTTCAAGATGCACAAGTCCATCGTAGATCGGATAGGTTACAATCCGAACCCGAGAGATATGGATTTCTCGTATCGGAATGTAATGAAGTGGAAGTCATTGAGAATGACGAACCTACTTCCTATCAAGAGGCGATGTCCACTCCTGATTCGGATAAATGGCTGAGAGCCATGGAATTCGAATTACAATCCATGCATGATAATCAAGTTTGGAACTTAATTGATTCACCTGAAGGTGTATAAACCATAAGGTGCAAGTGGGTCTTCAAGAAAAAGACCGACATGGATGGGAAGGTACATACTTACAAGGCTAGGCTTATAGCAAATGGATATATGCAAATTTATGGTATTGACTATGATGAAACCTTTTCGCCAGTTACAATACTTAAGTCTGTTAGAATTTTAATTGCCATAACCGCATATTACGACTATGAGATATGGCAAATGGATGTCAAAATAGCTTTCCTAAATGGGAAGCTACTTGAGGATGTGTATATGACACAGCTGTAGACACCCCATTCTGAACCCATCGGAGCAGAGTTATACCACTATAAGTCTCGCCTTTGAGTCAAGAGTAGAAATCCACCATTTTGTCCTGTATCGTTATGTTTTGACTGACAACCGTTAGTTTGAACTGAAGTGAATACGAGATAACAAGGGAGGATAGAATTGTCCATTGAGCAGCCTTGTCCCGCGCGAGACATACGTGTCTCGCGCGAGACTAAGCTTCTGCAGGATGTGTAGATCACTTTCCTTGTCAATTTCAAACTCTCTTCTTGATAAATCTTATCAAACCCAATTCTCCAATGATATTTGAGTTCTGGAAGCTTCCTTGGGAGGTATCCCAATCCACCTTTACCTCTTAAAACCCTATAAATACTTGATAATTTCCAGTATTTCAAACCCCAGTCGACCTCTGACATTTTACTGGTTTCTTTCCCTGAAAGATTCCTGTAAATCACCCCCTAAATCACCTAAAGTTTGTTTATCAATCTTTTTGATCAACAAATATCGAGATTCAAGTCAAGGATTGAGGCAAAACTCTGTCCGCATCAAGATTCGAATCTAGGGTTGAGTCGAAACTCTGTCCGAATCTCTTCTCAAACAAAAGGTAATCTTTTTTCCTTTCTAATTGATTATTAGAGTGGTATAGCATATTGAACCTAGGATCGGCCTAGAGCCTCTCCAAATAATGGAGACGGTCTCGAAGCAATCGATCCTATATTCCGTTTAACCTAGTTAAATGGATTCTTTTATCTGTTTATTTGAATGTCTTTTCTTTAAAAAACCCCATTTAGCAAGACCGATCCTCGTATTGGGTGGATGTGGTGCTCGTTGACCTTCCAAATTCATCACTTAAGCCCCGAAACCAAATCTTTTCAAAAATTGTTTTTCTTATTGTTTTTCATCAATAAATGATAAGTGGCGACTCTAGATGTTAAAAATTCACCATCGTTACAGTGGCGACTCCGCTGGGAACTAAAATAAAGTGGCTTAGACTTGCGTCAATTAAGGGGGTTTTTCAAAAGAAAAAATCGTTTTCTTATTCAGTTTCAGGCATGCCCTGCATGAGACAACCCTTTGTCTCGTGCGAGATGACGTCTCGGTAGTTCTTTTTTATTTAAGTAATTAATTATTATTTGAACTGCGTGAGATTGGTTTTTGATTAAGTTATGTCCATGGAGAATTCGGGAGTTGTAATTTAAATTATTAATTTCTCTCTCTCTATCCTTTATGTGGAACTACGAAGGCATGAGTCTCCCCAAATTTGGGCAAAATGTAGGCAACCACTTGGTGCTGCCATTATCTGCTTACTTTTTATTTTCAAAAAAAAATCTCTATTTTCTCTATCACCAAGATGTACTATCACACAAGCGCACTCATTCTATATCTGTCATTGCAGTACATACCCCGATTAACTCAGGACCCACAACAAGGACGGATGACGGTAACCACCTAGTCGCCGGTCTCTCCGAAGTTGGATCATCCCACTCTGCGTATTCAATCCACCTAGATTGTCTTATCGCGGGGAGCCTAGCCTTCTAGCTCTGCATCGCCACATATCATGTAGTATATTTTCTAGGATCACTCCGTGACTGGTCGGTTTTGATTTAGTAATCTTTCATGTCCTTGACCAAGATAATCTCATGTAAAATCAAAAAAAGAGGAGGATTCGGAGCAGTCCCTTCCGAATCGTCCCTTCGGAATCGTCCCTTCAAAGATCAAAAAGTCCCTTAAAAAATCTTTCTTGAAAAATGATTTTACGTGACTTTATCTTACGAAGAATGGTCAATTAGTGAGTCCCTAGGTTTGGTTCGAATTATGTATGCCTACAAGATTTACCTAGGATGCTAGATAGAAAACGGATCTTTGTCCGTCCGACCATGAATTTAGAAAATAAAAAGAAAAAAATCCATCTCTCCGAATGGTTGTCTCGTGTGAGACGACCTTGTCTCGCGCGATACTTTATTTTTAGAATTTTTGTTTGTGATTGATAATCGATGTGCACTCCCTCCTTGAGTCAAAACTCCGTCTCTAAAAATAAAACTTCAAAAAAAATCGCTCGTGAGGTAATTTTAACCATCATCCTTTTCTCCACCTAGGATTGTTTGGGGCTAATATTCTAAAAGGCATTTCGTTGGGATATCTCTAGTTCATCTCTAAGGTCGTCAAGCCCCCTTACCTCTCCAACGGTAACAATTCAATTTCCTTCCGACACGATGATTCTCGAAGCACTCAAGAAGGAAATTGAGGATCAAAGGACTCGATATGAAGAAATGCTACAAGCCCAAGCCGATGAAATGGAGGCCCAATTAGAACTTGAAAAGAGAACCCAAGCCGGAGAAATGAAATCCGTGGTTGATGAACTCTGGGCCATGAAACTAAAAATAGCCTAATTAAGCTCAAAGGAGAAAGAAAATAGAACCTCTTCCGATGAAGAAGCATCAAACATTAAGAAGGCTAAGAGCAACCGCAAGCACAAGAAAAAGGTGTATGAGTCTAGCTCATTGTAAGTACGCCAATCCAATTCGCAACCCTTTTAGGTGCATTTTAATGCGATAAAATTGCATTAAGGGGCGTTTTGGTAAATTCTCGGTCTGTCCCGAGACTTCCGGAAACATTCCATAAGTTTCTCGTGAAGGAAGTACTTATAGTACTTTGCTCGTGCCAAGGGACCTACAGAGAATAAATCTATTTTGGACCTTTTGGGTATTATCCCAGAATGTTCCAGAACCAGATTTGGCGCCAAAAACGGCTGGTGACACCTTGTGTCATGCGACAACTCGAGGGCTTGGAAAGTGGTTACAGAATGCCGTGCGACACCATGTGACCATGATCTGCAGCTATAAATAAGACCCTCCCCCTCTCAGAAATGGAACCCTTTTCGACCTCCCAAAGTCACTCTGCCAAAATTCATTCAGAAATGTATTTCTCTCCTCTTTCCACCCAAAACATACACAAATTCCCTTCCAATTCAACCCTTCTCACCCAATTCACTCTTCTCCTTCACATAGATCCACATACCAACTGAAGATCCAAGTTCAGAGGTTCCTCCTACACACCAATTCACGTACTGTAGCTGAATTGAAGGCCATTGCACCTGACTTGGTGTAGTGGTGGTGGATCTACAAGGGTAACGCCTCCTTCTCTCTCTCTCTCTATCATAATTTGTCAATTCCCATAATTCCTACTCTTCCACTTGATAATTAATCTCCATCTGCACTGATTATCAAGTGGAAATCGCCATCTCTCTGTTTAAAGTTGTTTTGCTTGAATTAATTGTTTGTTCATGATGTAATTTCATTGAATTGGTTGTTTATTGACAAAGGGAGTGTGGATCTCCCCATATCCACATCCCCTTTGAGTTAGGGCGTCTCAACAGACTAAAACATTCAATTCATAGGTCATTTTACTAGACCACCAATCGTTCGGTCGATCGGTTAACACATGTATAAGTCATTTCATTCGACCCAAAATTAATCACACTTGGCCTTCATTCAGCCGATTATCATACACTTTTGGTCAATTCACCGGACCAAACTTTCATGTTCCAATTTAACACACATAATTAACATTTAGGAACACAATCATGCAAATATAAATCAACTGCAACTAAACTTTATTTCATAACTAGAATGAAAAAAAAAACAAAACCACCCAAATCCAAAATCTTTGCTACTAAAAACAAAACCAATGCAAACTACTAATTTCTAGCTCTTGCGAAAATTAAAGGTAAATCACTTTCCCACTTCTCAGCTCCATCCTGACTTTATTCCTTTCCTTAGGTTTCTCCACTTTCGTCTCCTCTTTACTATTCATCACAGCGTCTTTAACATTTTGACCAGCAGAAACTACCAATTTTTCTTGGTTCTCCTTCCTAGCATTAGCTTCCTTTAATTTCTTCAGTTCGTAGTAGTCTCTATATCCTTCTTCCCTCAAATTGACGATATACTCTTCCTGCTTGTCTACTTCCTTATGTGCCTCTTTCAGCTCGATTCCTGCCATTACTAATCTCTCGTTCAGGTAGAAAACTTCCCTTTCAAGGTTGATCCTTTGATTCCGCTCTTTCCTGGCCTCTGTTCTATACTCCCGTGTACTTAATGATTCTCCTCCATCTGCCTTTGGTCGACTAAGTCTTCAAAGTTTTCTTCAAAGTTTTCCTTTTAACTTTCATTTCCTACAATATAAGAACTATGCATCCGTATCTTATAAATCTCAGAATACAGAATAGTAAATCATAAATAATAATATTTGCATATCCCAAAGACAATTCCTTAGTTTCCCCAGAATTCATAGTTAGACTCCTAGAGAAGTTGTATCCTAAAATTCTCCGTCCCAATATATTTTCTAGGTAGGCCCAATTATATTTAAGTGCTACTTTCTCTTAATAGCCCTAACAATCTAAGATCTCCCATGTGACCTAAAGCCAAAGCTTTGATACCAACTGTAACGATCCAAAATCCATAAATAATAATAATACTTAATTGATAATATAATAACCTCCAATGGCTACTTAATCCATAATTCAAATACTAACCACAATTCGAAATAACTTAAATGTGGATAACGGTAAAAGTTTCAACGGCTAGTACAATCCACTAGCTCAACATAAATACTTAATGTCCTAAAAATAATAACTCGAACTCCAATAGCCGCTAAGCCACCAAACATGCAGCCAATCCACTCCAATCATTTATTACCTGAGAGGGGAAAGAATAGGAAAGGGTGAGCGAACAAAGCTCAGTAAGTTTATACGGGATCTCTTCGGTTTCTAGGAAGAGACGACCGGAACAAACGGAGTTCAACGAATATATCAACGAAAGCACAATTTGTACAATAAGTAGTTCAGATACTGAGAACAACAATGAAAGATATTTTTCAAATAACAAGTAGTGGCACTTTTACAAGAATAACTTGAGATGGAGATTTTAAACACATATATCCGTTAATTCCCATTTCATAGTGCACCTTTAATATAGGGTGACTCCGATACACCTTTCAAGGTGTTCGTTGAATAAGGTTCCCTACGCTTTATCAGAGCGCTCCCTTATTCTGATGCATCATGATAATCATATATATATATTTAAGGTCATTTCAATCTGTTTAGACCAATTCATTATACTTCATCAAGAAGTGTAAATGTCAAAGTCTTCTTCTGAGACTAGACTGGCTAGGTACATTCAAAGCCATATTTTATACTTGCTAGGTACATTCAAAGCAAGTTCATACTTGTTAGGTACATTTAAAACAAGTTCATAATAGCTATATACAATTATAGCAGTTCCATATTAGCTAAATACATTCATAGCAAGTTCCATACATAATATTCATAGGTATAAGAATACATAAGGCACTTTAGCACTTTCATACAGAGTGTTAAAGGTCCAAGAACACATTAATCAAATCCAACTACATGGATACACATTGAACAACACATTATCAATGGTAGGATATTCCAAAAGATGTTCATAACGAAGGAATACAAATGAACAACTACCGGCTACTTGGTAGTATACAAATCATCAAATAGGGAATCCTATAACGAAGGAAAGATACATTCAAATACTTAAAGAACGTAATCCCTTACCTTAATCGCTTGCACTTCCTTGCAATTATTCCTCGCACGAATCTACAATCATGCAAAGAGATTTTCTTAGGGCACAAGTAATCCTTAATTACCTAACCCAAACATTCTTTAATCTTTCTTGTTAACCTATAAGTTAATCTTCCTTAACTCCTTCTTAGGTTAACCAATTCCCCATAGGTGTTACCAAATTACCCCTAGCGTTTTCTATACTCAACCTTATTCAATTTCCTTTTATGACTTTTCTCACTCTAAGTGCACTATTCACAGCGCACACACAAGCACTATTCGCAGCGTAAAAAAACTACTATTCACAGCATATGAAAACACTATTCTAAGCACATAAACCCACGATTGACTACGCACACACACACACTGCTGCCCATACAGCATACACACACCCACACACTCTCAGCAAACACACACTGCACACACGTAACACACACACAGCAGAACATACACTGCACACACCAGGACACACGTACACAACCCACAACAGACACACCCACACACCAGAACACACGCACACATGCTCACAACCCCACCCAGACACACGCAAACACACCACAGACACACACGCACACACGCACACAACAAACACACGCACACACACAACAGACACATTAAACACCTTCTAAACCCTAAACCAAGCTTCATTATACCATAGCATGCAACCCTAGGTCACACCCAAGATTATATAGCATGCTTCCAACCTTAATCCCCGTTAGGTTTTCATCAAGTTCAAACAATAAAAATCTTTAGATTAATCCCCAGAAAAATCAATAATATCATATGCCCAACTCTAATAAATCCCAATATGATCTAGGGTTCTAAGGTTTTTAAGAATCATCCAAAAATGGTTTAAATCCTTACCTTAACGTTGAAAATCCCCAAGCAATGAAGAAGCTTTTCTTCTTCTTCTTCTTCTTCTCCTCCAGCCTCTCCTTCTTTCTCACGGCAACTCTCCTTTGCGGCACTCTCTCTCTCACGGGAACTCTCTTAGGCCGCCTCCCTCTCTCTCTAATGCTTACTCACGGTAAATAGAATAGGGCTGCTAGGGTTGATTTTAATTGTATAAATAGGTAGGTTAAACCTAGGCTAATTAGGTTTTCAAATCCAAGAAGGTAACTTAAGCTCAAAAACAATTGGCCCACAATTTCTAATTCATTCAATATTAGGAAAACAAGTAAATAATAAAAAAAAACAATTTAATGAAATGAGCATTTATTAATTAAAGGATTTAAATTAATTAATAAAAGAATAATTAAAAAATTTACGGCTTATTACAATTACTCCCTCCGTCCCAAATTAAATGTCCATTTTTGTCCCAAAAGGAATGACCTTTTGAAACTTTGCCTACAGATAACTTTGTCCCTAAATGATTTTTTTTTCATAATTCATTATATTTTTGCAAAACTAAAATTTTAAAAGTGAATAGCATGAATGTTTATGATATTTTTCTATTAAAAATCAACATTTTCAAAATGACCCTTAAATTCAAAATGGACATTCATTTTGGGATGCAGGGAGTATTATTTTGTAGTTATTTTAGGAAAAGAAGTATTTGTGGAAGCCATCAGGCGTGTTCTAATTCTGATAAGCTACCATAAATTACGTTTTTCATCATATATGCATTAGTCCTGTTCTTGTCCTCGTTCAGCATTCCTAAACAGCCAGTGTTCCAGGTGAATTGCAACAGACAACAACGGGATTTATTTATTTTTTTCCAATTCAAGGTTTTCAACAGAAATTTAATCATATCATACTGATTATTGAATAGGCTATTCTTTGCATTTCAGAAAAGACAAAAATTGAAATGCAGCAACATGGTCCGCCATTTGGCATTTAGCAATGATAAAGAGGGTTCAATAACCTCACCAAGATTTTGTATTCCTAAACAGAAGCCATGGCAGATTACACCAATTAGGAGGCAACCATTTGTCGAATAATTGAATAAAATCTTCCTTGTTTCCTCCCCCCTCCCAATAATTATAATCTACATTTCTTGGTTTTCTGTTTAGTAATAAATTACATAGGTATATCAATTTTCTTTCGGTAAAATATTGTCGCAAAAGCCTCAAATGCCTTTGCTTACAGTTCAGGAATACATTGAAGGGAGAGATGACTGTAGGTCATTTTTACCTAAAGAGAAGCACAAAAAAATACAAAATGAAGTAAACAGACCATATTGACTTACAGTTTCAACAAATGAGACATGTTTCCATAAGATAGAGGTATCATACTTCCGTCAAAGTGGTTGTTATCAAGTTGACTGCCAATAAAGGGAAACAAGCGATATTACTATGAAGCAAAATTGCGGTCCAAAGACTAAATCTTGCTAGAATAATAAAGAATAAAGATCATAGCCAGAGCACTCGAAAGATGCTCACTTATGGTAATTTGTAATACATCTGACACCGATACCTAACCCAAGAAAGCCGTAACTTCAACTAGTTATTCTCTAATTCTAAAGAGGATGTCCCAACGCAAGCAAATTTTAAGCAGAATTAATATAACCCTCGTTTATAATCTCTAAAGACCATGGTCCAGGGCATACCTTCTTCGAAAGTTAACATAAATCTCGAAATCAATATTACATCAAAACTTCTTAAATTTCCAAATATGGGAGTATGGGTCCACATTTGGAAGAATAGAAAGCGAATATACCCAGAACACGTCTGCCCTTTTAAAAATTCAGATCAGACATTCTAGTTTCTTAAAAAATATGAGATAGATTCGGTAAAAACACCCAATAGAAAGATTTGAGAAGAATTTTGCTCTTATTTCCGAAAGATCAAGGGTTGGCCTAGTGAATATGGATCAGCCCACCTTCGATGGTTGCAGGTTCAAACCTCATAAGGTAAAGAAGGATTCAAGAAACCATCCGTGCATACAAATAATAGAGTAAATAAAGAAAGAAAAGCATTCTTATTCCAAATCTATATTTTGGAGAAAGAAATTATACAATATACGTAGATTTGGCAGTTGTGCAAACTCTGGAGGAAGGTAGCCTGATAAGTTGTTGTTGTCAAGCAGCCTGCAAAGGTTTACCTCGTTAGAAACACATTAAATGCACAACAATAAGGTCTAGAAGTAAACAATTCAAATTGCCAACTTACATATGAACCAGACTTGGCAGTCTAGATAGCTCGGGAGGGATTTGTCCACTAAGTGAATTGTTGTTCATGTGGCTGCCTAGTGGATATAAAAAAGTTATCATCTGATAGTAGTTAGAGAAATACAGTAACAATAAATGAAAAAATAATAGATAGATCAAGATACAATAAAGGTGATATATCACAGTTTTTTGTATACAATTGCTCATCAGAAGTAACTCTTACAAGTGATTTGTTTTGTTCAAGTTCGCAAATGATTTAGGTATCTCTCCACTTATCTGATTCTGGTCAATTTGTATCCTGTCCAGATTAGGAAGATAACCAATCTCTTCTGGCAAGGAGCCTGTTAATTTATTTCCATTCACAAGCCTGAATGCACACAACCAGATATTGAATGAGCAATTGAGAATTTTAATGAACATTTTTTTTATGACAAGCAAGAAACTGAATAATGTTCTTGTCTCTAAAATATACCACAAAACATATTTCCATTCACAAGCCTGAATGCACACAATTTGAGAAAATCAGCAATTTGTAAAAAATTAGGGCACAATTGGGCAAACAAGACTCAAATCATAAATGGAGAGAAAGAAAGTAAGAGATTGAGGGTGTGCTCCCGAGTTTTATTTTGGAAGGAAGGGGAAGGAAAAGGGAGGAAATGAGAATGATTTCCTCCCTAGGGTGTGCTCCCGAGATTTTTTTAGGAAGGAAAGGGAAGGAATTGGGAGGAAATGGAGGCCTAATTTCCCTCCTATCCAATCCTCCCAAATGTGGGAGGAAATGGAGGCCTAGGAAATGATTCAAAAGAGCTTTTGTGTTCTTCCTATTTTACCCTCACAAATAAATACTCCTCTTTTATTTCATTAAAGTTATAACTATAATTTTACATTTTTTCCTTCCCTTTCCCTCATAACTCGGAAACACCTAGGGGAGATTTTAATTTCCTTCCATTTCCTTTCCTCCCCTTTCCTTTCCTTCCCTTCCCTTTCCTTTCCTTTGTCTCCCTAAAAAACTCGGGAGCACACCCTGAGTGAGATGCTTACCAAAGGATTCTCAACCAGCAGTAGCAACGAGATTGAACGAAGAGAGAGACGGAGACCTAGATAGCACCCAAAACCATAATAAGAGAGATGTATGGAGTGGGCGTGAGAGAGACAGAAAGCGAGAGAGATGCTTACCTTCCAATCGCGGAGAGAATCGACCAAGAAGATGGAATTCTAGAGGGAATCAATCGCGATTGAATCCCCAAAGCCAAAATTTTTCCCGCGATTGAATCCCAAAGCCGTCGAGATCGGATGGGAGAGAATTGAAGGCCTAGCAGACGAAACGGACGACCTAGCAGAGCGGAAATCGAGAATGGACGAGCGAGAACGGATGACTAGCAGACGGAAAGTGAGAGTTTCACATCTAAAAACTTATCTCTAAAATCAAAAATCATGGAGGGAATCAATCGCGGGAAATATTGTGGTTGAAACTTTTAAGATAATATCACGACAATTGGTAAGGGCAGAAGTTAAAGCGTCCTAAAAAAACTTATATTTGGGAGGGTAATGGAAAAGAGTGCCAATTACTAAGCATTTGAGAGGGCAAGGGTAGAAGAGTGCCAAATACTAGAGTATTTTGCACGGGTATTTACTTAAAATTTAATTTTGTTTGAAATAGTTTCATGCCCGTGCGATTAACGCACATGTGTGACACTAGTTTGTACCCTAATAGTTAAAGAACCAATAATATCTTATCATAAAATCGAAAGTCTAGAATGGAATTAAAAGTTATTGTATCAAACTAAAACCACAATTGAATGAAAGAATTAAAATATCATAACATAAATATCAAGTATTCGTTACATTTAATCCGCAAACCTAGGTATTTAGCTACTCATACACATGGTATTGAATTCAAGAGACAAATAAGAAAACATAAAAAGAACCTGAATTGATCTTTGAAATTGAAGAACACTAATTGAATACTTGTCTCTACTTGAAAAAAGGAATAAAACCTAAAACTAAAAAGTGGTTGGAGTTGTTCTGTTTTTACTAGGGAGAAGAAGAGTCGAAAATTAGAAAAGAACCACCAAATCCTATCAAAAATGGGAAAACTGAAATTGCTAAAAGGAAGGGGAGTGCGACTTCCCTAGGCAAGGGGTGCAGTTGCCTTGTGCACTGCGGACATGTACCTTTTTCGGCAAATTTTTGAACTCTGATTTAGACGTGCTACATATCCTTGGAAAGCTCTGGACGAGTAATAGCCAATGGAATAGGTTGCACATGGTCACATCCTTATTGTACTTCTGTTATTTTTATTATTTCCTCCTTTGATGCTCTGCTCTTAATCTTTTCTCTTTGTACTCTTTAATAATATAATCCATGCAATTCTACTTCTATTCCATGTGTTGGTGTAATGCCTTAGGCTTTAGTTATGTTTAACTGAAAATTGTTATGTATCATCTTTATCGTTTATTATAGAGAAAGTTTATTATTTGATTATTATATATTTTGCATATTTATTGTAATAATCTCTGTCCATAACTATTAAGTGATTAATTAGTATAAATGTTAATGCATAATCATATAATGATTATATGCATAGAGATGCACATTAAATTTATGGGTACTTGTTAGTGAACAAGTGACTGGACTTGACCCGTATGAGATTTATGTCATGGTCAAATGTCATAATCAAATCTCATATGGTCACTTCATTTAGTCCCTAGACCTGAGATTATCATGACCTTACATATGATGAAAGTTATTTTTGATTTTAGTCAAATGATATCTTAACACGATATCTATAAAGGCTATCTTTGGCATGATCGGATTCATGATGGGAAGGATGATAAGTCAAGATGGAATTTGTCCTTCGAAAGAGAGATGTTTTGCTTGGAACCCTCAATGAGTGATAATGATGAAAGTGTATGGCCATACCCCAATCCGATTGGATTATCATTACACTCAATATCGAGAAAGCCATGAGTTGTGTTTAATATAACATCGTGAGACAAAGGGAGAAATGGAAGTGTACCATTGGAAACGTGAACTCTTACGTTATATTAATTCGGTAGACATAATGGCTTCCTAGAGTCAGCTTATGTTTTATGAGGGTCGATTTGATCGAGCTAATTGCCAACATACTATAATCCTATTGGGTCACACACAATTAAAATGAATTGGTTAAACCAAAGGAAGAAATATTGAGAGTTCCTCATCAGGCATAAGTCATCGCGCGACAGATCCTGTCCAGAGGGCACGTCTGGTCGTGCGACACTTCTTGCCAGAGGAGGTTTAAAGCCTAGTTTCCTAATACGATTAGGGCACGAATATTAATACTAACGTAGTATAAATATGAGTCTATGAACAGCCGAAAACTTAGCCGAATTTTCTAAGGAAAAATCACAATAAAGGTTTCTCAATATTCTTCAATGGTTTAAGGATCTAGCAATCCTCTAGAACTGTTCTTGGTTCATTCAAAGGTGTGTATACTACTAGAGGGTCTTGTCTCGTACGACGATCAAGGCCTAGAGTTCGAACCTGAAGATTCAAGTCTTGAAGATCAAAATTTGTGATTCAAAATCACATTGATAAATTGTTCGATAGCTCAAGAATGAAAAGCAAATTAAGGTTGGTAAATTCTATCTCATAGGAATTCAATTTAATTGTATAGAACGGATCTTAGGGCTCTTGGGTTTTGTGTTATTTAGATGCTAATTTCGCTGCGCATGGACCCATAAAACCCAACAGTGGTATCAGAGCCCCGTTCGTATGGTTAAGTTTGAATTGGCATGCTAGAATTAAGATATAAATTGTTTATATGCTTATTGCATGTTTTGTATGCGATAGTTTTTATTGTTTTTGAAACAATGTGCCAAAATCGTTTTCTGTTCATATTGAATTAAATCTGTTAAAGGCTGTTTATATGATTTAATTGCTACATGATTGGAATTGATTGAAATTCGAAAAAACTGTCAGACTGGCTTCTCTCGTCGTTCGACAGAGTTGGCCATGAAGAGAAAATCTGGCAGTTGGGCATGGTATGTCACGCGACAGATCTAGCCAACTGGCTAATGTCGCCGCGTGACAGACTTTGCCAATCTGGGCAGAATCAGTTTGTTAATTTTTCTACTAATCTGTGATTATGTTTATAATCTGATATGTTTTAATCTGGTTGCTGTAAATTTCTAGAAATTGAATTTATAGGGCTATGCTAGTTTAAATCATTGTTTATGCATGCTTAATTAATTTAAATGTGATTTTAATAATTGTTGCGATGCATGAATTATATGTTCTTATGTGTTAAAAGCTTTGTTAGATGTTTAGTTGAAACATTGAATTGTAATTTCTTGAATGTTTAGTTGAAATATTAAAATTTTGGTTTTCTGATTGTTTATGAGAAATAAGTAAGTTTACGCAAAATTTAAAGGAATCTGATTGTTTGTGAGAAACAAGTCAGTATACAAAGTATTGATTATGTTGCAAATCAGAGCTGGTATTCTAATTGTGCATGTCTAGAAAAGTTCTGTCGAATGAGAGATTTGGTACTTAAGCAGTCCTTGTGGCTCACCTATTTTCCTGGGAATTTACCTGATGTAAATTGTGATTATCTTTACTGATATGCTTATAATCTGCTTTAAAGAACCTTCATTTAACTTTTAAGTTCTTTATGCCAATCCATGATTAAAACACTTGAGACCACTCGGATAGTTTTGGCTGGGCTTGCCATCACAAGGTACTTTGATTCTATTTGTTTGCGAGCAAGATGAGGAAATGGTGGTTCCTATACATTTAAAGTGGATGAACTTAATTGGGTTATCAAAATAGTTTTGGACCCAAAGCATAAGATGGGATTAAAATATGCTTAGACATATGATGTCTTAAATAAATCTCATAAAAGATCTAAGAGTCATATACGATATGATTGATGTTTTCTACCTAATTAATTTTAATCTTGAGCGGTGCGCCATAGCGTACTTAAGATTAAATTAAAGATGGATCTTAGCCCATTAAATGTATATTATGCTTATTTGCATTGGAAGGTGTATGGGAGTATTTGTGAAATACATGATTTACTCTTAGAAGATAGATGTGTTGATATTAATATGTGTTCATATAATTTGTATATTTTTTTGTAGAAGTAGCATTACACAATAAATTGCGATTCGTCCTTATGAAGGACAAAGTTCGAAAGGAACGGTACAGATAATTCTGATTGGATCAGAAGCCGGTTCTTAGACAAATGTGTACGTTCTTGATGAATCCATTTCTGCTGAACCTACTGCAAATGTTGCAAAGGGCAAATAAGAAGCAACATTAGAAACATGTTGATGATTCTAATGATATTGCTTGCCTTATAATTGCCACCATGTTTAAAGGCTCTTATGAAGAACCTTGAACATATGGAAGTCACTTTTGTTCTAGCACAACGCACAAAGGAAATGTTCCAAGTGCAAGCTAGGCAAAAGATGTATGTTGTGGTGAAGGCTCCTAATGCATGAGATGAAAAAGGAGCAATCCGCAAGTGTGTTAATGGTTAATACAAGAAAGGGGTTCATAAAGGAAGGTAAAGAAGGTAAAGCAAAGGTTGCTAAACCTAGGGCAAAAGTTGCCAAAGCTGAAGAGGCTAAACCCAAAGTGTCTAAAAAAGGATGCATTTTGCTACCATTGTAATGAGATTATCATTGGAAGCAAAGTTGCAAGGCTTATTAGGAAGGCCTAAAAGGTGAAGAAGGGCAATATGCTTGTGTAAGTACCCAAATCTAGATCGTCAAAATCCGTTAGAAAGTTAATCGGAATCCGTTAACTGGCCCGCTCCAGGTTAACCGGAACCCGTTAAGCTCCAAGTTGCCAAGCTAACGAGACGTCCCGAGACTGCCCCGTGCATCCCGACGTCAAAGCGTACTCAACACACGTCGTTGCACGTAAAAGTACGGATTTCCCTGAAAAATGCACTTTCCGGCACTTTCCGGGGGCGTTTCGGACATTTTCCGGACTGTTATTTTAAAAACGGACAAAACTAGGAAATAATGGCACGAACTCCCATGGCCTGTGAGTCACAGGAACACGTGGCTCACATGCCACAGCTCCCCCATCACCTTTCAATCAAATTTAGAGTGAAAAGACAAAAATACCCCTGGTATGTGATGAGTGAGTTTTACACTCATCCATTGACTACTTTATGAACTTATTATTTGCTTAATCCTTGAGTTTTGTGGGTTTTAATGGATGTTTTTAGTGTTCGTCTAGTTTCAGTGGTCCAAGTGAAGAGTTGAGAAAATTGGAAATAATCTGTGAATAAATCAAGCGGAAAAATGCGACGTTGCAAGTATGGGACGGACCGAATGCAAGTGGGTGCTAAACAAATAAAGGCCAAGGCAATTGAAGTGTTGTAGTGGCTGGGCCAAGATGAGAAGGAAGGGCAAACATCATATGGCAAAGGAATGCAGTTGGGCCAAAGGAGTTGGGCCAATTGTTGAAGCCCGGCTGAAGGAAAAGAGAAGAAAATAGCCACAACATTCTGGGTGTGTGGGCGGTCGCTCAGGTTGTTATGGGCGGCCGCTCATGAGATCAAGTTTTGAAGCCAAAACCTTCTGCCAGTGTGGGCGACCGCGGAGGAAGACGTGGGCGACCGCCCACGAGGCGATTGGTGAACGGATTCCAGGCGGATTGGAGCGGATCTGGAGTAATTTGGGTTATTAATTGTGGCTGTTCAGGTTTTTATAACCTACATAATAACAGCAACCGTGGGAGTTTTTAGGGAGAAGACAATTGCTATTTATTTTGGTTATTATTGTTTTTTTTAGAATTCCCATCATCTTTTTCATATCATCTTCTTCTCCAAATTTCATTGGTGTTCTTGAAACTTTCATGGATAGCTAAACTTCCTAGTTCTTGGAATTGGAGGTAACACTTTATGTTTTGAGTTTTATTTTTCATCTTTATCTTTGTATTACTTGGGATTATCAAGTTGCTTTTCAATGGAATTTTAGAACCTTTATCTTGATCACATAATTGTTCTTGAATAATTTAGAATTTCAATTGTGAAACGCCAAATTTACAATTGAAATTAGTCTTGGCTTGATTTTCACAATTTGTTGAATCCCCGCCAAAAGATTCATACGAATTGTGGTTTCTTTGTGTTCTTAAGTTCTAATTGGGTTTCTAATTAATCTATGAACGGGCCAAGAGAATAGATTAATTGGAAACACTTGATTGCAAATCACCCGCGCCGAAGTGTCCCAATCATACTTTTGTAAGAACAAAACCCCAAGTATACTTTGATTGATGAATTGTGAAACTTGAGCATAATTTGTGAAGCCAATTCCGGGAATTTTCTCCTTATTATTGAAATATCTTTTATAATCAATTTTACTTAATTTTGCAAAAGCATTAGTCTTAAAAATCAACAAATCCTTCACTTTACAAGCTTTTTGTTATAGCAGTAATTTTATACACTTTAAACTTCGTGTCTCGGTGGTTCGACCCTACTTACCCTATCTACAAATCAATTGTAGGTAGTTTGAGTCGGAAATTTTCTTTTGACGTTTCGACGCTCGTCAGTATGCATTCTCAGTCCGGCCGGACTCATTTGCAGGAAATTTGAAATTGCCAGCAAGTCCCTCCAATTTCCAAAGTTTCACAAAACCCCCTGGTTTTCACCCTCAGTCCGTCCGAACTGATCCTGAAAAATCACCTATAAATACAGAGGTTGTCAAATCCATTTACAACAACAAAAAACACTCCCTTTCACCAAAACACTCACGGCCTAAACTGGTTCTTCCTCTCCCCGAGCCCGGTTTTACCTCATTTTGCGTGAAAACTCCGTATTTCGATAAAATACAGCCCCCGCCACTGCGAAACACCGTTCCAAACACACTTTCGTATCCTGTATATGCCCACCGAGCCAAATGAGTCGACCCTATCCATAGGTAGCTCCCTCTCTCTCTAAAACTCTCGTTCCATCTCGATTTACGCGCCAGTCGCTACAACCGTTTCGGACGACGTTGTTGAAATGTAGACGCCTCCGCCTAATGGGGTACGATACGTTTTAGCCCCTCGATCCTCTTCTCCTCCCGTAAGAGAAGTAATCTCGGGATAAAACGGCGTTCCGACCCCGTTCCGTTTACTTTTATGTCATTTACAATTCCGGATCGCTTGATCCGTCGATCGTCATTTAAATTTCTGTCATTCATAATTCCGGACCGTTTGATCCGTCGAACGTCATTTACTTTCACGCAAATTTACAACTCTGAGCTGTTTGGCTCGTTGATCGTACTTTACAATTTCGAGCTGTTTGACTCGTCGATCGTACTTTACAATTCCGGATCGTTTGATTTCGTCGATACCACATTTAAATACTGTCATTTACAAGTCCGAGACGTTTGGATCGTGATAGTATTTACTTTTCAAAGTCCGAGTCGCAACCCGATTCATTGAGCGCATATCATTTAATACGTTTTCCCGTAAAATCGTTAACAATGTAATGCCCAGTTCAAAACCGGAGTTCGACATTCGAACTCTCTTTCAAAATGCGCGAAATGACGTGGCCTCCAAACGCTCATCTTCGAACTTAAAAACCGACTTTGACATTTAAAATCATTTAATACATTTTTCTCGTAAAATCGTTAACAATGACATGCCCGGTTCAAATCCGGAGTTCGACATTCGAACTCTCTTTCAAAATGCGCGAAATGACGTTTGGCCTCTAAACGCTCATCTTCAAAACTCAAAACCTGACGTTTGACATTCAAACGCTCTTTTATTAAAAGTCAACATTTGACACTTAAGATAAACGGTTAAAATCAGTATTCGTGCCACTTTTCCTAAAACATCAAAACCGACGTTTGTCATTCAAACGCTCGCCTTTTCAAAAGGAATCATCTAATCAACGTTTAACATTCAAACCAAGATTAAGCTTGTCATTCAAGCCCCCATTTCAAAATGCAAACACACACACACACGCACACGATTTCGAGAAAGGTAGAAAGACTCGTCATACTAGGCGTTTCGGGTGATCTCAATATACTCTTTCCGAAACGTAACGTGACCTCCGAACCTAACAATCCCTGGTACTAAAAAGCTTTTTACTTGTTTTTGCTACCAATAAAAATGACTCCCAGTTTTCAAAAGCCTTTTCCTAAGTTTATGCTACCAATAAAAACGACACCCTTTTCAACCAATAGCCGTTTCTCAACGTTTGGGCTCAAAATACAAAAATCGCGTGGCGACTCCTCTCCTTCCCGAAAAGCGAGGTCTCAGACACCAACCCTCCGCGAAAGACAACCGCGTTTCCGCGTCTGCGCCAAAATCCCGGGTAATTTCAGTTGGCGACTCCGCTGGGAACTTGGATACTTTTTTCGAAACTACCGTTGTTTTCAAAAAAAAGTCTTCCGTGGGTCAAACTTTCGTTTACCCTTTCTCATTTTCGTGTGCGTGTGTTACTTTGAACCTCGAACGGTTTTTTCAAGGGCATTACATTATCATCTTTTCAAAATCATACCATGTTTGTGCATTCCCATTCATGCTTGATTTTCATGCTATCTTTTGAACTGCGCATCAAAATTCTTTAAGACACATTCTGAAAAATCTCTGTTTTACTCAGAAAAAAGAATTTTAGTGACCCCACACTACTCGCACTTGCTGCCTCGGTACACCGCACTTCACGTGCACATGCTGTCTCGGTACACTGCACACTACGACCCGTAACCCGGGATGACCGTTCAGTTTCAACTCGGTTGGTCTGCCAGACACCTTTCGAGTGCGCACAGGGTCGTCCCAAATAGCCCATCCTAGCCCGTGTAAGTCATGCACTCTTTGTCTCACACTTCGTCCAAGACCCCGGTTGGTTTTTGGCTTAGTACGTGTCATAAAGCCTAAGTGTATGTTTTTACGCCAGGTTCCGCCACGAGTCAAGTTCGAGAGATTGAGACCAAAGGTCGTTCTCGACCCGAAGTCTTGAGCTTTTCAGCCTTGACTTTGATGCGGAGCTCTGCCGAAAAATATACCCGAAGGTTCAATGTGACACCGAGTCACCAAACCCTCACCATATGCACCGTGCCAGCCACAACTTGTCCAACGCCAAAAGCTAAGGCCCCTCGCGCAAGCGAGTCAGGAGAGGTCATGCCAAAATTTTGGCACGATCCCCGCCTTAACTTAAGGACGTTGACTTCGACTGTGGCCCATGCGTCACATACGTTGGAAGTTTGCGTGATCAGCTAGCCTTAAGTTCACTTTTTCCTTTGTCAGTGGAACTCGCTTACCTTATAGGACCTCGCTCGGGATTGTCCGTCCCGAGAAGATGATCTACAAATGGAAACGAGGGGCTTATAAGCGTAGTGACGAGATCCACTGATTAGAGCCTTAGGTTAGTTGCGAAAAAGAAGACACGCTCTTTTCCAACCGATTAGGACTCTGAGAAAACGAGTTTTAAGTAAACATTAATCGGTAACTGCACATTGCACAAGCCCGAAACCTTGATCCAAATCCCCTTTTCCGAAGCCTAAACCGTGCCTTTCATTCCCTGCAGCGAGCAGAAAGTGGTTCAGATTTCCGGGTCAGCGCCTCGCTAGAATCACAGTTACGGCAGCGTCGAGCGGTTCTTCGGTTCCCTCGATTCCCTCGGCGGAATATCCGACATGTCTAGCTCACCGAGAAATCGTGACGGGGAAGGACCCCGCCGCCGTGCAGATATGACTTTGGAAGAAGCCATCCGGGCTTGTGAGGTTCACAAGAGGCGAGAAAGAAGATCAGCAGAATTTCGTGGTACAACTTTTGAATGAGCGAGGTATAGCAGCTATCCCCCAGTCAGACGGTACTTTCGTCCTAGTCGAGGACGACGATTCCCCGAAGCCAGTTCCTCAAACCTTCAACCAGGTTCCTCCCCCGCCGACTTACGGGATGCCTTCGAACCAAGGAAACAGCCGACCTAGGCTTCACGTTGCCACCTCTCAGGGCAACCCCGTCATATATGGCCAAGCCAGTGCTACTCCCATCACTCAATACCACCAGCGCACTGCTAGACCATCTCAGACAGATGCCAATCTCCTTCAATACCCTCCCGGGTTCATCCCGTTGCCTATACACGAATCTCAAAACACCGGGGACAAACCCCGATACAGTTCAGAAAAGGCCCCCATATATCCCCATATAACAAGCCTTCCACCTCCAATCACTACCGCTCACATGGTAGCACCCGGTGCCGAGCCTCAAAGTCCACCACTGGACCCAACCTTAGCCTGGATGGTCGACCAGATGAAGGACCTAAAAGCCACCATGAGCAGCTCAAAGCAGGAAATGCTAAAATCCACAGATCCGGGAATGGTCACGCCTCTCCCTGCCAAGTTCAGAATGCCGGAGATGGACCGATTCGACGGAACCAAATGTCCTCAAAAGCATGTCGACACCTACGTTCTCGGCATGAGATCGAAAGGAGCAACCCTCCAGCAAATGGCCGACCACTTCCAGCATACGCTCAAGAGTTCAGCGTTACGATGGTTCCTAAGGGTCAAGCCTGTGGATCGCCACACCTGGGATCAGACCAGTAACATCTTCCTGGAACGTTACAGATCCAATCTAGAGTGGGAAACAAGTCGTGAGGACTTAATCACCACTGAGCAGAAAACAGATGAAAGCGTCAGAGAATTCTACAAGAGGTGGAGTTGGAAGCTCTCCGAGATCATGGAGCCACTCTCCAAGGATGAACAGATGCGGATCTTGAAGTCCTGCTTAAGACCGTCCATCAGAACTCTCATCAGCCATCATTTCTTCCCAGATCTCTGGGCCATGGTCAATGCCGGCTCACAGTTTGAGAAGGATCTCAAGGAGAAGTTGGCTCTTTGCACGGCCATACGGATCTGCCGTCAGCAGTTGCATTCAATCCCGCACCGGCCCCCGGCAAAGGGAAAGATACGTCTGTCAACTACATCCATCAGGGAAAGCAATCGGGCAACAGAAACCTACTGACATGCCGCTGAGCAAGATGCTGGAAGGGTTAATCAAGAAAGGTCTCCTTAAACCCGTTGCAAACTACAAACCCAAGAATCCCGTAGTCAACGCTAACAAGAGCAAGTACTGCGCCTTCCATCAGTATCACGGCCATAACACCGACAACTGCGTGGGGTTACGATACGAAATTCAGAACCTGATAGAGGAAGGAAAATTGGAGCACCCCCGTGGGCCCAATACAGTCGGAAGCCCTTTTTCGAACAACAACAGTGTGAATTCCATTGAATGGGTGCCCAAGAAGATTGCCACAGAGCCAGTTCCTCCGCCTCTTCTAGCCGGGTCCTCATCGAATGTCCACATCAGCTACGATGTTTGTGACTGCTCCGCCTGCCTGGAGTACGAGTCCCAAGACATGGTCAGGAGCAATCCTTCGAGAAAACAGAAGAAGAAGTCCTCTCAACAGAGACTGAGAGAAAGATATGAAGCTGGAGACACCAGTGTGGGTACACTCGGAGAGCCATCCGGGAGGTTCAATTACTATGTACTCTACTCCAGCCAGTCCTCCCTTCCTTCAGGCCATGCAGCTTTAGAGCAGACAGGGATGGGAAAGCCGAAAAGTCCTACTGACACCAGAGTTCAGGCCCCAAGGCTCCGGAATACCTCAGATCCTGGTAATCTTACTGCCAATTAGAAGCCTAACCCCTCGCGGGATCATCCAAGGTTCAATTTGTCCAGCTTCAGAGCACGGACAGGTAAAGGAAGATCAAGGTCAGCTTTGCACTCGCACTCGATCAACATGCTAACCAAGGGCGGCAACCGCCACAAATAGCATCAACACAATCCCGAGGCTCCAGCAAGGGCTTTACCTCGCAAGAGGAAGACAGGAAACGGATGGCTTGATGACTATTCTTCTCCGGATAGAGATCAGATCTACGATTCCCGACTGTATGGCAGTATGATCACTTTCTTTGACGAAGACCTACCGAGAGATGCCTCGGGGCACAATGAAGCTTTGTACATCACTCTCAAGCTCAACACCATATCACTCCCCGGAGTATTGGTAGACAACGGATCAGCCGTTAACATCCTCCCTCTCAGCATGATGCGAGCCCTGCGCATCGACGAAGGCCACTTGATTCCATCAACCCGGACTATCAAAGCCTACGAAAACACGTCTCGTCCCATCCTGGGGATAGTGACTCTGGAGCTCTAGTTTGAAACCCAAATGGTGCCAGCAAAATTCCACGTGATGGACATTCCGTCCGAATTCACAGCTCTGTTGGGACGCCCTTGGCTACATCACATGAAAGCCATAGCTTCCACTCTCCATCAATGCGTCAAGTTCATCAACCGTCAGGGAGATCTTGAAGTCATCAGAGGGGACAGTTTCCTCATAGGGAACGAAACCGAGACGACAGCCAAGCATGCTCGCAGCCAGGCACCGGGGCTACCTCCTTCAATTCGACCAAGGGAAAATCGGGGCAAATCTCATCAGAATCCCTCAGAGTCCGGAGATGCTAACTATGTTAACGTCCTCGAGCAGGCAGACCCTGAAGCAGTCTGATACATCAAGTTCAACTATCGTTTCCAACATTTGGAGGCAGATTGGAAAGAAACACTGAGCATCGCCATGATGCGGGCATATAAACCCCCTGTCTCCAATCGGAGATTTGTCAGTATCCTTCAAACCTACTCTCTGGCCCCGCCAGACGAGGAAATCTTTGTGATAAAGGTTAACAAGCATCGTCACACTCGTGATGAATGTATGGCAGTCGTATGGGACGTCCTCCACGAGGAATTACCTGCTGAACCCCTCTTCTCCAGCGAAGGGCATGATGTTTTTCTAGCAGCTCCAGCAGCGCGGCAGGACGCGAGGCGTCCCTACATCTGGGTTGAGTCGTCAGACGACGACGAATTAGGACTCTCCGGAGTCGAGGATGCGGCAGATCCGTGGGCAGATCCCTACATTCATATGCTCAGTTTCGAGGACGGCACCAGTTTTGATGATGTCACCTACGTTCATGGCTCTAATACCATGGAAATTGTCAAGCTCAACATCCCATACAGGCAGTTATCCGGCGAATGGAAACAACTAATTAACACGACAAAGAACTCCTTTGATCAAGTGACTGACGTCGACTTCGTCAACATCATCTATTTCAGATATCCAGATGATACCAAGGATCCGGTCCTTATCATCAGATTCTGCAACGCCAAAGTTACCCTCGACGACTGCCTGCTCATGGTAAACGAGGCCCTGGCCAATCGAGCTCAGAGCTCCTCATCACTTCCGACTACCAGCCCTAGTGGCAACTGGCCCGTGCCATCAGTCAGGCTCACAGCCACAAGCGCCACCAAGGCCAAGGGCAACAGCAAAGGAGACAAAGCTCCTCACCCTGCTACAAATCAGATCAACCTCGGGAACGCTTCCAGTAGCCACCCTGAAAACATCTGTAAAGGTCTTCCCTGCAAGACAGAGTCAGCTTTCGACGTCAGAAATGACCACCTAAGCATCTACATGCTCTAGTTCGATCCTGCTCCCAGTCGTCACGGCCACGGATTCAGACATCCCGCCAGCATACTGCTAGCTTTGATAGACTTGGCAATCCAGCGAGATCACGAGACTATCAACATCGCAGAGTTCAACACCCCCGTGTTTTCGATCAAGCAGATATGGGCAAACTTCTTGGTAACCGAGATCAAGGAGGGCCGCATGGAATGTCCCAGCCTGACTTCCGTTGTCAACATAATCCAAGTGTTTCCACCGTTCGGAGATTTGGATGTGATCACAGTTCTAGACACTAGTCAGACGGCGCGCACCTACGGAGACTATTTAGCTCTCGCAAGGAAAGCCCTCATGGAACTAGCCGCTCAAGAGAATCGTCTCTGGGACGAAAACCAAGCTCAAAAGACCCACAGGGACCAAGCCCTTAAAGTGTCACAAGCAGCTTCAGACAGAAAGCTAGAGGCCACTCCAGACCAGTTCGACCTCAAGGGTTTTGCCCACGGCAACTTCTTGGACTACCGTCTGTTCTCATCCAACCCCCTCTGCCAAAGGAGGGCGGTCAACGGTCGCGATGACCTAGGAGATGGAATGGCACAGCAGGACGAGTACCAATGCTTATCTCCCCGAGGAAAGCAAGTTCTCTGTGAAAGAGACGACGAAGACAATGAAACCATTCTCTTCCAAGCCACACATGATGTCAACAAAACCGGAATCCCAAGGGTCCTGGGAGGATGGGGACGGTTCATTTCCGCACTCAAGCTAAAAGGCCAACTGAGAGAGGAAGGTCTATTCAAAATCAAGAGAAAGATGGAAATACATCTCCAACAACTGCTCAGGGAGATTCCACAGACTGCGGCATTCGTTTACAGAAACAATCAACTGGGACAGCAACCAGTTACATGGGCAGATGTTTGGGAAGCCGTGTACTCACCTTCCGACATACCCACCACTCAGATAAAGAAGAAGGGAAAGCTCTCCCCGATGGAGGTCTACCTAGACTGCCGCATTCAGTTCAAAGAAGCACTGCTATTCTCACGTGGGAAGAAACGCAGGCGCTAACTCTCGACGCAGGCTCTGCTGCACAAAAGTTGATCTGGGCCAAGAGTGGAGGAAAGTTAGAAAACCATGAGTATCGCCAAAACCAACTCCAGAATGCCCTGAGTATGCTTAGCAAGAAAGAAAGGAGCGCGGTATACCGTGAAGAGATCAAGGAGACTGTTCGCTTGAACCAAGAGCTCTCCAGCCTCCCCCGGAGGGTCAGCAACGCACAGTTCAGCTCTGGCAACCACTGTTGCGCATTGACATTCGAACAGCTGCGGCAATCCATAAACTACCTCCCCGCAGAGGCACCCAAGCCAGTATCCTGGGACAGAATCCGGAAAGCTGCCGAAGCTCCCGGGAACACATCTACAATCAATGAATTGAGGGAAGACATGTGGCCCTACGCTACGAAGAATCCTCCTCTGACTATGGCTCAACTCAGAGCGGCCTGTTCAGAAGGAACCAAGCCTGACGTCAGTGTCCTAACCCGATAGGGTCAAATTCATGCATTACCACCTAAGGCCACTAAAAAGCCAGCGAAGCCAGAACCGCAACCCGGCCTGCCCGATGACACAAGCTCCATGAAAAAGGACCCGATCCTCACTCAGCTCAAGCAGACCCAGGCGAACATTTCCCTTTGGTCCCTGCTCACATCCTCATATCCTCACAAGCTCAAGCTGGAGGAAAGTCTAGCCCGTACCATGGTCCCCGTGGACGCAACCCCAGACGAGGTCATTCAGATGATTGGCAACATCCACTACGGCAACATTATCACCTTCACAGATTTGGACCTTCCAAAATTTGGGGCTGATCACAATGAGCCGCTCTACATCACAGTCCAGCTGGACGAGCGTCGCCTTCCCCGCGTGTTGGTAGATGGAGGTTCCGGAATGAATGTCTTGCCCGCCAAGATGATGGACCTGCTTGACATCAAGCCCACAGATCTGAAGCCTTCAGTCCACACTGTCAAGGCCTATGACTCTACTTCTCGTACAGTTCTCGGGGTTGCTACTCTAAACATCTGGTTCGGCAAGCGGATAATTCCCACCGAATTCCAAGTGTTGGACATTCCAATTACTTTCACAGCCATCCTGGGGCGACCCTGGCTGCATCAAATCAATGGCGTGACATCCACCCTTCATCAGTGTATCAAGTTCATGCAAGGCAACGAGCTAACCACAGTCTACGGCGACAGCGTCACCACCGAGGGGACCAGCACCAACGACATTCCAGTGTTAGAAATCAAGCATAATGATGACATGGCATTAACTGGATTCACCTTGGAGACCGCCAAGATCCAAATATGCAGCGTGGACCTTCCACTATTTCAAGACAAGATTCCTCCCGCCATGAAGATGATGAAACTCATGAACTTCATCCCAGGACTGGGGCTCGGCAAAAGGTTACAGGGCCAACACCAAGTCATCGAAGTCAAGGACCACACAACGGTCCAGGGGCTTGGTTATGTGCCAACACCGGCTGATATCAGGGAAGACAAGAGGCTCGCCCGCACCAAGGCAGCAGCCCGTAAAAGGGGAACCTCTGACGGTATGCCCAACCTCTGACCTTACAGTTTCGACCTCGCTCATTACTTCACCAAGGGAACCGACAGCAGAACTGAGGGGACCGACAAGGGAACCGGCAGCAGAACTGAGGGGACCGACAGCGGAACCGACAGCAGAACTGAGGGGACCGACAGTGGAACTGATGAAGATGAGAAAGAAGCAGGGATAGTCAGCACAAAGACTACAGAAAGGATGGAACAGCTAGCAAGAGACCTCAAGCATTTCAGAGGACTCAAGGCTAATCCGGTAAGAGGAGCGTTCTTCGACATCACAACTCTACCTGGACCAATTGCCACCACAGTCCAGAGGTACACATTCAAGGGAATCCCAGACTTGGAGGAGCAGCTCGAGGCACTCTCCATGGGAAACAGATTGTTCGGATCATCCGCCGAGGCCACATTCGAGACAGTAACTCCGTAGCAGAAGGAACCAGAATTCATAGAAGACGCTCTAAGTGGACCAGCTCTACAGAGTCATTTTGAAGAAGTCATGGAGGTGCCAAACCTGATTGACCTGGGCTCCGAAAATAGCATGATCGCCATGATTGGGACAGCAGAAGCCAAGCCTCTCGATCCCCGAACCCTCATCAAGCATCCAGCAATGCCACTGAAGAACTGGGTAACTTTCACTGGACCAAGGGCAAGCCAGGCAAAATTGGAAGACAAGATGGGCCTGCACCCACATCTCCCTAAACCCGGTCTCGAACCCTCTGAGTCAGTCCTTGTTAAAGTCCAGTCCTCTGAGTCGTCCAACGGCCTTACGCTGGAAGACTATGATAATGTAGCCAACAATGTATTTCCGTTCGCATCTAATGAAAAATCTGATCTTTCGGAGTATCCCCTCATTGCCACTTTAACAACTGATAAGTTAACAAACAACTTAAAAGACGTTAAAAACGAATTAATTGATAAAGAAGCAGACACATTAAACGAACAATACATTAAAGAAGTTCTCAAGCGTGAAGTAGACTGAGAGGACAACCGGGCCCAAGCTACCGAAAAGGTTATGACCAAAGTGAACCTGGGGTCAGTGCAAGAGCCTAAAGAGACACAAGTGGGCAGTTTCTTCGCCGATGCAGAAAAAGAAGCCCTGATAAACCTCCACTTTGGGAGTATGTTGACGTGTTCGCTCGGTCATACCAGGACATGCCAGGACTCGATCCCTCGATCGTGGAGCACGAATTCCCCCGGGATCCGTAATCCAAGCCTCGTGAAATGCAGTTGCGCAAGATCAAGCCAGAGTGGTCCTTGCAAGTAAAAGAAGAAATTGAGAAAATGCTTCGAGTTGGTTTCATCAGAGTGATTGAGTACCCGACCTTGCTCTCCAACATCATGACGGTCACCAGGGCCAATGGAAAGGTCAGATGCTGCGTAGATTTCTGGGATCTCAACAAGGCCAGCCCTAAAGATGATTTCCCACTGCCTAACATCGATATTCTAGTTGACACCACGGAAAATTTTGAAGTAAAGTCCTTTATGGATGGGTTCGCTGGATACAACTAGATCAAAATGTCCGAGGAGGATCAAGCCAAGACTGCTTTCACCACTCCGTGGGGGACATACTGCTACACGGTCATGCCGTTCGATCTGAAGAACGCTGGGGCTACTTACCGGCGTAGCGCGCCCTCTTCCATGACATGATTCACAAGGAAATCGAAGTATATGTCGACGACATGATCATCCACTCCAGAGGATCAGACATGCAGCACATGACAGATCTGAGGAAGTTCTTGAACAGACTCAGAAAGCACTCCATGAGATTAAACCCTGCGAAGTGCACCTTCGGCATCAAGTGAGGCAAGGTACTGGGGTACATGGTTACAGAAAAAGGTATCGAAGCCGATCCCAAGAAAATCAAGGCCATCATCGACATGAAGCCGCCTCAGACCCTGACAGAAGTAAAAAGTTTCATGGGAAGACTTCAAGACATCGGTCGCGTTTCATCAACCGCTTGACATCTCTCGCGAGCCAATGTTCAAACTGATGAAGAAGAATGCCGACATCAACAGGGACGCCGAGTGCCGTACAGCCTTTCGAAAAAATCAAGACATACTTGGTGAATCCCCACTCGTGCCCGCCACATGAAGACAAGCCACTACTCCTGTACTTCTGATGCAATGTACACGTCAATCGGAGCAATGCTGGCATAAGAACAGAAAGATTCCAAGGTTGAGCATGCAATCTACTTCGTAAGCCGGAAGCTTCAAGGAAGTGAACTCAGCTACTCAGCATTAGAGAAAACTTGTATCACCTTGGTTTGGGTAGTCGGGAAACTGAAACACTACATGCAGTCACATTCAGTGCTCCTAGTCTCCAAAATGGACCCCGTCCGATATCTCTTTGACAAGCCATCCCTGTCAATGCGACTAGCCAAGTGGTCATTCTTCCTGGCTGAGTTCGACATCAAGTACATGGTCAGAAAATCAACAAAGGGCAGAGTAATGGCAGATCAGCTGGCAGACTTCCCAAGCAGTGAACCCAAGGGTCCTGATCCACAGTTTTCGGACGACGGAATCTTCTCACTCAACAGCGCAAACCGCTGGCAACTCTTCTTCGATGGGGCAGCCAACAAGAAGGGAAATGGTATTGGAATGCTCCTTGTCGATCCCAAGGACGAGCACACTCCCATAGCCATCAAGCTGAATTTTGAAACAACCAACAATGCAGCAGAATACGAAGTCTGCGCAGCCGGTCTGGAAGCCGTCCTCGAGCGCAACATCTCAGAGCTACGTACATTGACCTCGCTCTCTGCGTCACAGCCACCGCGGCTACCGCGCTGATGAATCCAGCCAAACCGGAGTCAACCACAAGCTGCCGTGGACTCCTCTCTCAGTCTCGAGACTCGTCCAGGAATATCTCCCATAGTGCTTGAACTGCCTCGAAGGCTCCCCGACTCTTCAGGGTATGAACGTCAACTGTCCCTCGCCCCTGCAAGTGAATAAGGCAAGAATACGTTAAGCACAAAAGCGACATCAACAGAGTGCACGAACGCATATCTAAATGATGCAACGCAGATACAGTTCCCATTTCTTCCTAAAATATTTCCATCCCGGTTGGAGTATTAACGGTCCAAGATTTCAAAAACTCCGTCGAATCCGGAACTTTCAAAGCATTTTGAAAACTCCGTCGAATTCGGAACTTTCAAAATATTTCGAAAATTCCGTCAAATTCGGAACTTTCAAAACATTTCGAAAACTCCGTCAAACCCTGAACTTTGAAAACATCTCGAAAACTCCGTCGAATCCGGAACTTTCAAAGCCCTTCGAAAACTCCGTCGAATCCGGAACTTTCAAAACATTTCAAAAACTCTGTCGAACCCGGAACTTTCAAAACATTTCGAAAACTCCGTCGAACCCGGAACTTTCAAAACGTTTCGAAAACTCCGTCAAATCCGGAACTTTCAAAGCACTTTGAAAACTCCGTCAAATCCGGAACTTTCAAAGCCCTTCGAAAACTCCGTCGAAATTTGAACTTTCGAATCCTTTCGAACATTTCGAAAATTTACTCCGTCCTGATTTAAACATACTTTAAATTCGGAAAAAACATCTAGGCATGGAATTTTGCAACCAAAATTTTTATGTCATCTACCCATAGTGTTAATTGAACTACACTCTAGTCAATTTCGACAAAGGCGCATAGCAAAGTCAAAAGCCCCAATCCGGGCACCAAAATCCCTAACTCATTTCTAGTCAAATTTCTAACATTTAAAGCATGCACATTCTTAAAATTAATGGAATTTGAAGGAAGTTTACCTGTCTCTCGATCCCTCCTTTGGATTTGTGATTCTCCCTAGCCGGGTAGAACTCCGCCGGATTCAATGGAAGAGTAATGGTTCGAATGGTCCGAACCAACCGCGTTCTTTCGTCATCAGTCCTTCAATGACGAGCCATTGGTTCCAAATCACCTTCCATGTTGATTTTCCCTCACAAATTTGAGGAAACCTCACAATTTGGAATAGTTTTTCTCTCCTCCTTTCTCTCCCTCTCGCCGGAATAAATGAAAGAAAATGGCCTATTCTGCCTCTGCCTCGACGCTGGAATGAACCTGGTCAACTTCAGGTTCAGTTCGGCCGGACTCTTTCTGCAGCAAAAAGATTTCTTGCCAATTTAGCCCCTCAACTTTTCACAGTTCCAATTTTACCCCTTTTGGCCCCCAAAAGTGTAAAATTTCACCAAGTTAGACCTTTCTAACACCCCCTCCCCCGAGGTCAAGTCCCGTTAGTTTTCACTAACGACCGTCTCCAGACGTAAAATTCCCTATTTATTTTCACTAACTCTCGTCTCCAGATGTTAAATTTTCAGTTAGTTTTCACTAAAGCTCATCTCCAGGCGTTAAATTCCCATTTAGTTTTCACTAACGCTCGTCTCCAGACGTTAAATTTCCTGTTAGTTTCCACTAACACCCCATCCCCCGAGGATCCATTCTCAGTTAGTTTTCACTAACGCTTCATCTCCAGACGTTAAATTCTCAATCCCCAGTTGACGTTTGACATTCAAACGCTCATGTACATCTCAAGTTGACGTTTGACATTCAAATGCTCATTGACATCTCAGGTTGACGTTTGACATTCAAACGCTCACTTCCATCTCAAGTTGACGTTTGACATTCAAACGCTCATTGACATCTCAGGTTGACGTTTGACATTCAAACGCTCATTCCAGCCCCAAACCGACGTTTGACATTCAAACGCTCCATCCTGTCTCCGGACATTCAAGTCACAATTCCGTCTCACGATGTCAAAATTTCTATCAGTGTTCACCATCGTTCACTTCCCCGGCCGCCAGTCGTAAGCCCGATCGTCCCACTATAGAGGCCATCAAGGTAAGCCCGCACAACAATCCCTCTTCGGCCATCACCGTAAGCCCGAACATTCCTCCCCAGCAGGGTCCTAAGAAGAAACGTCAATCAATCCCCTCTGTTCCTAACTGACCCCGTCAGAACTTTGGATGTTTTTCCCCAGCAATGTGTCAGTCTCTCCCGAGACCACATCCCGTTCCTAACCCCGTCGTTAGAACGTCAATTCTTCCGTGTTATTAATAACGCCAGTTTAACACAACCATTCCCGTCATTGCCACCCTATCCCCAGCGGATAAACCTGGCCGTCATCGTAAGTCCAGCACCCAAGGCAAGAACGCCTTATCAATATCAAGGCACGAAAGCCTTCATCTCAGGATAAACGCATCCTTGAAACTCCGGTTTGAGGCGCCACACGCCCTCACATGTTCCAGCAATTCCGGTCTGAGGCGCCACACGCCCTCGCATGTTCCAGCAACTCTGGTCTGAGGCGCCACATGCCCTCGAAGGTTTCAAAAATCCCAGGTTCAGACGCCTAACAATAGTTTCCATTCAAGTCCAGGTACCTCGCAGTTGTCTCATTCAGGTTTAGACGCCTCCCAACAGTCTCGCTCAATTCAAGGTCCCCACGCACGGCTCCTTGCACCTACGAACTATGACCGGCTTGATTCCTGCTCGGGATACGTAGGAATCCTTTCGCTAAGGATCCAGTCAGCTGACCGCCCAGGTCTCTTTCGAAGTAAGGCATCCTAATTTGGATCCTTATCTTTTTTAACGACCCCACCTCCTTCGGAAGTGAGGTCACTGAGGGGCTAACTGTAAGTACCCAAATCCGGATCTTCAAAATCCGTTAGAAAGTTAACCGGAATCCGTTAACTGGCCCGCTCTAGGTTAACCGGAACTTGTTAAGCTCCCCGTTCCCAAGCCAACGAGATGTCCCGGGACTGCCCAGTGCATCCCGATGTCAAAGCATACTCAACACACGTCGTTGCACGTAAAAGTACGGCTTTCCCTGAAAAATGCACTTTCCGGCACTTTCCGGGAGGTTTCAGACATTTTTCGGACTGTTATTTTAAAACCGGACAAAACCGGGAAATAATGGCACGAACTCCCATGGCCTGTGAGTCACATGGACACATGGATCACATGCCATAGCTCCCCCATCACCTTTCAATCAAATTCAGAGTGAAAAGACAAAAATACCCCTGGTATGCAGTCTCAGTCCGGCCGGACTCATTCGCAGGAAATTTGGAATTGCCAGCAAGTCCCTCCAATTGCCAGCAAATCACCTATAAATACAGAGGCTGTCAAAGCCATTTACAACAACAAAAAATACTCCCTTTCACCAAAACACTCACGGCCTAAATTGGTTCTTCCTCTCCCCGAGCCCGATTTTACCTTGTTTTGCGTGAAAACTCCTTATTTTGATCAAATACAACCCCTGCCACTGCGAAACACCGTTCCAAACACACTTTCATATCCCGTATATGCCCACCGAGTCAAAGGAGCCGAACCTAGCCATAGGTAGCTCCCTCTCTCTGTAAAACTCTCGTTCCATCTCGGTTTACGTGCCAGTCGCTTCAACCGTTTCGAACGACGTTGTTGAAATGTAGACGCCTCCGTCCAACGGGGTCCGGTTTTAGCCTCTCGATCCTCTTCTCTTCCCGTAAGAGAAGTAATCTCGGGTTAAAATGGCATTCCGACCCCGTTCCGTTTACTTTTATGTCATTTACAATTCCGGATCGTTTGATTCGTCGATTGTCATTTAAATTTCTGTCATTTACAATTCCGGACCGTTTGATCCGTCGAACGTCATTTCATTTCATGCAAATTTACAACTACGAGCTGTTTGGCTCGTCACTCGTACTTTACAATTCCGAGCTGTTTGGCTCGTCGATCGTACTTTACAATTCCGGATCGTTTGATTCCGTCGATACCGCATTTAAATACTGTCATTTACAAGTCCGAGCCATTTGGATCGTGATAGTATTTAGTTTTCAAAGTCCGAGTCGCAACCCGATTCGTTGATCGCATATCATTTAATACGTTTTCCCGTAAAATCATTAACAATGTAATGCCCGGTTCAAAACCGAAGTTCGACATTCGAACTCTCTTTCAAAATATGCGAAATGACGTTTGGCCTCTAAACGCTCATCTTCGAACTTAAAAACCGACTTTGACATTTAAAATCATTTAATACGTTTTTCTCGTAAAATCGTTAACAATGACATGCCCGGTTCAAAACCGGAGTTCGACATTCGAACACTCTTTCAAAATGCGCGAAATGACGTTTGGCCTCCAAACGCTCATCTTCAAAACTCAAAACCCGACGTTTGACATTCAAACGCTCTTTTCTTAAAAGTCAACATTTGACACTTAAGATAAACGGTTAAAATCAGTATTCGTGCCACTTTTCCTAAAATTTCAAAATCGACTTTTGTCATTCAAACGCTCGCCTTTTCAAAAGGAATCATCTAATCAACGTTTGACATTCAAACCAAGATTAAGCTTTTCATTCAAGCCCCCATTTCAAAATGCAAACACACACACACACGCACACGATTTTGAGAAAGGTAGAAAGACTCGTCATACGAGGCATTTCGGGTGATCTCAATATACTCTTCCCGAAACGTAACATGACCTCCGAACCTAACAATCTCTGGTACTAAAAAGCTTTTTACTCATTTTTGCTACCAATAAAAATGACTCCCCGTTTTCAAAAGCCTTTTCCTAAGTTTTTGCTACCAATAAAAACGACACCCTTTTCAACCAATAGCCGTTTCTCAACGTTTGGGCTCAAAATACAAAAACCGCGTGGCGACTCCTCTCCTTCCCGAAAAGCGAGGTCTCAGACACCAACCCTCAATGAAAGACAACCGCGTTTTCGCGTCCGCGCGAAAATCCCGGGTAATATCAACTTGCTACTACTTCAAGTATCTTTATGATAGATATTTACTTTTCGACTTCTTGTTCTTGGGTATATGATACCGGACATGGATTCCACATTTGTTTAAATGTGCAAAGAATAATGAATAGAAAGCTACTCAAAGAAGGTAAATTAAACCTATGCGTGGGAATGAAGCAAGACTTGCTGCATTAGACATAGGGACTTATGAAGTCAATTTACCTAGTGGGCTAGTACTTGTTTTGAACAAGTGTTACTACGTTCCGGATTTGGGTAGGAGTATTATTTTCGTTTCTTATATGGATGATGAAGAATATAATTTTCTTATTGAGAATAAGAAATTTTATATTTATTTAATGATATGCCTTAATGTATTGCATATGTCATTGAATGGTCTTCATATCCTTGTTGATGAGAAACAAAATAATATTGAATATATCTATAATATAAAATGGGAAATCTAAACCGAATAATATGAATAACAGGTTCATATGGCATTGCCGATTTGGTTAGATAAATAAGAAATATATATCTAAACTCCATTAACATGGACTTTTAGACTCATATGACTCTAAATCATTTGAGGAATGTGGATCTTATTTATTGGGATTATTGACCAAACAACCCTACACTAAGAGTAGTGGGAGGGTTAGTGACTTATTGGTCATTATACATGAGATGTATGTGGACTATTAAGCAGCATTGCTAGGAGAGGATTTTAGTGCTTCATCACATTCACCGATGACTTATCTAGATATGACTATGTCTATCTGATGAAGACCAAAGGTGAATCGTTTGAGATGTTTTGAACATTTCAAGATGAAGTATAAAACAACTTGGCAAAACTATTAAGTACTTCGATTAGATCGACGTGATGGATATTTGAGCCAAGAGTTTGACAATCATCTCAAAACTGTGAAATTTTTTCAAGAGTTGACTCCACAAGGAACACCACTATGAATGGTGTGTCTGAAAGGAGGAATTGAACCTTATCAGACATGGTTCGTTCGATGATGTGTCAAGTTGACTTTCCTATTTCCTTATGAGGATATACATTAGAAATGATGCGGTTACACTGAATCGAGTCCCTACTAAATTAGTTACTAAGGCCCCACATGAGATATGGCATGGAAGAAAAACTTTGTTTGTCTTTCAAGAAGATTTGGGTTTGCAGAGCTTATAAGAAGAGACTTGTCTCTGATAAGTTAGCACCAAATCTGACAAGATTATTTTTGGGAATTAATCTTACAACTGCAAAGAGAACAAAATGTTTGTTGCTCTGTACGATTCATTTCTTGAGAAATAGTTTCTCAATAAAGAATCTAGTGGGAATAAAATTAATCTTAAAGAAGTTCAAGAACCCTAAAATAATATGGAACCAAGAGTAGATACGGAACCAAGTTCACAAGGAGTTGTGGAACCGGTTCAAGATGCACAAGTCCATCGTAGATCGGATAGGTTATGATCCGAACTCAAGAAATATTGATTTCTCGTATCAGGAAGTAATAAAGTGGAAGTCATTTAGAATGACAATCCTACTTCCGATCTTGAGGGGATGTCCACTCCTAATTTGGATAAATGGTTAGGAACCATGGAATCCGAATTATAATCCATGTTTGATGATCAAGTTTGGAACTTGATTGAGCTACCTGAAGGTGTAAAAACTAAAGGATGCAAGTAGGTCTTCAAGACCGACATGGATGGGAAGGTGTATACTTTCACGACTAAGGATTGTAGCAAAGGGGTTTAGGCAAAATCATAGTATTGATTATGTTGAAACCTTTTCGCCAGTTACAATGTCGAAGTCTATTAGAATTTTAATTGCCATTATCGCATATTGTGACTGTGAGATATGACAAATGGATGTCAAACGGCTTTCTTTAAATGGAAAGATTGTTAAGGATGTGTATAGTACACAACCCGAAGTTTTATCGATCCAAGAAATTCTAATAAAGTATGCATGTTACAAAGATCCATGAGATGGGTTGAGGCAAGCTTCAAGGAATTGGAATCTTCATTTTGATGAATCAGTCAAAGAGTTTGACTTTATCAAGTACGAAGATGAATCTTGTATATGCATGAAATTCAGTGGGAGCGTAGTATTATTTCTATTGTCTTATTGCAATGATATCTTACTCATTGGAAAACCGAAGTTCCGACACTTAAGACTGTCAAGTCTTGGTCAAGGAAAGGTTTCTCAATGAAAAATATGGGTGAAGCCGCTTACATCCTTAGCATCAAGATCTGTAGAGATAGATCTAGAAGGATAAATTGGTTTGAGTCAAAATACTCAAATTGACAAGGTTCTTAGAAGAGTCTAAGAAAAGTAACTTGTCAATGGGTCATGGTATTTCTCTTAGCAATACTCATTGTCTTATGACAACTGATGAGCAAAAGGGAATGAATGAAGTTCCATATGCTCCGGCATTTGGATCTGTCATGTATGCTATGACCTGTACTAGACCCAACATCTCATATGTTTTGAGCATGATGAGTCGATACCAATCTGATCCTGTTGAGAACCAATGAATGGCAGTTAAGACGATCCTTAAGTACTTAAGAAGAACTAAGGAGACATTCTTGGTATTTGAAAGATTGGAAGTTAATCTTGTTGTAAGGGTTACATAGATGCTAGCTTTCAAACAGACAAAGTTAATTTAAAATCGCAATTAGGATTTGTGTTTATGTTTACGAGAGGTGCGGTTTTGATTGGAAGAGTTCCAAGTAGAAAATCGTAGCCGATTCTACTACTAAAGCCGAATTTTAGCAACATATGATGTAGCTAAAAAGAGGCAGTTTGGATCAAAAGTTCATTTAGTGTTTTGGAAATGTTCCAAGTATCACTAATAGGTGGAACTTTGTTGTGATAAATATGGTATCATTTGTGAAAAACAATGGGACCAAGGTCACAACAGCGATCCAAACACTCACTTAGACGTTTTTCAAGAATTCATTAGAATGAGAAGACGTTAAGATATGCAAAGTATCAACCGATGACGACATTAAGGATTCACTTACAAAGACCCTCGCACAGGCAGAAGCATGATGGTCATGTTAGGTCCATGAGTATTCGATACATAAATGGAGCCTAGTGCAAGTAGGAGATTGTTGGTATAATGCCCTAGGATTTAGTTATGTTTAACTGAAAACCGTTATGTATCATCTTTATCGTTTATTATAGAGAAAGTTTATTATTTGATTATTATATATTTTGCATATTTATTGTAATAATCTCCGTCCCTAATTATTAAGTGAATAATTAGTATAAATGTTAATGGATAATCATATGATTATTATATGCATAGAGATGCACATTAAATTTATGGGTACTTGTTAGTGAACAAGTGACTAGACTTGACCCGTATGAGATTTATGTCATGGTCAAATGTCATAATTAAATCTCATATGGTCACTTCATTTAGTCCCTAGACCTGAGATTATCATGACCTTACATATGAAGAAAGTTATGTTTGATTTTAGTCAAACGATATCTTAACACGATATCTATAAAGGCTATCTTTTGCATGATCGGATTCATGATGGGAAGGATGATAAGTCAAGATGGAATTTGTCCCTCGAATGAGAGATTTTTTGCTTGGGCCCCTCGATGAGTGATAATGATAAAAGTGTATGGCCATACCCCAATACGATTGGATTATCATTATACTCAATATCGAGAAAGTATTGAACAGATACAAGTTGACGTGGACCATGACTTATGTTCAATATAACATCGTGAGACAAAGGGAGAAATGAAAATGTGCCATTGGAAACGTGAACTCTTACATTATATTAATTGGGTAGACATAATGGCTTGCTAGAGTCCGCTTAAGTTTTATGAGGGTCGATTTGATCGAGCTCATTGCCAACATTATATAATCCTATTGGGTCACACACAATTAGAATGAATTGGTTAAACCAAAGGAAGAAATATTGAGAGCTACTCATCTGGCATAAGTCATCGCGCGACAGATCCTGTCCAGAAGACATGTCTGGTCGTGCGACACTTCTTGCTAGAGGAGGTTTACAGCCTAGTTTCCTAATACGATTAGGGCACGAATATTAATACTAACATAGTATAAATATGAGTCTGTGAACAGCCGAAAACTTAGCCGAATTTTCTAAGGAAAAATCACAATAAAGGTTTCTCAATATTCTTCAAAGGTTTAAGGATCTAGCAATCCTCAAGAACTGCTCTTGGTTCATTCAAAGGTTTGGATACTACTAGAGGGTCTTCGTTCGTACGACGATCAAGGCCTAGAGTTCGAACCTGAAGATTCAAGTCTTGAAGATCGAAATTTGTGATTCAAAATAACATTGATAAATTGTTCGATAGCTCAAGAACGGAATGCAAATTAAGGTTGGTAAATTCAATCTCATAGGAATTCAATTTAATTGTATAGAACGGATCTTAGGGATCTTGGGTTTTGTGTTATTTAGATGCTAATTCCACTGCACATGGACCCATAAAACCCAACACCATGTACCCATAAACACTTTAAAAATCCATAAAAAACACCCAAGGTTGAGCAACAAATAAGTCTAAAAGTATATCATTAGTACAAACAAATCCATCAAAATTCCCATGAAATTTTGGGATGAGGATTATGTTACAAAAGTTGTCACATCTGGTGAGTCACAGCCATTCTCTAAAATCAAGTTTGGGGGGAGTACCCCACGAAGGAAAAAGGACAAAAAGAAGCAGAAAGGACAAAAAGTCACTTGGGTTCCACCAAAATTGATTAAGATGGGGAACTATATTTGGCGAGTTGTAGGCATTAGTGCTCGAGAAAGCATAGATGATCAAAAGGTAGAAAGGCAAAATCCTAAGATACTTTGACTAATCCTTGTCCCAAGTAAATTTGGGGCCATAGTCGGGCTAACGACTCTAAACAGATGGGCTTGTTGGGAGGCAAACCAAATAGGTAACATTTTTTCGCTTTCATTTTATTTTTGTCGTGTTGTCTCAATCCTTTAACCCAAGGCATGTTTCTATTTATTATTATGCTCTAAGGATATAGGATGTTTTGAGTTTGGGGGTGGGCAATGTTTAGTTTCGTGTCACTCTTGTGAGTCACTCAGAGTTTGTGGGTTTATAGGAAAGTGTAAATAGTGTCACCCTCAATAAAAATTTGTTCTTTTTATATTTTGGGATTTTGGCTAAAGTGTATGATGATTTGAGAATGCTTTGATTTTGAATCTTAAGTGCTATTATTGACGCGCCCCGAACTGGGGACCAACTTGGCCCCACGTCGGAACACGTGCTGAAGACGCCTTTTTTACAAAAAAAAAACTTTCGAAATGACCTTTCTAAAAGTTGTCAATTTCAAAAACCTGTTTAACGTAAAGAACTTTGATAAACATTTCCACTAAAGGTAAAATCATTTACTTCTACTTTCAAAAAAACCAACACACACCACTTCCAACTAATTACACCCTTTACAAACCACACATAAACTTATTTACAAACCAAGGAACATAGTTCCCAAATTGAAAAATATTTACAATCCTTAAAAAGTTGCAAAATAAGGACAACATGTTATAGTCCCGGAATACTACCCAAGGTTACATTTACGTAATATAACCTTACAAAATACCTTTCTCAAAACAATCCCCGCTCAACTAGTTTCCTCTCGTTGCTCAACGTTGTTACAGCCCTGGCTCGGCTCTATCTAAGAAAGCAATAAAAGTACGGGGTGAAAAATTTCTGACAAGTTATTATATATGCAACAATATGATATGCAATCACATTATGAAAGCCTATAACAAAGAAATCATATATATATATATATATATATATATATATATATATATATATATATATATATATATATATATATATATATATATATATATATATATATATATATATATATATATATATATATATATATATATATATATATACACATTCTTATCAACACAAAGAAATATATATATACATGTAACACATAAGTGCAATAATATAACACTTAGAAGGATACTGAGCCAAGGTTTCATCCTCAAAAGGATATCACGATCCAAGCAGCCTCTTCGCGATGATGAAACGGTATCCAAACCCAATCGAGGAAGAGCAGTAACAAACAACGGGACTATGACGACACAAGTCTTACCCAATAGTGCAACTAGACTTCCCAAGATCTAGTTCACTCTACCCAGCTCCGAATGGAAGGAAAACAATGGGAAACCGGTGTATGGATCATAATGAACTTGGCTCGGTGCCATTATAATCCCATACCACCGCTTTGCCCAGAACAATCGTACAGTACTCGGACTATCAAATATAAGCACAGTAATCACTACTTGCCTAAACAACCAATGGATGATTCCAAAGTAGGGAACCATACCAATATATCATATCAAAATGATAGCAAATAATAACAAGTATCAATCACATGTAGCATTAAGGCTAAACCATCCTTGAACCAATTCAATTAAACTTAGGATTCCAAAGTAGGGAACCCTAATCAATCACATCATAAAGATGTCAAACCATTGTAAAAGGTGCAACACAGAAGGTCTACACACTTATAATAACCATTCAAGGATATATTAACATTCATATAATGATAATAAACAAGTTAGGTTCAATGGAATCACTAGTTCCAACCTACTTCAACTAAACATTTAAACATCTTCCAATTATCACCATTGATATGTTAAGACATCATGTTGTTGTTCATATGTTGTACTTTGATCATAGTGTTCAATTGATTGAAATCTATGTTATAAAGTTGGACCTACATGACTTTATAATTAGTTCAGCAAAACAGGGCAGGGCAAGACTCGTGCCCCATGGCACGACTCGTGCCCCATGGCACGACTCGTGCCACCATTCATGCATCCTGCTACACTCGTCCACACCAGGGCACGACTTGTCACGACAGGCATGGCACGACTCGTGACATAGGGCACGAGTCGTGCCCTTCACTAAAAATCAGCTTTTAAGCTGAAACATCAGCAATACTTTTAAAACATTTACTTTTCCAATTTTCCAATTTTCCAATTCTAAATATAAGTTAAAATTGAATGAGTGAAATATGTTGAATTAATTTACTTTAGGGTTCAAATATTAATGATGATAATAAATGATATAACACGCTGGCTAGGCTCAACTTCACTTTGATTCAAAGTACTAAGTACAATTACCTTCATCAGGTTCTCCCTCTACCTCCTAATCACATTGTGATATATAATTAATATTTTCTAATAAGAATATTTTATCAGTATCTCAATTATCATAGTCAAACTTAACCTCTATAAATCGTATTACAAGTAATATCAGCAATAAGAAAATACATTTTGACTTATTCATCCCCAATATATTGTTTGCCTTCAATAACATCATTTATATTAGAACTTACAATCATATCTGTCCTTGTTACAGAGACTTATCAAAATAAATGAGAAACCAAAATTTGGATAGCAATATCAGACAATACACATTCCATCTTTGAAACATTAATCTTTATAAGATTAAATCAACATAAAAGACCTTGAAAGTATACACTACATTGATAAGCCTTGGATCACCAAATTACAAAATCCAGCTTTGTTTGACAATAAATTTAGGAAGAAAGGTAAGCATAAAGCAGCATGTCAGTACGCCAATCCAATTCGCTCCCTTTTCGATACATTTTAATGCGATAAAATTGCATTAAGGGGCGTTTTGGTAAATTCCCAGCCTATCCCGAGACTTCCAGAAACATTTCATAAGTTTCTCGCGAAGGAAGTACCTTTTGGTACTTTGCTCGTGCTAAAGGACCTCCTGGGAATAAACCTTTTTGGACCTTTTGGGTATTTATACCTGAATATTCCAGAAACTGGTTTTGGTGCCAAAATTAGTTGGTGTCACCTTGTGTCACGCGACAAGTCGAGGCTTGGAAAATGGTTACAGAAGGTCATGCGACACACTGTTACCATCAACTGCAGCCTATAAATAAGACCCTACCCCTCTTAGAAATAGATCCCAACTTCATACACTGTTACTCTACCAAAATTACAACGTAACACACACACTAAACACACACCTCTCTCTCTCTCATCCAAATTCACCTCCAATTCCCCCCAATTTAACCCACTTCCTCCACCTTCTCCTAGATCCACCATCAACCAATCCTCTCAAGTTCACCAGGACCAGAAGCTGTTGTAGAAGGGTTTTGTACCTAACTTGGTACAGAATTCGTGGAATCAACAAGGGTAATACCCTCAATTCCCTTCTTCCTCTCTCTTCTACTTTGTTACTTTGGTAATTCTATTGTTCTACTTTCCTTGGATTCAGTAATTAGACTCCATCCGTCATGATTACTGAATCCCAATCGCAATCTCTCTGTTTAACATAGTTGTTTTGGATAATTGGTTGTTCATTGCTTGGTTCCTATGGAAATTGGTGTTTAGACCCCAAGAGGGTGTGGATCTATCCGTATCCACACTCCCTGGGTTGAATTGTTGTTAATTGTGTATTTCGAAGCTTAACTGATTGGTTGATTAGATCTGTTTTGATTATTGGTGTTGCTTTATTCAAATCTGTAGGTCTCTGCAGATAGACACTATGTGTCACGCGACACATTGTGACTGGTTAGATCCTGTGTCATGCGACACGTCTAACCAGACATATCCTGTGTTACGCGACACTCTATGTCCATTTGTAGAAACCATTTTCCCTTGTAATCTGTATTGATCTGTGTATATGGGATGTGGCCTCCCTGAATAAATGACTCACAAGTTGTAAGTTTCCAAGTTCATATGAATAAAATTCATGTTTACTACATTTGTTCATTATCAATGTTTGCACACGTTTATGGATTAATTGGATGTTTAGTTAGAAAGACTCATCCACGGACGAGGCATGTTGGGTGAACTCTCGGTTCTTCCCAACACGTAACCTGACCCCCATACCCATTTTCTCTCAAAGGTTTTTCAAAGTGTACCTCTAAAACATGGCGTGGCGACTCCTTTTTCTTTTTTTTCATCACTGAAAAAACAAAATTTTGTTTGGGCGAGCGCACATTCAGTGGCGACTCCGCTGGGGACTACACTTTTGTAAACCTATTTTTCAAAGTTAAGAGGGTCAAACTTTCATTCGATTAAACATCCAACATATCCATTTTTGTTTACATCCCTGATGATCCTTTGTGGTACATGCATTTTGTTGCATTTTGAGACTTGTGAGCCTTGTGTGTCTTTTGGCCATATTTTTGTTGTGCTTTAGTTATTGTGCTTTATCCCTTGCCATAGAGAGGCAGGGGCTGATTTGATTTTGCAGGGTTCTGGTTCAGTGACCACTCTAGTCGTGCGACATCTCTGTCCCATGCTGTCCTATGTCATGCGACAGGAATGGTCACTGAACATGTCTTCAGAAGCTGGTTTGAGGGCAGTTCCTTGAATCAAGATAGGCTCAGTTGATTGTTGTACCCTTGTTCCCTGTGATAGTGTGTGTGTTTTCTCTTTTTCTTTTCAAAAATAAATAAAATAAAGTAATAAAAATTTTGTTTTTCATAAATAAAAGAACATATTCATCCGCACACTACGCCACATAGATTTAGAACCCTCGAGTGCGATTGACGGCATCGCGGACGGCCATGAAATTCGCCTACGCTTGAGCGCCTGAAATCAAACCTATCCCCCTAGCGCGTTATAGGTGGCACCACACTTAAACCTTACCCACGGTTGGTTTTTGATACAACATTTTTAATCACACCAAAATGAATTGTTTTTGAAACTTACAATAGGTCCTTATACCCTCCCCAAAACCTCGCATCTTGTGGGCATGTTGCCAATGCAACATGGTTTCACGTAGGGACATGTCACTCTCGTGGCGTGTTCTAACGAGATATCATGCCGCATTGTCAACATGCACCGACGAGAGGTCATGCTGGATTTTTCTTTGAAATTCTTCTAGAATACCCGTTATGCTGCCCAAATTTCCCCAGAAATTTGGACAACCTCTCCGTCCCATACGGTGTTAGGTTTTGGTTAGGTATCATTATCTATTATAAATTTCAATGCAAAGCATTTAGTGTGATTTGAATGTTGCATCCCTAGGTTTCCCCAAGGTGTAGTTTGCGTGAATAAAGGCTTCTCCTTTCCCAACCGTATTTAGGATTTAAGACACTGATTTATACTTGAAATAAATAAATTTTTTGCGTGAGTCTGTCCCTCGTTTCCTTTCCCTCTCCCGTATTTCCTCGAAATCTCCCTTTACTACCTTATAAACTCGTATCTACCCCTTCAGCTATGGCGAGTTGGATCCGCTCATCTGTTCTAGGAGCTCGTTTGGTCCGTGTTGTTGAAGAAGTTCAAGCAATTTCGGGAGTTTTTGTCAGTTCATAATCAGATATGGCCGGAAATGGTGATGTGTTTGCTGCTCAGTCTGCTGGAGGTTCGGTTTCAATGGGTCAACCGGGTTTGAATGACATGTCTACAGAGGAGTTGAGAATAACTTTGGAAGCTGCTTAGGCCAGGGAACGCGAGGCCCGCTTGTTGGCTCAGAACGCCAAGCCTAGAGAGGAGGAAGCCCACGCCCGTTTCGTCGAGGCCATGAGAGCCAGGGGAGTCGCGGTACTCCACCGAGAGGACAGTTCTTACGAAGAAATCACCGAGGATGGTAATAACGGGGTCGGATCTGCTTCTCCTGTCCAACCTACTCAATTCAACTAACATGCTATGCCTCCTCCCGTAAGTTATGCTCCTCGCCCGGATCGGATGTCATCTCCGGAGATAGCTGTGAATACCCAAGGAAAGGTTCCTCTCCCAATCTCTCAAGGGCATAACCAAGTTGCTCAGCAGGGTTTCAACAAAAGCAGTGGCCAACCATCAAAATTCTTTGATCTCACTTCCTCTCTAGCTCCCAATGCTCCAGTGCCGCAAGCTCAGTATGGATCCCAGTTTCATGGAGGCTATTCCCAACCCCAGTTCAGCATGTATCCAGATAGTTATCAGTATGTTCAGCCCAATTAGCAGCAATCTAACCATTATCCTCTGTCAGGAAACCAGATTTGTCAGGACAGTATTCCGCAGTATCCTCAGTCCCAGTTCCAGAGCAACTTCTCTCAGCCCGCAGTGTGTTCTCCTCTCACCCAGCATCTGTATGGTTCCACCCCATATTCAGCTCCATGTATCAGTACCAGATTTCCTGCCCATGGTCAGTTTGGAGGACAATCAGTGCAGTTTGGTCCCCAGAATCCAAGTGTTCAGTTTAATGGTTATGACATGTACGGGAATAGGATTCCCAGCTCAGTCAGTTTGTTGGATAGCAATATTAGCATCCTCAGTACTTTCGGTGTTCCCGCGGCTGCCTTACCCATTAGATCTGCTCCAGAGTTCCCAGTGCCGTCTTCAACTGTGGCTCCTGCTATTCCCCAAGTCCCAGGAATGACCCCGGAAGTAACAGCTTTACTGAGACAAATGCAACATCAAATTGATAGATTGACTGTGGGTTCCAGTGGCCTCAAGGTGGTTGACCCAGCTCAAGTAACGCCTCTCCCCCATAAGTTCAAGATGCCAAAGATGGATTTTGATGGAACAACCAGCCCAAAGACTCATGTGGATACCTATGTCATGACAATGGGGGCGATGGGTTGCACCCCCGAGTTTATGGCATCTCATTTTCATCTAACTTTGAAAGGTCCGACACTCACTTGGTTTTTTGCTCTCAAGCAAGAATGCCGCTCCACCTGGAGTCAGATCACCGAGACTTTCTTGGAGAAATACCGGGGTAACCTAGAGTGGCGCACTACCCGAGACGATCTAGTAGGCGTCATCCAGAAGAATGATGAGTCAATCACGGAGTTTTATAAGAGGTGGAATGCCAAACTTAATGAGCTATCAGAGCCAATCCCCCTTCAGGATCAGAAAGATATTTTTCTATCATGCGTGAAGCCGGTGTTAAGGAGGCCATTGGAAAGGGTTGGTATCCAAATCTCAGAGAGATGGTCGGAATGGGCGCTCGAAGCGAGAACAGACTTTTTAGCCAAACCCCAGGTATGAATGCTAGCGGTAGTAGCGGAAGTGGAGGATTCCGGTACCGGGCACCTAACCCAGTTTCTGCCATGGCGCCAAAAGGAAGAGAAATGGTTAAGGATAACAGCATTAACAACCTGCAAAGGGGAGTTGGCAATGTACAGAATGGAGGGAGAGTCCAACCCAAGACGCAATCGAGGTTTGATGACTTGGGTATGTCTACGAAAGAAATCTTCAATGGCCTGCTTCGGACCGGCATGATTAGGCCGCTGGACAACTACAGCCCTGTCCGTCCCAACCCCAATCTTGATACCAGTAAATACTGCAGGTTTCATCAATACCCAGGGCACACCACCAACATTTGCGTAACCCTCAAGAAGATCATCCAAGGCCTCGTGGATGAAAAGAAGATTGAAAAGTCTCCTCGCCCTAATATCGTCAATAACCCCCTGCCCAGTAACAATGTGAACCTCATCCACTTTGATCAAGATTATTTTCTGAATGTAATAGAATTTGGAGAGTCTGTAAATGGAAAGGATAGTTGTGATTGTAATGAGGATGTGAATGATGTAAATCCTTGTTCCAATGAAATGAAAGATAACTTTTGCTATGTCTTGTATCTTGATGATTTGTATGATTTGAATAATGCTGCTGATTACGACGAGTATGAAGAGCATTTGGTCATTAACGCTATATCCTCTATGGCTCCTAGAGAATCCCCAATCTCTTTGGAGGAGCTCAGGATAGCAGCTAACTTGGAGGTGCCATTATTCGTGAATGAGATAAGACAGGCGGCGTGGCCATATAGCACTCGTCCTGCTCCGCTTATACTAGCCAAACTCAAAGAGGCTAGTAAAAACTTCGTGGTTGTAGCGTTGCGAGAAAGAAATTCTGATTCCTTTTATTTTTTATGAGTCGCCACCTATATTATTTGATTGGAAACATAGAAAAACCATTTGAAAGAGATTTGAGTTCGGGGCTTAGGTTATGAAATGGGTAGGTTTAGAAGGCATCCATTTCACCCAATCCGGAGATCGGTCTTGCTAAAGAAAAGAGAGGTTTTTCAAAAGAAGAAGTAAAAAACGAATCTAAATACTACAAATAAAGGTCCATTTGACGAGGTCAAACGGAATGTAGAATCGATTGCTTCGAGACCGTCTCCATGATTTGGAGAGGCTCTAGGCCGATCCTAGATTCTATGGACTTATACCACTCTAACAATCAATTAGAAGGAAGATTAGGAATTACCTTGCATGAGGTGATTTGGACAGAGTTTCGACTCGAGTTTAGAGTCGACCCTTCACACGGACAGAGCTTCGCCTTGGTCCTTGGTTTGGAGATTGATGCTTGTTTATCAACAAGGTTGACAAATAAACTATGAGGTGAGTTTTTAGGGTGATTTTGAGGGATTCCTTCAGGGAAAGAAAACGACAAAATGTGTGTGTTGTGTAAATTCGAGGTTTGGGATTTTCGACTTCCGACCTCCGATCCCTTGAGCCTTGGAAGTCACCAAGTATTTATAGAGGTTGGATATGAAGAAGTGGAGAGTTAAAACCCTATCAGATGGTTCTAGACCTCCTCTCCCATTGGTTGGCCGGAGAGATAAAGTTTTATCTCGAAAAGAGGTTGAAATCGACTTGAGGAGCGTCGTGCAATCTGCAGAGGGAGATATCTCGCGCGAGACACGCCATCTCGCGGCGAGATATTGCTCCTGTGGACAGTTTTGTCCTTTCCTCGTTATCTCGTATGCAGTTTAGTCCCGAACTAACGGTGGTTAGTCAAAACTTAATGAAACATGACGAAATGGTGGATTTCTACTTCTTTGACTAAAAGCGAGACTTAGAGTGGTATAAGTATGATCCGATGTGTTCAGAATGGGGTGTCTACAGAGCCCCTCGGCGACAAGTCTTATGAAAGAAGTCATGTCGACGATAGAAAAGACATCATTCTGAACATCGGGATGGTCGTGCCACACGGCTGCCTACGTATCTCTATCGGAGAATCAGACCATAACGTAGTTCGACTCCAAAACACGAAAAGGCTGCTTTAGGTATTTTGAAAATCATTTGAAAATCGCGGAGATTTTGTTTTTTGAAAAGGCAAATTCATGCGAGGAATCGAGATCAAGACCCAATTAATATACTGTACGTACGAAGATTCGCACATGCGGAGGCTCAGAACTGTGGGAAATATGTTAGAAAACAAAGGCTTACCTGTCCGGTCCTACGAGTCTGTCGGTTTTGTGACGATTCGCCGTTACGGGCTCCGAATCGGGCTTTTCTTGTTGGGGATGACGATTCACCTGTTTGGGCGTTGAATCGGGCTTTTGGTTCGATGATCCACTGTTTGGGCATTGGACCGAGCTTTTCCTTTGATGATGATCCACCTGTTTGGGCATTGGACCAGGGCTTTTGATGACGATCCACTGTTTGGGCGTTGGACCGAGCTTTTTTCGATGACGATCCACTGTTTGGGCGTTGGGCCAGAGCTTTGGTTTGACGATCCACTGTTTGGGCGTTGGATCGAGCTTTTCTTTGATGACGATCCACATCACAGGCGTTGGACCGGGCTTTTTCTTTGATGACGATCCACCTGTCTGGGCATTGGACCGGGCTTTTAATGTGATGATTCACCTTTCTGGGCTCTGAATCATGTGGATTGAGTTGATCTTTGGATCACTCGGTTCTCGGGCGACTGGTGCCGTACCGGGCGATTGTGCGCATGTCACGTTTGACTCGTTCCGTGACTTGCGGTACCAGTTTTTCCACGTTTCCTTGCTAGTTTATCATTTCCAAGGGTAAATGTGTCAAAATTTTGAACTTTGACGTTGCGTAGACGTTTATTGTCGGGGACAATTTTGTCCTTTTCCAGAAGGTTTATCTCGCCGCGAGATATGATATACCGCGCGAGATATCTACTGTCGGGGCATATAAACAGCAGCTCTTGTTTATTTTGGAAATATCTTTTCCAAAATTCCCTCCCTAGCTCGAGCCAAGGTCGCTTTCTTTGCAATTTTCTCGTGGATTTGATTGGTGATTCTCCCCCCCAATCCATTCTCAATCCCTCCTTCCTCCATAATCCATGGCTCAAGAACAAAGGAACCCGATTTTGGGTAGCTATTTGCTAGGGAAGGATTACCCTCGCGATGATCTTACCTTTGATAGGCACGCCCACATCTCTACCGCTGTCCGGGAGGGCTTGGTAAGAATTCTATCTTCACCTCTTGTTTCTTGTATTGCATTGATTTGAATCCCCTTTCCCTTGAATTCAAAACTCCCTCAATGGCCTTTTGTTCATGTTTGTGCTTAGAGCTAGGTTCCCCTTGCATGCTTTAATTTTGTGCATTTCTTCGGATGCTTGTTGTTGCATTGTGTGCGTATGAGCCTCCTACACATCATGGATTGTAGGAGAGGTTGATTCGGATTATGATTGACATCCTTGGGCAAGCTTTTCTTGTACGCACGCCAAGTGTTCGATGAAATGCCCCAATGAAAAATTTCTTCTATTTCATTGATTTCTTGATTTGGAATGATTTCTAATGTTGCCCTCTCTGTTTTTCCTCTGTTTTGCAGTCGTACAAGCCAATTAAGAGCTGTCGGGGGAGTCCGAAAATGGCTAAGGCGGTTTGGGACAAGGTCAAGGATCTTGACGGCGTCCGAGCTAGGGTGGCCCAAACGGGTTTGTTGACTTTTGTTGACAATCTTCGAGGAATAAGGCGGACCCCCCAAGTTCTCCAGGCTATTCGGGAGAGGTGGTGGGACACTACCCACACGGTTCATTTGCGCTTCGGGAAGCGACTATGACTCCGGCCGACTTTACGGCCATCGCGGGATTGGAATTTATTGGCGATCCCTGCCGAAGACTTCGGGTTATAAGCTGCGGGTCCGGCCGTGTGGAGCGGTTGATCGGTTTCGTCCCTAACAAGGTTAAGGGATTTCTTTCTTGAGTTGACACCCCTCAGTCGTCGGATTGATGATTATCTTTGAGAAGCCAAATGCGATCACGGATCGGCGGTGAGGGGGCCCTCCGTACATCCTTTCCGAGACCATTTTGCGAACCATTCTTCTACGGCCCGTCTTTCTCTGTTGGGTTTGTTGGTGAATTTGGATGAGGTGAGTGGCTATGGCCCAGGGGCTCGGCGGGGCGGCCTTGCTACCATGCCATGGATGAGGCGTGTAGGCACACCAAGGATACTCTGTCGGGGTATTCTTATGCACAGGAGGTATGCTCTTTGATTACATTTACATTTTACGTACGTATGCTCTATCTGTGTTCGAATACATTACATTTTCTTGTGCGGATATGGGGCTACGCTGTTGTCCTTGGGGCTGTATAGGTTTGAGTTGGAGAGCCGGGCCCCTTTGTTTCCGGATATCGGGAGGTGGAGCCACCCGAATCGGAGCGTTGATGAGGAGGAGGACCGGGATTGGACCACGACGGTGGCGGAGGCGCGGGCCATCTTGGACACCTTTGAGTATGAGAGGCTGGGCTGTATCCTTGGACCTTGTTAGAGTGGAGGTGCATCGCGCTTGGGATGCTACCGGGATGCGAGAGGATCTTTGGCGTCTTTGGAGGGGACACCATGTACCTTGGTGAGCGGGTCTTCCGCGGCATGGCGGGGTAGACTATCATACGAGGGTGCCGGCGGATCCGCCGAGGTCGATGTATCCCACCGCTCTATTGGGAGGATGATTATGCTAGTCTTACGGTAGGGGATGTGGCGACGGCTTGTGTCATCCGGGGCCTCTTATCTTTGAGTTTACGCCTCGATTGATGGGTCCCCTCCTGGTGGGGATAGGCGATCACATGCTCGTGGCTCCACCTCTGCCTTACGCCCGGGTTCTTGACCCTAGCACTTCCTCCCAGGCTACCGGTTCTCTGCCTTTTGCCCCGGATTACGGCCCTTTGAGCTACACGTATATGATGGGGAGCATGCCGATGATGGGGCACATCCCGATCTCTGATCAGATTCCCGAGGGTTACCGCCTCCCGGTGATGTCTCTTCGGTATGTTTGTTTGTCTTGTTTCTCGTATTCGTCCATATAAGTGTATATGTCCGACTCCATCGAGCATCTTCTTTTCTTTGATTTTTAGGTCACCATATCCGCGGCCGATTACAACCGTGGAGCGACCAAGATGGCTGGGTTGATGGCTTTGGTGTCGGACCTGTCCGAGAGGCTGTTCCAGAAGGCTTCTTCGGCGGCCTCGACAGTGGCCTCGGCGATGACCCCTACTTGCGGGGCCAAGAGATCGAGGAGGGATGGTAGCCCCATGGTGGTGATGGCGGAGGTCTTTGGCGGCTCGAGCGACTTGATGGCGTGATCCCCTCCCTTTTTCTTTATACGATTATCTGTATATATTGGCCGGCGGGCCCGGACAATTTTCTCTTTCTTTTAAATTTTTGTTAGGAACACATAGGTAGCACAAACAATGGTTTTTCTTAATCCCTAATCCTAGGTCTAATTAGTTAGTTAATTAACTTTCTCGACTTTCCATGATTTCGGAAATGGAATGGCCGTTAGGCCGCAATTTTGAGCCTGAGTATGGTGTTTTATTGCATGTTATGAATTATACACGCGGGTTTTGAGACTTGCTTCGTCAAGTCGGGGCTAGATTCTTGTTTGAGTAGAGCTATTTGTTGCTTTGCCGTAGGTATATCTCGCGCGAGATAAGGTGTCTCGCACGAGACACGCTACCCGAGCGAAATCTCTTCCTTTTTCGAACAGGATTTTGGCAGTTTTCCCTATAAAATCACCACGTAGTCCGGCCATATAACTCATTCTAGCTTTTCAAACTCTAGAGATATCTGTTAGGGTGAAACTCTTGTCTTCTTTTTCAACCTTGTGATCCATGGCTTCGAGGAGATTGCCCCAGCGTCCATGATTGTCGATGATTTTTCTTTGTCCTCTGAAGTGATTGCCTCTTTCAAGCAAGCATCAAGGGATTTTGTAAGGTCGTTTCGCAACCGGTCTCGCAATAAGTTTATCGCGAAATTCGGATTTAGAATTCTTTTCACTTTGAAGAACCTCCAACCGGATTGGAAGTTATTGCGGAGTCTTTGCATTCGATTTTGGGATCCCTCTATTCATCTTTTCAATTTTTCTTTGAATGAGATGGTGCCTACCGTGGAGGAATTCGCCATTATCTTGGATATGCCTTTGGCTGGCGAGATTGCTGTTCCTAAGTATCATAGGAATCATTCGGAGGCTTTGAGCGAATTGTTAGGGATCCCCTTGATACTTGCTATGAGTTGGTTCACCGCAGTGGGTTGATTGCTCTTCTTTTCCGGGACGCTTCGGCGGTGATTACGATGATGATGCTTTTCATGTCCATAAGCGGAACTTTCGGCTCTTTCTCTTTTCGGAGATGTTTTGTTTACGTGTAGGGACGGCTTGGTCGATTCCCAGCTGGTGGAAGTTGTTGCGGGCTAGGAAACGTTCTAGGAACATTATTCCGCTAATCTTGGGTGAGACCCTTCATGGTCTTGATGAGCTGCATAGGGCTGGCGTCATGACTCAAGGAGTCCCCTACATTGACTATTTGGCTTAGGGAGCATCTCGAGTTGATAGGTCCCTCATTGGAATATTCTCCTTTTACATATCATACACGAAAGTTGTTGATCAAAGATCTTTCGGCGGATGAATGGGGTGAGTTGATTGCGAAGACCGAAGCTGCCGATATTCTCTGGTGTCCACCTTATTGGAGGTTGAACAAGTATGTTGCCAATACGAGGGTTTTGACGGGGTTGTTCTTCCGGGTTTGCGAGATTCCTCCTTCTACTTTCCCAAGCGGGTGCTCCGTCGGTTTGGTCGGCGGCGGGACACTTATCTTTTCGAAGGAGCTTCTCGTGTAGTGTCTTATATTGGTGTAGAGTTTGCGCAGTGCTAGCTCAAGCATGGGGTGAAGGAACTAATCGGGACCGTTGGTCGAACCTTCGGACTTTTAATGCAAGCATCTTCTGTCCGACAAATATTTGGATTGGTTCCTCCATACAGGTCATCCTAGTGCGAGAGAAGATTGATGATTTGCGGCTTTCCTTGCTAAGAGATTCTTTTGTAGCTAGCGGTATCTTGCGAAGGAGCGAGGCTCGGTCGATCCTGCTAATGTGCGGCTGATCCTACTCGGGATTTTCTTGATAGGGATTGGTACGAGAGGCGAGGCAAGGGAATGCCTGGAAAGACGCAAGCTTTGGATAGGCCTCATGTCTTCAAGAGATTGTCGGAATCTGTCTTTGATCGTCTCGAGGGATGTTCTGCTTTGAGAGGCTCAAAGCGCAAGGAGGATCACGACGACGGTGGAGACCATGTCCGCCGGCCAACCAAGTTAATGAAAGGCTAGATCTTTAGGAGTACCAAGAGATTGCTTTGATAGATCAATTGTTTCTGCTTTATTAGTATTATTTTTCTTCAAGTTTGTTAGCTTAGCAAATTAGTCGTTGTGGTTAGGATTTCCCTATTGTCATTAATGAAACGCATTCGATTAATAAAAGGGACAACTTTGATTTATTTATTTGATTAGACCGAACCCGAAAGGCCTACGTTCCTCTTTTACGGCAATTAAACAAGAGGCTCGGGTCCAACGTAGTTCATTTTTGAGAAAAGGACAAAATATGGCTCTAGGCCGTAGAGTAATCTCGCGCGAGATAAGGCCCTTTTTTTTTTTTTTTTTTTTTTTTTTTATGCACACCCTTTCTTTTGCCTAGACCGCCCCTTCGGGTTTTCGATCCAGCGGGCTTCTTTTCTTGTGCTAGCTCTAATTTTTGCCTAAGTTGTCCTTTCCGGGATTTTCAACCTAGCGGCGATTTATTCTTAGGGGGCCAAGTCACGCGAAGTACTTCTTGAGCTTGTCCATGTTGACCGGCTTCGGTAGTCGATCTCCGTCTAAGTCTACCGGTGAAGGGCTCCCCAGGAGAATATCTTCTTCACAATGTAGGGTCCTATCCACCTTGGTCCCCACTTGCCTAATGGGTTGAAAGGTCCGGGACGATGCTCGCGGAGCACGGGTCGCCTACTACGATGTTCCTTGTCTTGACCTTTTTGTTGAAAGCTCTTGCCATTCTTCTTTGGTAAGCTTGAGTGTGTTGTTTGCTGACCTTCTTTCATCCAACGGGGCTAGCTCTTCGTATACGCTTTCTAGCCGGTCGACTTCATTCACTTGGTTTTCTAGGAGAACCCTTAGTGATGGTATTTCCAATTCTATCGGTAAGACGGCCTCCATCCCGAATGTGAGGGCGTAGGGAGTTTCTCCTGTAGGCATTCGGACTGAAGTGCGGTACCCCCATAGTGCGAATGGTAGCTTGTCGGGCCGGTCTTTTCCGGTGGCTTGCCATTTTCGATGATAGTCTCGATTGTTTTGTTCGCGGCTTCAAGCTGCTCCGTTTGTTTGAGGTCCTATAAGGAGATGACTTGTGTCTCGTGATTTTGTACTCGGTCGGTAGGCGATCGGTTTCCTTCTCGAAGTGTGACCCATTATCGGATATCATCTCTTGTGGAACCCCATATCGGCGAGATGACGTTGTGCTTGATGAATTACGCAGCCTTTCGGCATTCGAGAACTTTGTAGGAGGCGGCCTCGGCCCATTTAGTGAAATAGTCGATGGCTAATAGGGCGAAATAGTGTCAGTTGGCTCTAGCGGGTGTGATCTTTCCAATCACGTCTATTCCCCATGTAGAGAACGACCAAGGTGAAGTCATTGGGTACGGCAAGGAAGGCGGTGCGTGCGAAGATTGGCGTGTATCGACACTTGTGACACTTCTTGACCATTTTGGTACGGTCGGCTTCCATGGTCGGCCAAAAGTACCCTTGTCGATGATCTTTTTGGCGAGCATGTTTCCGCTCATGTGGGTTCCACATATGCCTTGATGAACATGGTCCATTATTTCTGGGCCTCTTCCTCGGTGGCGCAAAGGAGGTTTCCTTGGGAATGTTTCTTGAATAAACGGCCGGCGGTGATGACGTAATTGGCGGCCAACTTCTTAAGGGCAATCGAGTCTTGGTCTGTCTAAGGTGGTATGGTTCCATCTAGGATGAAATACCAAATGTCGTGGTACCATGGTTTCCCTTCGGAGTTTTCAACGGCGGCACCTTTGGATAACCATTTGTCTTTGCGATCGTGAAGATCTATAACGGCGCGGTATGCGGGAGTTGTACGTGTAATTTTGAAGGGTTTAAGCTTGCTTTTCCTTTAGGGATTTCAACCAAAGAAGCAAGTGTGGCTAGTGCGTCCACAAACCGATTTTTGTCTACGGGGAGATAGTGGAATGAGACATCTTGAAATTGATGCGCCGGTTCTTGGAGGTGGAGTGCTTTGTATCTTTGAAGGGTTGGATCTTGGACCCTCCACTTCTTTAATGTCGATTGATGATCAATTGGGAATCCCCGAATACCTCGAGTTCAATCACGTTGCGTTCTAGGGCTGCCTCCGGCCCCGCTATGCAAGCCTCGTATTCTGCGGTATTGTTGGTGGCGTCAAAGTCAAGACGTGCGCTAGTGGAGTGTAGATGTCGTTAGGGTCCACCAATAACATTCCGATGCCAAACCCTCTCTTGTTGGCTGCGCCATCGAAAAATAATTGCCACTTATTTTCTTCTATGCTTAGGATGTCCTCATCGGGAATCGCGGGTCTTCCCCCTTCACTTCGTCGCAAGGAAATTCGGCCAGCGATCTGCGAATACACTCCCTCGACGGATTTCGAGTGACGTAAGTGATATCATACCCCGAGCATGAAGTACCATTTGGCTAGTCTCGAAGACAAATTTGATTTGTCTAGGATATATTTCGGTGGATCCATCTTTGCGATGAGACGGACTGGAAAGGCTTCCATATAGTGCTTTAACCTTTGTGATACCCAGGACGAGAGCGGCGCATGACTTGTCGAGTGGAGAGTAGTTGATTTCACTGCCTTGGAATGCGGGTGACAAAGTAGATGGCATTTTACGTGTGCGAAATATTTGTTCTTGAGCAAGCATAGCCCCTAATGCGTTGTACGTGATTGTGAGGTACAACTTGAGGGCTTCTCCTTGTGTGGTGGAACCGAGGATAGGTGGGGAAGTCAAGTAGTGCTTAACTTTCTCGAATGCTTCTTGACATTCTTCGGTCCATTCTTGAGGTGCGTTTTTCTTAAGTAGCTTAAAGATGGGGTCGCACATTGTAGTCGAGTTGATTAATGAATCGGCGATATATTGGAAATACGCCCATGAATTCCTTTACTTCTTTACGTAATCGGGGGTGGAGGCATGTACGTGATGGCCTTTATCTTGGCGGGATACGCTTCTATGCCGCGTTACGTGACCATGTATCCCAAGACTTTCCCTTTGACTACTCCGAATGAGCATTTGGCGGGGTTGAGTCTCATTTTGTCTTTGTCTCGGTCGATTGAAGAATTTTACGAGATCTACGAAGTGTTGGCCATCTGTCCCCTTCGAGTGGATAATCATGTCGTCCCACATACACCTCTATTTCTTTATGGATCATGTCGTGGAATAGTGTCGTGATTGCTCTCGATAGGTAGCCGGCGTTCTTGAGACCAAACGGCATGGCCAGTAAGCAGAGCGTTCCCGAAGGTGTGGTGAATCTTTGTTTTGTCTTTAGTCCTCTTGCGCCATGAGGATTTGGTTATACCTGCGAACCCGTCGACGAATGAGCGGACCTCGTATCTTCTTTGTGGCATCGACCAACATGTCTATGTTTGGTAGCGGGAAGTCATCTTTAGGGGATGCCTTGTTTAAGTCTACGAAATCAACACGAGACTCGTATTTTCCCGTTCGACTTGGCTACTTGCACCGTGTTTGCTAACCATTAGGATATTCAATCACTTTGATGAACCCTACATTCAAGAGTTTCATGATTTCTTCTTTCACTTGCATTGACCATTCCGGCTTGATTCTGCGTAGTTTACGCTTGGCGGCTTGGCGTTGGGTAGCGGTGGTATCTTGTGTTCTACAAGCGGCGATTCAACCCGGGCATATCTTTGTAGGACCAAGCGAATATGTCGACATATTCTACGAGGAGAGCTGGGTCAAGGTTTCTCTGTCTTCCCCCTTGAAGAAGCTGCCGATCTTTGTTTCTCTGGGGTCTTCCGTTGTCCCAAGATTAAGCGTTTGCATTTCCTCGTCGTCAACGGGGCCATTCTTTCCTGACGACCTACTTGCTTAGCTAATTCTTTTAAGATTTGTTCGTTATCTTGATCTATCTCATCGTATGATTCATTATTAACGTGTTCGTTATATTGATTATTATTAGTTAATTCATCATTTACGATGTTAGCAATCTCAGGGTACTCGGGAAGATCAAAGTTTTCATTAAGGAAGTAAGGGAATACATGTTCAGCCACCGCCTCGATTTCCTCTCGAGTGAGTTCATCGGAGGTGGAGCACTTCTAATGTAAAAGTTGTAGGGCCTATCTTCTGCCGCGAGGGTGGGGAGTGCAACCAAGCTCTTTGATCATGAAGTCTTCATCAACAAGCTGGTCCTCCGGTGACGTGCCAGTTTAGAATTGGCTTATCACATTTCTGTATTAGTCTTGTGTAGTCGGTAGTTGGAGCGTCCCCCTTGGATATTGCATGAATCTGGTTGTCTTCTAACCGGCACAGGTCTTGGAATTGTCGCAGCATGTCTTCTCCCAACACAAAGTCCCATTCGCTTGTCATTTCTGCCTTCGTGCCCCACAAATCATTAGGGATCGGTGGGACGGATTACATTTCATACGGAGAAGCATCGCGATCGGCGAAGATTTCAAAGCCCGGTTGGCGCTTTCCTTTATCATCGATCCATGGTTACGAAAAGATAAAGTAGGAAATACTTTCCCCTTCTCGAACAAAGTAGCCATTGAGTGTCCTCCGATATGGTTTGAGGTTGCAATCCTTGAACTTTGGGTCGTTGCAGTCTTTGTACGAGGTTCCTTCCCACTTGATTTGAGTGAAGCCCCACTCTTCTATGTCATCTTCATCGTGGATGGAGATGTCGTATCCTAGTCCATGCTTTGTGTGAGGCGGGGGGACCGGTGGTGGTTCCGTTATTCCTTGTAAGTGCTTTCCAAGCCCCAATCCGAGGAAAGTACCCTTTTGCTAGCATCATTCTCCAGGACGGGAAGGCTTCCGGAAAACCTAAGTGCCTTTGAGTAGTCGTTTTCGTTGCAAGTGTCTATGACGTTCACGGTGCTTTCTTTCTCGATCTCAAAACCGCGAACGGGAAATCGAAGTGCTATGTTTTACTTCGAGGATAGGACTAGCGGTGACCATCTCTCCGTGTATGGTGACTATAGTGTTGTTGTGTACGAACTTGATGCATTGGTGCAAGGAGGAGGGCACACCCCTATGTCATGTAGCGAGGGCGACCAAGTAGCAAGTTGAAGGATGCCGGGATGTCGATGACTTGAAATTCGATGCTCATAGTGACTTGTCCCATTTCTACGGGTATTACAAGCGATCCCGGAGCGGTTCTAGCAGTACAATCGTACCCCCTTACAGTATGCCCGGATGGCTTGAGGTCTTTGTGGGTGAGGCCTAATGATGATAAGGCTTTCTTCGGGAGGACATTGATTGCAGAACCATTGTCAACCAAAATGCGTGGCATTCGGTACCCATTCACCTTAGCAGTTATGTAAAGGGCCTCATGATGATTGTTCCCATAGGATGGGAGGTCCAAGTCAGTGAAAGTGATGACGTTGCCAAACTGCACTTGGCCAATCATTTGAGTGAGCTCTTCGGGTGTTGCTTATGAGGAAATGGTCATTTGAGCTAATGCCTTTTTCAACATCTCACGGTGCTTGTGAGATGCTCCTATGAATCCCAAACCGAGATATTTGCTTGTGTCTTTTTCAATTGAGTTAAGAGAGGGTCCTCCGGTTCATTTGACGATGAGGCTTTAGCTTGTTTTGGAGGATTTTCATCCCTTGGGTCTTTGTTGATGATCACACGACCGGATCGTGTGAGTAGGTTGACTGTTTTAGACCCCTTCCCCTTTTGTTCTAAGATTTCCTCCCAAGACATCATATAACAGAAAGAAGATTCATTAAATTCAAGAGGGCTCTCGTCCACAATTGTGGCTAGACGAGTAGGGTCCTCGAAGCTACTTTCTATCTCTATTAAATTGACTTCATTGTTTGGCAAAGGATTAGTAACAACATTTGGTAACCCTATCTCTTTATCGTCAAACAAATCTTGGATGACGTCTTTCAAGTGGAAGCAAGATTTGGTGTCGTGACCGGTGAAGTTGTGGTACTTGCAGAAGAGGTGATGAGCATGGTTGGCAGGAAGATCTTTCTTTGGAGGCCCACCTTCTCTTGGTTTGATTTTCCTGTTCTTGACAAGCACTTCAAAGAGTTCTTCTTGGGTGATTCCTTCAAGCTTGTCATAATGTCTATCCTTCTTCTTCTTTTGTGGTGGGGGCACCGCGGAGTATTTACCATTTCCAGGATGATTGAAAATAATGGCATTGACAGATGTATCCTTGGGATTGGAAGAGGAAGAAGAGCTCTTGTTGTAACGGAATCCACTTTCTTTCTTGGCTTCCCTTTTCTGTTTGATGAGGTCATCTAACCGTATGCCCGACTTGTGAAGTTCGGCGAAGCTAGGAAAATAGTTTCCGGCTAGCTTGTCTTGATATTCCTCTCTAAGGCATTGTATGAGGATGTGAATTTGTTCGTCTAGGCTGGGCCTATCAACAATTTCGGTTAGCTTGGTTCTCCACCTTTTAACAAAATCTGTGAAGGACTCGTTTGGAAGCTGCTTGGTTTGCTCAAGATCCCTTCTAGTGGTGCGATAAGTGGAGTTGTCCTCGTATTGTTTTTGGAAAGTACAACTAGCGAGTGGCCAGTCTAGTCTTGTTGAGAGTGGGAGAGTCATATACCAATCTCTAGCAGCACCATCGAGAGTTTGTGGAAAGCATTGGGCTAACAGATTGTCATCAACACCCATAGGTAGCATGGCCCAAGAGTAGGTCTCCAAATGTGATTTGGGACAGGTGGTGCCATTGAATTTTGCAATGTCGGGTGTCTTGTACTTTCTAGGAAGCTTTGACATGGGTGACGGAGGGTATCGTAATCAATAGAGAGTGAGGCTCCCTTACTCACATCAAGGGATGCAAGTTTCTTTTCAGCATGGCCATGGTAAGGGGTTCATTCTTGCTTTCCCCCTTGCTTTCTTTCTTGGATGTGCAGCTTTCATTGTCGGATGAGGAAGATGATGAGCTAGACTCGTACCTCTTTTTCTTGCCTTTGCTTTTGCGGCGACCCTTGGCCCTTTTAGTGTATGACTCCTCTTCTCCGGAGGAAGAGTCATTTTCTTCTTCTTTTCTTTGTTGGCTAGTGCAGCCTAAGCTCTTGAATTTCTTCCACGAGAGTGTGGATTTGGGAAGCTTGCACTTCTAGGCGATCATTGGCTTCTTCCGAAGTTTGTGGTTGTTTTCGGACGGGGTCTCATTTCCCGGAATGTTGTCGATGTCAAACATTGTGTTGGGAGTCTTGGAGTTGAGTAGCTTCGGAAGCGACGGAAGATATGCAGATATCGGGATCTAGCCCCAACGAGTCGGAAGCGAGGCTTAAATGGCTCGAGGCTCAAACTCGGCAGACGAAGCATTATCTCGTGCGAGATAAGTAATCCCGCGCGAGATAATCACACGGAAAGTCGATTTTCATTTAGCCCTAATTTTTGGTCGGAACGGAAAGTCCGATTTGAGGGGTTTCTAAGGCCTTTATCTGAACCTAACGACTAAGCAATCAATCCGATTTTTGTAAAACAAAGCCATGTAAGATTGTTTTTTTTTTTTTTGAAGGATTATATGCACATTTTTCTTGAAGGGACATCCGAAAGGGTCATTAGAAGGGACTTTTTCCGAAGGGACTTTTCCGAATCCTTCTTTATTGTCAATTTTGCATGGCTTTGTTTTGGTCAAAAACAAGAAAAGATCACCGAGTCAAAAACCGACCGGTCACGGAGTGATCCTAAAAAGTCAATCTACATGAGAATGTGGCGATGCAGGGCTGGAAGGCTAGGCTCCCCGCGATATGACAATCTAAGTGGATTGAATACGCGGAGTGGGATTGTCCAACTTCGGAGAGACCGGCGACTAGGTGGTTACCGTCATCCGTCCTTAGTGTGGGTCCCGGGTTTATAGAGGGTATGCAGTGCAATGACAGTTATAGTATGATGTGCGCGTGTGTGATAGTCAATCTATGTGATAGAGTAAAATAGAAAGTTTTTTTTTTTTTTTGATAGTCAAAAGAGAAAACAGATAGTGGCCGCACCAAGTGGTTGCCTACGTTTCTCCCAATCTAGGAAGACTCAGGCCGTCGTAGTTCCACATAAAGAGAGATAAAGAGAGATAAATAATTTAATTTACAACTCCCGAATCCCCAATGGACCGGACTTTAATTAAATAAAACCCAATCACACGCAGTTCATAAATAATAATCAATTATTTAAGGAAAATAAAGGTCTGAGTTCTACACCTTAAGGGAGGCCTTAAGATGCGAAACTCTGCGAGATAATGAATGCAGGATCCCCCTTGCGTGTTCGACTCTCGTCTTGGATTATGAGATGAACGGGAGAAACCGAGAAAACAACCGGATTGCCGAGGCGATATCTCGCGCGAGATATGATATCTCGTGCGAGATATGCCTCATCCGAAACAGAAAATCGAATTTACAATTTTTTTGAAAACCTCTCTTTTAATTTTGACGCAAGTTTAAGCCTCTTAATTTTCAGTCCCCAGCGGAGTCGCCACTGTAGCGTTGCGAGAAAGAAATTCTGATTCCTTTTATTTTTTATGAGTCGCCACCTATATTATTTGATTGGAAACATAGAAAAACCATTTGAAAGAGATTTGAGTTCGGGGCTTAGGTTATGAAATGGGTAGGTTTAGAAGGCATCCATTTCACCCAATCCGGAGATCGGTCTTGCTAAAGAAAAGAGAGGTTTTTCAAAAGAAGAAGTAAAAACGAATCTAAATACTACAAATAAAGGTCCATTTGACGAGGTCAAACGGAATGTAGAATCGATTGCTTCGAGACCGTCTCCATGATTTGGAGAGGCTCTAGGCCGATCCTAGATTCTATGGACTTATACCACTCTAACAATCAATTAGAAGGAAGATTAGGAATTACCTTGCGTGAGGTGATTTGGACGAGTTTCGAATCGAGTTTAGAGTCGACCCTTCACACGGACGAGCTTCGCCTTGGTCCTTGGTTTGGAGATTGATGCTTGTTTATCAACAAGGTTGACAAACAAACTATGAGGTGAGTTTTTAGGGTGATTTTGAGGGATTCCTTCAGGGAAAGAAAACGACAAAATGTGTGTGTTGTGTAAATTCGAGGTTTGGGATTTTCGACTTCCGACCTCCGATCCCCTGAGCCTTGGAAGTCACCAAGTATTTATAGAGGTTGGATATGAAGAAGTGGAGAGTTAAAACCCTATCAGATGGTTCTAGACCTCCTCTCCCATTGGTTGGCCGGAGAGATAAAGTTTTATCTCGAAAAGAGGTTGAAATCGACGAGGAAGCGTCGTGCACGCAATCTGCGAGAGGAGATATCTCGCGCGAGACACGCCATCTCGCGGCGAGATATTGCTCCTGTGGACAGTTTTGTCCTTTCCTCGTTATCTCGTATGCAGTTTAGTCCCGAACTAACGGTGGTTAGTCAAAACTTAACGAAACATGACGAAATGGTGGATTTCTACTTCTTTGACTAAAAGCGAGACTTAGAGTGGTATAAGTATGATCCGATGTGTTCAGAATGGGGTGTCTACAGTGGTTGAGAATGATCAAGAGGTTAATTTATTGACACGGTCAGGAAGAATGTTGGGAATGGATAGTGCTGATCCATCCGAGAAAGGCAAAGGAGTTGCGGTTTCGAATCCCCAGGCCTCTCAAGACCCCTACAGATCAGCAGGAAGTGAGGAAATCCGCGAGGACCCGATTTTGACACAGTTAAAGAGAACCCATGCTGATATCTCTTTATGGTCTCTGCTTACATCCTCCTAACCCCATAAACTAATGTTGGAAGAGGCTCTATCCAAAACCAAGGTGTCTGTCAACGCCACTCCAGATGAGGCCTGTCAGCTAATTGGAACTGCACAGTATGGGAACATCATCACTTTTACAGACCTGGATTTGCCTGTTTACGGTCCAAAGCATAATGAGTCTCTACACATTACTGTACCCTTGGAGGGGCATCGAATTCCCCATGTGTTGGTGGACAATGGGTCGGCAATGAACGTACTTCCTGCCAAGATGATGAGTATGCTAGACATTGACGCGCAGAGCCTTAAGCCATCCAACCAGACCATAAAAGCTTACGATTCGACATCCAGAGCAGTGTTAGGGATTATCTCTTTGAATCTGTTATTTGGGAGTAAGGAGATGGCAGTAGAATTCCAAGTCATTGACATTCCTGTCACATTCTCGGCGTTATTGGGCAGGCCATGGATAAATGAAATCGGAGTTGTAGCCTCCACCCTCCACCAGTGTTTGAAGTTTGTGCAAGATGGGATTCTGACAACCATTTACGGTGATAGTGTCACTATTAGGGAGACCAGCACCAATACCATGCCAGTGATGGAAATCAAGCTTGACCAAGAGAGTCTGATGCTTAGTGGTTTCACGATCGAAAAGCCTAAAGGGCAGGTCTGCACTATCGATTTAACAACTTCCTCAGACAAAATTCCCCCGGTACTGAAAATGATGTGAGGCATGAGCTACGTCTCTGGCCTGGGGCTAGGGAAGCGTCAAAAAGGACCATGTAAGCTTGTGATGCCGAAACCCAATAGATACAGGCGAGGCCTGGGATATGTCGTGACTGGAGAGGACAAAGCGTATGATAAAGCCGAAGCGCTCAAAGAAAGGATGACCTTAGCTGTCGGCAAGAGATACAAAAGGCCCGACATGCGCCCTTATAGCTGGTCTCTAAACAGGCACATCGTTAAGGAGGATGGGGAAATGTTCGTTTGCCCGGAGCCGAAGCTGATCCAAGCAGAAGAGAGGATGAGAAAATTCGAAGGTTTGCCAACAGTCAGAACCCAGTGAAGGAAATGCTCGTCAGTATGCCCTGAAGGCCAGGCGTCACTGCCACATATGAGAACAGCCACCATTTTTGGGGGCCCGATTATGTCAATCAGTTTGAGAAGCTTGCTCTGGATGAGCCCGTCATACACAAGATCCGTGGTGCAGACCCTGTAGACATGGATGGTGACTTGGTAAATCTGTTCGAAGATCAGCGGCTGTCAGAGCCTGAGAACGGTGTGTTTACAGAGGAGATACCTGCAGAAGGGTTTGTTGTTGCTGAAGAGCCCACAGACTTGATTGATTTTTACTCTGATAACGAGGTAGTGGCCATGTTGGAATTTGAGAAGGGGCCAGTTGTGGATCTGAACAGTTTGGAGACCATTGCAGAGAAGCCGTTGCAGAATATGACTTCATTTCAAGGACCGATCGCTGACAGGGAGACTATGATCAAGAAACTTGGGCTCAAGCCTCGTCCCAGTCCCTCCGTGTCTAAGTTTGTCCCTCGTGTCTTGAGTCGTTCCCCTGAATCCCTTGTAATTGAGTTCGAGTCCTCTGATCGGTCTGACGTCCTCACGACGAAAGACCGTCGTCGTGTTGTAGACACTGTTTTCCCATTCGCTCTGAATAAAATGGTTGATATTTCCGAGTATCCCGTGATTGCAAATCTAACAATTGAACTCTTAATCAAAGATAATCATCAAGATTTAAAAATAATTAAGCAAGAATCAATTGAAGATAATGCAGACTTAATAGATGAACAAATTTTAGAAAATAATTCAAAGAAGGTTTGCGAGTAAAAGGAAAGACGGGCCCAAGCTGCCGATGAGATATTGACAACGGTGAACCTGGGAACAACTGAAGAACCCAAAGAAACACAAATTGGCAGCTTCTTCTCCCGAGTTGAACGGGACACCCTGATCGAGCTACTCAAAGAGTTTGTAGACGTCTTTGCCTGGTCCTACAAAGACATGCCTGGGTTGGATACATCAATCCTAGAGCACCGGATACCTCTAGATCCATAGATCAAGCCGATCAAGCAGAAATTGAGGCGGATCAAGCCCGAGTGGTCCTTACAGGTCAAGGAAGAGATTGAGAAACTCCTACAGGTGGGTGTTATCAAGGTGATCGAATATCCGACTTGGCTGGCAAACATTGTAACAGTTACAAAAGCAAATGGAAAGGTACGGGTTTGTGTAGACTTCCGAGACCTCAATAAAGCTAGTCCCAAAGATGACTTTCCCTTGCCAAACATTGACATGCTTGTGGATGCGACAACAAACTATGAAGTCAAATCCTTCGTTGATGACTTTGCAGGTTATAATCAGATCAAAATGGCCGAGGAAGATCAGGACAAGACAACATCCACCACTCCTTGGGGAACCTATTGGTACACAGTGATGCCATTTGGGCTGAAGAATGATGGGGCTACCTACCAAAGGGCCGTTACTACCCTGTTCCACAACATGATCCATAAGGAGATTGAAGTGTATATGGATGATAGGATTATTCACTCGAAAGGGTCAGATGGACAGCATTTCACTGATCTAAGGAAGTTCTTCAACAGACTTCGGGAGCACTCCATGAGATTAAATCCAACCAAGTGCACCTTCGGGGTTATCCGTGGTAAGGTTTTGGGATATATGGTCACAGGGCGCGGAATTGAGGTAGATCCCAGAAAGGTCAAGGCGATTGTTGAGATGAAGCCGCCCAGAACTGTCTCCGAGGTAAAGGGTTTCATGGGCCGTCTACAGTACATCAGCCGATTTGTCAACCAGCTGACCTCCATGTGTGAGCCAATCTTTAAGCTGCTGAAGAAGAATCAGGAGGTGATTTGGAACGAAGAATGCCAGCTAGCTTTCGAGAGAATCAAAGCTTATCTTGTTAATCCTCCCATTCTTTGTCCACCTCATGGGGGCAAACATCTACTTCTATACTTGACGGTCACAGATACAGCCATTGGGGTCATGCTGGCGCAAGAGAAGAAGGACTCCAAGGTTGAGAATGCCATCTATTTTGTCAGCCGCAAATTCCAAGGTAGCGAGTTGAATTACTCTGCCCTAGAGAAGACATGTGCAGCCCTAGTTTGGGTGGTCGGAAAGCTAAAGCACTACATGCCATCCCACACAGTACATCTAGTTTCCAAAATGGACCCGATTAAGTACCTGTTTCAGGGTGACAGAGGTAGCATTTCCACCAGACTGGCAAAATGGACCTTCTTCCTAGCATAGTTTGACATTAAATATGTGATCCGAAAAGCAATCAAAGGACAAGCTTTGGCAGATCAGCTGGCTGACTTCCCCAGTACAGAAACCCGAGGACCAGATCTCCAGTTTCCAGATGAGGGGATTTTTGTCGTAGAAAATGGCAACCGGTGGCAATTATTCTTTGACGGTGCAGCGAACAAAAGAGGTAATGGCATCGGGATGGTACTAGTAGACCCGAATGACTTGCATACCCCCATAGCTATCAAGCTAAACTTCTCGGTTACCAATAACGCAGCTGAATATGAAGCTTGCATAGCGGGTCTCGAAGCTGCTCTTGAACGGAATGTGAACGAATTGGAAGTGTTTGGTGACTCCCAGCTGATAATTAATCAAGCCGCCAACAGATGGAAAACTACAGACCCATGTCTCCAGAGGTATCATGCCTACATTGCAGAGCTCATCGACCAGTTTAAGGAAGTGTCATTCCAGTTCCTGCCACGAGAAAAGAACAGATTCGCCGAAGCACTAGCTACTCTGGCCTCTTTGGTGGAAATACCAGAGGGAAAGTCAATCAAGCCGTTTAGGGTCGAAAGGCGAGAAAATCCTGCATATTGTTGTGAAATAGAGATCGAAATCGTCGATGAGCCGTGGTACAATCAGATCTTCCAGTATCTTAAGCATGGTGAAGCATCCTTCCCCGTTGATAAAGAAGAAGACTTAAAAGGTGTTTGTGCCAAGAGTTTACAAGCTCTAAAAAGGCTATCAGCACAGTACGTCATACTTGGCAATGAATTATGGAAGAAAAGGGAAGGTTGCCCTCTCCTGCTCTGTATCAGCAAAGAAAAAGCTTAGAGAGCAATGGAAGATGTTCACAACGGCGCCTGCGGACCTCACATGAACGCTCGATCCCTTATGCATAGCATTATCGAGTGGGTTATACGGATCACCATGGGGCGGATTGTATCCAGTTTGTGCGGACTTGTGATAAGTGCCAGCGGTTCTCCAACCTAAACCACATCCCTCCTCATGATCTATATTGTATGACAATTCCTTGGCCCTTTGCAACCTGGGGAATCGATGTCATCGGGAAGATAACTCCATCAGGGAGCAATGGACATTCGTTTGTTTTGGTCGCGGTCGATTACTTCACAAAGTGGGTGGAATTCGCGTCCTACAAGTGCTCACAGCTAAGAAGGTAGCTCGCTTCATAAAGGAACAAATATTTTGCCGCTACGAAGTCTCGAATGAGATCATCTATGACAATGGGTCCCACTTTGAAGGAGAAACCGATCGTCTGCTCACTGAATATAGGGTCAAGTGCCACAAATCATCACCATACAGGCCCCAGACGAACGGTGCTGTTGAGGCTGCCAATAAGAACCTTGAGAGAATCATAAAGAAGATGGCCGAGCGAGGAAGGGATTGGCCGGAGAAACTGCATTTAGCATTATGGGGCTACCGCACCTCAATTCGAACTGCTATCGGTGCAACTCCATATGCCTTGACTTACGGAATGGAGGCTGTCATGCCCATTGAGCTAGAGATTACATCCCTTATGGTATTGCTTGAGAATGAAGTAAATGATATTAAGTGGCTCCAAAGTCGATACAACGAATTGGCACTGTTGGATGAACGCAAATTAAAATCCATGGAGCACAATCGGGCATATCAGAAGAGAATGGCCCGTGCCTTCGACAAAAGAGTGAAACCCAGGGACATCAAGGTTGGTGATCTGGTCCTCAAGATAAAGCCCTCGAATCAGAACAGTGCATTGGGCAAGTGGGCACCTGTTTGGGTCGGACCCTTTCTGGTGAAGAAGATATTCTCTGGAGGAGCGATGCAGCTAACAGATTTGGATGGCAACCCATTCTTGCACCCCGTCAACGGAGACAAATTACGGCGGTATTATGTTTGATCGAGTCTTTTCCCCCTCTGTATAAAAATAATAATAAAAAAAAGAAATAAAAATAAAGGCGCAATAAAAATTGTCCCAGATGAGACTGAAAACCTCTCAAAAGGCAGTCCATGCAAAAATAAGGGACGCACCCGGTGCTAAAAGAATATATCCAACTAGACTGAAAACCCTAAAAAAATGGGCGGTCTAGGTAAAAAATAGGGTTGCACCATGTCCCCCTTCTATCTCCCCTTTCTTAAACACAAATGTTAATTGAGTCAAACTACGGAGACCTGAGCCCCTTAGTTCTCTTTATAAAAGGGGAAAGTAGGCAGCCACTCGTGGTACGGTCTAAAATGCAGCGAAATCTCAAATCTTGCCAAAATGTGTTTTGATTACAGTTCCAAGGCTTTTTAAAGGTTCATTTTGAGTTAATATTCTTTTTGATGAGTTCAAGTACGGCCTGCTTTTGACTCAAATAACTTGCTGCGAATAAAAAAGGAAATAAATTTCAGAATGCCAACATCTATTTCGTCTGCATTAAGGTAATCAAGGGATATTCATGTTCTATACAATAAATCTCTTTCCCAGAATACAAACAAAAGAGTCTCCTAGATCTCAGATAAAGTGTCTAGAAACTCGTTCCCACTCCCGAACTTGCATCTCTGTTCTTCCTTTTCCTCGGTCCCCGGGAGGTCCTTGGCGTAGAAATGTCAAATAAGTCGGTTTGAGCTCGTCCTAGCTCAGGTATAACGCGTGCCGGTGGCTCGATCAGACCAGTCTCCCTCAAAGCGGCCCTAGCAATCCTCTTTTGTCTCAAGGCCTCTCTGCGAGCTGCCACCCTTGGATCATCCCCAGAGCAGCTCTTCAGATCTCTTGCCTCCGATAGTCCTCAGCAACATTGCCGGTAACATTATCTGGGTTCCCCTGGGCCTCTGTATCTCTAAAAGACCGGCTGGTCGGGTAGTCTCCTCCCAAGTATTCCTGACGGCGAGCCTCTATTGCCAACTGCACAGGACCCTGTTGCTCCTCATACCAGATCAAATACTCCGTGGTTAAGAATGTAATCCCTCTGGACTGCCAAAAAAGTGTACGTGTGGGAAAGAAACCCTCCAGAAAGGATCTGCTGAAAAACTGCATAGCCTGGGGCTCGGTCATGGCCATCGGAACAGCATTAGTCGTCAGCCTCTCCCTCAAAGCTCGGATAATTTGTTGAGGGTACCCATACTGCCTGCTCACCAGTGATGGGACGCAGAATGAAGATACATGCAAGCACAGCGGCGACTACCTGCGACCCATCTGAATGTCTCTCGTAGTGCATGTAACCTCCACTCGGGAATCCAAAAGCTCAGATCAGTAGTCCCGTACCGCGTCAACCTCATCTGCCAGCTGTCAGCGACCGCATCCCTCAGCAGCCTGCGTAGCAGGGTCACCCAAGGCATCGCCATCCGACCCTCTGGTAATGGCCCAGTCAAGCGCAACCTCTCAGAGAACCACAAGGATAACAAACAAGGGCAACCTCCACCCATGAAATCCGACCCTCCTGCTAGCCTGTCAATACCATGGTAGGTCTCAGCCAACAGCAACGGTACAATGTCCATCTCTGCTTGGCCGGACCAGATTTGATGAAGGTCCACACCTCGGTCACCCATGAGTTGCCTGACAATCTCCAGCAACGCACCCGGACAGACTCCATCATATCCACAAAAATAGTAAGCCGACAAGGTGAGCAGCATAAACATGTCCAGAGATGTGGAAAGATCGAACAGCTCAGAACTGGATAAGCGTAACCTAGCCATCCAAGTCAAGTCTATGGACCCATCACCCAGAATCATAGATGGCACCTGATCCACTGGCAAGCACAGGAAGTCCGATAACTGCTCCACAATTGATCGTCTGTCCCGTGGAAATGCTACAGTCGCCGCCTTGCCCAGGCCTGTCAATGCCCTGAAGCCCTCCATGGTTGGTGTCAGATCATTATATGACAGAGTAAAGACGTGCCGCTCCGAGTCCCAAAAGCAGGATGCAGCCCGGAGCAAATCCCAGTCGACCCTCCAGTCTTTCAAGGGTCAAATGCAAGGCATGTGTACCCCCTGTCAATAACTTGCCTGTGATGCTTTTGATGAAATCGCCAAATTTCAACGAAGTCCTGATGGAATTGATGTTCCCGAGAAGCTACTTCTCCTCTATAATGCTCCATTGCAGTTTAAAGTATCTGTCTTTGCCAAAGAAATCGCTTGTCTGTCAAGTGAAATTTCTTGGTTTCCTTCTGCGAAAAGCAGTGTTTACAAATGAACCCTGAGCTGATTTTAAAAAGGGACCTGTTACGAGCTGATTCCAGTCGTGCGACACAACTTGTCCAGCAGACATGGCATGTCGGGCGACACATCTAGTCAACATCAAAGCACTTGCGATGCCTACCCCTAGGGCACTTTCCGACTCGCCGCCGCTGTAATACACCTCCTGTCCTCACATACATTCCCATGTAAATGCACGAGAGAGGGTCCCCCCACCATATGTATCGCCATTCACACTCACCCGATACAGTCCCACCATCTCATGTACAAACCCAGCAAAGTCGACCTTTCAATACAATAACCGCATTTCTTTCACCTCATTCCCAGAGTGGACAGATTCGTGCAAACAAGCTAACATAGTTTAATCTTTGCTAACGGAATAGCATAGTTGGATATGGTGCTTGGAGTGTTGTTTCCCCCGCAGGTACAATGATCAACTGAGCACCGTCAAAGGACTGCCCCTCGAAGCAAAAGCCGAGACAAAGATTCCACATCTGTCAGTCTCCCCAAGCAACGCTCATCAGTATCATCGGCCCCACTGCATAAGCACCAGAAAAAAACCCGCTCCCTAGCAAGCAAAACTCCCATCCTACTAAGTGAAGTCCACGACTCCAAAGTTAACCAACCGTCAACAAAGTCCGTCCCTCACACAGCAAAGCAGAAATGCATCAACAGTAGTAGCATCAGACCCCCATGGTAGCTACACCTATCCCCAGCAGAATCAACAGTAGAGTGAGTCCCCTGGCAGCTACCCTTCACCGATACCCAGTGGTATGAGTCCCTCCGGCATCCACGACTGCCCTCAACAGTAGCGTGAGTCCCCTGGCAGCTATCCTTCACCGACACCCAGTGGTATGAGTCCCTCCGGCATCCACGACCCCCAGTTGTAGCATGAGTCCCTCCGGCAGCTACAACCTTTCATCGACAGCGGTAGCATGAGACCCTCCAATAGCTACTCACCACCCCCAATTGTAGCATGAGTCCCTCCGGCAGCTACAACCTTTCATCAACAGCGGTAGCATGAGACCCTCCGACAGCTACTCGCCACCACCAGTTGCAGTATGAGTCCCTCCGGCAGCTACAACCTTCCACCATCCGCAGTAACATCAGTCCCCCCGACAGCTGTAGGTAAGTACAACAAAGGTATGAAAGCCCATCTCTACCCTTCCTTGCTTCTTATCATTTTCGTTTCCGAACTACGACTTGGCTTGATTCCCTCTCAGGGATACGTAGGAATCCTTTCTCCAAAGGTCAATCCATCTGATCTCCCCAGATCACTGTCTAGCCCTCCTCCTTATCCCTTGACCGCTCATTGGGATTGGGTCTTATTTTATCGACAACCTCACTTCTTCCATAAGTGATGTTGCCAAGGGGATCTGTAAGTATGCCAATCCAATTCGCTCCCTTTTTGATGCATTTTAATGTGACAAAATTGCATTAAGGGGCATTTTGGTAAATTCCCGGCCTATCCTGAGACTTTCGGAAACATTTCATAAGTTTCTCGCGAAGGAAGTACCTTTTGGTACTTTGCTCGTGCTAAAGGACCTCCTGGGAATAAACCTTTTTGGACCTTTTGGGTATTTATACCTGAATATTCCAGAAACTGGTTTTGGTGCCAAAAGTAGTTGGTGTCACCTTGTATCACGTGACAAGTCGAGACTTGGAAAATGGTTACAGAAGGTTGTGCGACACACTGTGACCATCAACTGCAGCCTATAAATAAGACCCTAGCCCTCTTAGAAATAGATCCCAACTTCATACACTGTTACTCTGCCAAATTGCAGCGTAACACACAAACTAAACACACACCTCTCTCTCTCTCTCATCCCAATTCACCTCCAATTCCCCCTAATTAAACCACTTCCTCCACCTTCTCCTAGATCCACCATCAACCAATCCTCTCAAGTTCACCAGGACCAGAAGCTATTTTAGAAGGGTTCTATACCTAACATGGTACAAAATTCATGGAATCAACAAGGGTAACACCCTCAATTCCCTTCTTCCTCTCTCTTCTACTTTGTTACATTGGTAATTCTATTGTTCTACTTTCGTTGGATTCAGTAATCAGACTCCATCCGTCTTGATTACTGAATCCCAATCGCAATCTCTCTATTTAACATAGTTGTTTTGGATAATTGGTTGTTCATTGCTTGGTTATTATGGAAATTGGTGTTTAGACCCCAAGGGGGTGTGGATCTATCCATATCCATACTACCTGGGTTGAATTGTTGTTAATTGTGTATTTCGAAGCTTAACTGATTGGTTGATTAGATCTGTTTTGATTATTGGTGCTGTATTCAAATCTGTAGGTCTCTGCAGATGGACACTATGTGTCGCGCGACACATTGTGACTGGTTAGATCCTGTGTCACGCGACATATCTAACCGGACATATCATGTGTCACGCGACACTCTATGTCCATTTGCAGAAACCATTTTCCCTTGTAATCTGTATTGATCTATGTATATGGGATGTGGCCTCCCTGAATAAATGGCTCACAAGTTGTAAGTTTCCAAGTTCATATCAATAAAATTCATGTTTACTACATTTGTTCATTATCAATGTTTGCACACGTTTATGGATTAGTTAGATGTTTAGTTAGAAAGACTCGTCCACGGACGAGGCGTGTTGGGTGAACTCTCGGTTCTTCCCAACACGTAACCTGACCCCCGGACCTGTTTTTTCTCAAAGGTTTTTCAAAGTGTACCTCTAAAACATGGCGTGGCGTCTCCTTTTTCTTTTTTTTCATCATTGAAAAAACAAAATTTCGTTTGGGCGAGCGCACATTCACAGCACCAAACACATAATAAGATGCTGATTTTGTGAAGCAGATTCATTATGACTTAAACCCAAGAGAGTCAAGCAATTGTAATGGCTTGTAATTAGAGGGTTTTACTAACTCACTCCAACCAAACAAAAATCCAATTTTTACCATTTCAAACTCATGGAAAATGATCCCAAAGCATTATGAAAACATTGTTCAACAACAACATCATCTTTAAACACTAAATGAGCATACTTGGAAGGAAAATATAATAACTTACCAAAATAATTCGAAAATAAGAAAAACTTTAATCGGCTAGAAATGCTCCCCTTCTTCTCCCAAACACAACGAAACAAATGGATCGCCGAATGGATTTTTCTAGAATATTTTGGGGAATTTTAAGTAGGAACATAGGTTTTGGACCTTTTACCTTTCCATTGAGGATGAACTTGCTGGGAGAAATGGTTTTGTTAAAATTAACTTCTCAATTGATCAAACTAAGATAAACATTAAGAATTTCCACCTAGGCTCCTCAACCCATTAACAATTTAAAAATTAAATCATTTAATTCCAATACTTATACTTAAGCACCTCAAGGTTTATAAAATATTTAATTAAGTTTTCAAATATTAACATTTTAACTACACATTTCAAATATTTTCATTTAGACATTAAATAATTATTTTTAATTTATTAACATTTTGAATATATCATATAAGTTATAAAAAAATGCCAACTAACACATAATTGCAACCAACCAAATGCCAAACATATAAATGAATAAAATTCACTCCAAATATATGATTAAGCATGACTCAAAATAGAACCTAGGATTAGGGGAGTGATATGATTAAGCATGACTCAAAATAGAACCTAGGATTAGGGTCGTGACAATCACTCCCCCTTAAAGAAAATTCGTCCCAAATTTTAACTTACATATCTAGAAGGTCAAACAACCCAGGATACTTCTAACAATTAAGCAAAGACTTAGCATAAGAATGCAATGGTGATGCAAAATGCATAGAAACATAAAGATACGAAGAGTTAGGGTCTATAAGTGACCGTACTCTTAGACTTGATAAATAAAAAAAAAATTAATACCTCCTATTACTGATTCACGTCAAAGTCACGACCTGGAATCTTAGGCCTCCCTGAAGCATCCCTTTTTTGAACTTGTGCAGTCCCGGTGCCACTCCCCGATGGTTGATTCTTTGCCTTAGGACAATCTTTCTGAAAATGGCCCAAGTGTCCGCAATTCACACACTTTTCTTGTTTCCTCCAACATCGTTCTTCTATATGCCCTTCCTTCTGGTAAAAAGTACACACCCTCCTATGCAGATTCCCTAGAGTATTACTTTGACTATCCTTACCTTGTTGTTGTCTCACTCGCTCTCCTTTCTTTCTCGTACTAACCAATTCTGTCTTTCTCTTATGTTCTTCAATATCATGCTCAACATGGTAAGCACGATCCTGTGAATACCCTGTCCCGATGCAACGCGCATTCGGAGGTTTGAAATAAATAATCATGTAAAGTCGGACCGAAATGGGATATTCATTTAGTGACACTCGCTTTAAACCATATTAAAATATTAGTTTAATTTTGAGAGTCCCCACGCCACTTTGATATAGCCCAAAGCTTTGAAAAAAGGCTAAGCATTTAATTGGGTTCGGGGGTCAAGTTACAACAGAAGAAGAAACACTATCACTCCTATTGCCCGACGGATCGGTCTTTCTAGCATGTGGGGTGTTGGTTGTGTGCAGTGTTTACAGGAATAGATAGAAGAAACGGGATCATGCATGAGGAGGAGGGGAGATAAAGAATTAATTGATGATCACACCCTAGAACCTTTGAGTTAGGGCCTCGGAAGGTGCACTAATCAACGTTCATCCTTGGGGGATTGTTGATCATGGGATAATTATTACTAAGGTGGAAGGTAAGAAATAGTTCCTAGATCCATTGGGTTTCTTGGGCGAAACCTTAGATCATCCTCGGCTATGCATATTTAAATATATTGAAATAGTCCTAAATCTAGCATAAAGGCACAATTAAAACATATTAAACATGCAAATAAACAACAATAATAATAATAAAGGACGGAATAAAAGACTTACCAATTGTAGCAAGGCTTTGGGATCGAATCTAGGGCGATTTGAAGAATGTGGGGAGAGGTACGGAAGGGAGAATCAAGTATAGTCTTGACTTCTCCGTGGGAAAATATATTGTGTGATGATGTGTGAAAAGGAAATTCAAGTATAGTCTTGACTTCCCCTTTAAAAATTGTGTGTGATGGAACAAATCAAGTGTAGTCTTGATTTCTCCGTGTGTTGTGGAAATAAACCAAGTTTAGTCTTGATTCGTGTACTAAGAGAACGTGTGTGGGGAGATGTGGGGAAAAAACTGTGTCCTTGAGTGAGTACCGAGTGCACGTATTTATAGTGCTCCGGGGAATGGGCTGGACCGAGAAAAGGGTCGATCGGCCTTAATAATAAGGTTCGATCGGCACAAAAAGGAAGGGTCGATCGGCCTTAAAAATAAGGTTCGATCGGCAGTTAAAATAAGGTTCGATCGGCAGTTAAAATAATGTTCGATCGGCAGTTTAAAAGATGAGTTTCTCCTAAATAAAAAAGAGTCGATCGGCCAAATTGATGCTTGGCCCAACCTTGGCCCCATTTGGCCTAGAATGGCCCTAACTGGCCTAGCCATGCATTCCCTTTGGCCGGCCAACCTCAGCAAAGCAGTGGCCTAGCCTTGGCCTTGATTTGTATAATTGTTATTCGTTTCGTCTCCGCTATTGCCAAGTCCACTTTGACCACTGAAATGAATTCTTTTGCGCTTCGCCCTTTGAGATTTTATTTTTCATTTAATCCCATGAATTTTTATAAATCAATTTCGTCCCAAATTTCCATATTTCCAGTTTAGTCCCTGAATTTCCAATAAATTCCAACTTGGTCCAAAAGCTTCCAAATGCCAGTTTAGTCCCAGATTTTCCCAAATTTCACTTCAGTCCCTTTTTTCGGACCGGGTACTAACAGTAGCCCCTCGGCGACGCTTCTTGTAAGACAAGTGGGGTCGACGATAAAAAAATAGGATCCGTCCTGAAAAAAGGGATTTCAGGAGGTGGAATGATGAGCTTGCGGATGTGAGGTCTGGACTCGAGCTGAGTCGCAAATGAAAGATGAACAGGTAGGTCGAGCGGCTGGACCCACGTCGGGCTACCTACGTATCCCAAGAGGAATCAAGCCAAGTCGTAGTTCGGAAGACTGCCGGGGATAAAAATGAATGGGCATTAGTACTCTGCAGAATGGAAGACGCGTGGTGTCAAGGATACGTGACTGCACGGGAGTCACCCAAAGATTCGACTGTACGGGGAGTCACCCAAAGATTTGACGATATGGGGAGTCACCCAAAGATTTGATGGTACGGGGAGTTACCCAAAGATTTGACTGTACGGGGAGTCACCCAAAGATTTGACGGTACGGGGAGTCACCCAAAGATTTGACTGTACGGGGAGTCACCCAAAGATTTGACAGTACGGGGAGTCACCCAAATATTTGACTGTACGGGGAGTCACCCAAAGATTCGACTGTACGGGGAGTCACCCAAAGATTCGACTGTACGGGGAGTCACCCAAAGATTTGACTGTACGGGGAGTCACCCAAAGGATTTGACTGTACGGGGAGTCACCCAAAGATTTGTATGCGAGTCACCCAAAGATTTGACTGTACGGGAAGTCACCCAAAGATTTTGCTAATGGCTCTTAAAAAGGTAATTGACTAAGATGGGCTTATCTGTAGCTGTCGGAGGGACTTAGGCCACTATTGCTGCGAAGTTGTGGAAAAACTGTAGCTGCCAAAGGACTTAGGCTAAAATTATCGATGATCGTGGCTGCCGAAAGGACTTAGGCTCCAATTATCGATGAAAACTGGTAGCTGCCAAAGGACTTAGGCCACTAATTAATCGATGATCGTGGCTGCCGGAAGGACTTAGGCTACAATTATCAATGAAAACTGGTAGCTGCCAAAGGACTTAGGCTAGTGATGAGGAATGGTGGCTGCCGGAGGACTTAGGCCACTAATTAATGAGGAATGGTGGCTGCCGAAGGACTTAGGCCACTAATTAATGAGGAATGGTGGCTGCCGGAGGACTTAGGCCACTAATGATGAAAACTGTAGCTGCCAAAGGACTTAGGCTACTAATGAGGAATGGTGGCTGCTGGAGGACTTAGGCCACTAATGATGAAAACTGTAGCTGCCAAAGGACTTAGGCCACTATTGCTGCGAAGTTGTGGAAAAACTGTAGCTGCCAAAGGACTTAGGCCACTGCTTACTGATGAAGAATGGTGGCTGCCGAAGGACTTAGGCCACTAATGATGAAAACAGGTAACTGTTGCTGTCAAAGGACTTAGGCTACTGCTTACTGATGATAAATAGTTGTGTGAATTGATTGGGATTATTATGGCTTCCCGAGCCAAAGAACCAAGCGATTAAAAGATTGGGATGATCATTGCTAAGGTTTAGAGAGGAGTTTTGTCTTCTAGGCTCGAAGCTAGGGTTCTGAGAGGTATTTGTCACCTAGGCTTGAGGCTAGGGTCTAGAGAGGTATTTGTCACCTAGGCTTGAGGCTAGGGTTTAGAGAGGTATTTGTCACCTAGGCTTGAGGCTAGGGTTTAGAAATGTATTTGTCACCTAGGCTTGAGGCTAGGGTTTAGAAAGGTATTTGTCACCAAGGCTTGAGGCTAGGGTTTAGAAAGGTATTTGTCACCTAGGCTTGAGGCTAGGGTTTAGAAAGGTATTTGTCACCTAGGCTTGGAGCTAGGGTTTAGAAAGGTATTTGTCACCTAGGCTTGAGGCTAGGGTTTAGAAAGGTATTTGTTACCTAGGCTTGGAGCTAGGGTTTAAAAAGGTAGTCTAAACAAGGCAGTTTGAGCAGAAAGGTTATGGTTTAAACTAGGCGAGGCCGAGTAAGTGTCGATGATAGAAGGTGTGATTAGGTAAGTTTGATGTCCAGAGATAAGGACCGAGTCATCTTGAGAGTCACAGAGATACGTCTTTGATAGATTTGAAGAGTTTGAAAATTTGTGGAGACCAAAGAGTGATTTTTGTAAACAAGGTACCAAGGAGGGTGGCATTTTGAAAGTATGTTATTTTGATAAGGAGGCCTTATGATTAATTACATTTCTAACTAGCTCAAAGAGTTTGCCACATGCTGATCTTGATGACAAGGGATGCCCTTCTTGCTAGATATGACTTTGTCGAAGCCTCGATTAGAGCCCCTGGCCTCTTCTGAAGAACCACATAGTCGACCTATTTCTGTTGAGGGGAGCCTCAACGTTTGATGAAGTGACCATGGCGAAGCCCCATTCAATGGTGCAAAGTAAACCCGAAGGGAATCTGGTGAAGAGAGCCTGAGAGAATAGCTTAATAAAAGCCCCAGCTTGGAGAGATTCAATGTATCCCCATTGCAGACAGAGTCATCTTGCAGCCACAGAGGCGAACCCTCGTTTCGAACAACAGTCAATCAGTCGCTGGACAAGACTCGGAAATGTATATGTGCAGGGGCACATTTTTCGAAGGTGGGAATGGATCCCGATTTCGTGTATGACACTCTCGCTTTTTGGGTTTGACTCTTTTGGGAGAGTATAAGCATCACAAGGTATGGAAAAGTGTATGGAAGCCCCTGCTTGACAGAAAGATAGTGTTTGGCTCTATTTTCCTATGATGTAGAAAAAGAAGACTTGTCGAGACATTTGAAGAATTGTTTTATCAAGAATTATATTTTGATTGCTTGAGAATGGACCTTACTGACTGGTTTATCAAATTCCAATTATATAAGTAAACAAATAATGACTGCTTTGATTTGAAGCTAGAATAGGAGAGAGAAAATCGATTGATGGTGAAATTGGGCTTGACTTTAGAAGGAGTAGAATGTTAGTTGTTGCTTCTTTGCTCTGTACATTTGGTGGAAATTGTCGTGCGGGCTGCCGCTGCATTGATCTTCTTTATGGGAAAGAATGAAAAATAGAAAAAAGATTGGAGTGAAAGAAAAAGTGGGACTTGACTGAGTATAGCCCTTTCTATTTTTCAGTCTTTCGAGTTAAGACTCGTTGCTCCTTTGTTCTCACAAGCCGAGGGGAGTAGTCCCTGGCGCATGTCTCCTTGCTTTTACCGGAGTGCCGCTGAGAGGCACGGATGCGAAGCCCCAGTGAGACTTTTGCAGACAGTGTTTGAGGAGTCGAATGAACGAATTTCAAGAATAGGACAAGTTCCTAAACTTGGCGAGAGTATGCAATATGCTCACGTAGGATAACAAGTGACTCAGAATGAGAATGCCATTCGGTAGAGGTTGTAGCTGGTCTTTGGGTTGCGATCGATCATTAGGTGATGATTAACATGGCCTCTTAAAGTGAGAGGTTGGCTGGGCCTTTTGCTGAGAGGTTGGTTAGAGGGATGTGTTTGGGATCTCTAAGGTGAAGGGATTTTCTTGTTGTCGCTTCCTCAGAACCTCTAAGAGTGAGGTTAACTTTGATTTTGACAAGGTCAAGGGTGGTGATGGAATCCTCTAAAAATGAGAGGATGGACTTGGAATTGGTTTACGGGATTTGTCCAAAAGGGAATCTTTGTTGCTTCTTCTCGTGAGTTTGTTGTGATTTCAGCAGGTAACTTGATCATGATAGGACCTTCACTCGACGTCTCATTTTCACAACCTTTGAGATGGGAGGTTCACTTCGGAGTGATGGAGGTTTTTTTTTTTTTTTTTTTTTTTTTTTTTGACACCCTCTTTTCAAGAAAAGCCTTTCGTATTTGTTTGCTCACGATAGCCCCTAGTGTATGCCTTAGGATGCTTTTACCCTTTCCTTCTTGGGCTTGGAGGTGATCCCTTCTTTCGTGAGTCGAAGGAGCCCCTTGTATGAGTTTCTTTTGCATTCCGCCTTTCTTGAGCTTGGAGGTGATTACTTCTTTTGTGAGTCGAGGGGAGCCCCTAGTATGGGCTTCTTCCTTAGGGTTTCAAAACTTGTCGATCTTGAAATGAAAGGGTATTATTTAGTGAGGGTAAGGTTATGGTTTCCTATGGTGAGGGGTTTAAGCTTCAATCGCTACTAGATAGCATTCAAAAGAATAAAAATGCAAACTCATTTAACTGACCTTTTAAGCAAGGCAAAATATATTCGGACCATGAGAAAGATATGTGAGCATATTCAACGAAAGCTTATCGATCAAATGGAAAATCAGAGGCGATGCGAGATTGGGGGGTTGGTGAGCCCCAAGTTGATATTCATGCAGCACTTGTGAAGGATAAGAACAACTCCTTGCATCTTCTTTAAATTGCAGTGGCGTGAGCAGCCATTTTCTGATGATGAGCAACAACGGTCTTTGTGCTTGTCTTGTCCATATGGAAAGGAGATCAAGTGGGGGAGAATGTATTTGGGGAAGTGTATGCTCGAGAAAGTATAGAGGGCATGTACAAGGAGAGGGTCTGGAGATAGTGTAAGAAAAGTATATGGTTGAGTATGGAGAGACTGTATGAAAGAAGGGTGTATACTCTGATCAAAGCATTCATTCATTGTTTACTTTGTTATTAGCCGGTGAATTTATCAGTGAGATTAGCAATTAAGTGATAATTATAAATAAAACAATTCTTCTTGAAAGTAATGCGAGATTATGTCTCAAGTCTAGAGAGAAAGGAAAGAAAGATTCTTTTATTATTGAGGTAACTATTCTAAAGTGGACATTACATATCAATGCCCAAAGTGGACGTAAGAAAGACACACTAGAACCTACAAGACTGAATGAATCTAAATCCTTCTTTGAAGTACGAGGGCATCTTCATCAATGAGGCCTCGGATTTTTCCTTGGTCGATCAATCTTTGAATCAAGTGTTTCAGCTGCTTACAGTTGTCAGTGGTATGCCCAACGTACTTGTGGTATCTGCAAAACTTGGATGTATCCAAGTTAGTTCTCTTATTAATAGGCTTGTAATTCTCGAGCGGCTTGATCAAATTCTTTCTCACCAAAACTTCGAAGAACTCACCTACAGGCATTCCCAAGTCATCAAAATGCTCCTTGTCGATCTTCTTCCCTTGGATTGCACTTGAGGGTGATTCGGATATTGGTGCCCTTCGTTGGTTGGTGGCCACGGCAGGCATCCTGAATGAGAAATTTTGATTTGTTGAACCATAAGTGGGACCACAAGCATGTGGATGGTAGGGAATCTGGAATTGAACAGGAGGAGGAACTCTTCTCAAGTATTCTTGAATGTAAGACAAATGGCGCTGCTCAATTTCATGCATGTCTTTGAGGAGGTTGATCACTCCCAACTTCATGTCTGAGATTTCTTTAAGGGCTTCAATGCTTTTCTCCATAGACATGATGTAGAATTCTGTAAGAACATACGGCAGAGTCAAACCAATGAGTTGAATTAGATTCATAATTAATCTTAAGGCATCTCTGAGAAAATAGTTGATCTCCACAATTTGAGAGTTTGGCCAGGGCTGAAGTTGCCTACGTAACCCTTACCATTTAAGGTACGAGTCTCAGGTCACCGTAGTTCGAGGGCCACGATTGATGATACAACCAGGGTTAAGTTTAGAGAAAGAGAGAGGATGAATGTAAAAGAGTCCGTTTGGTGAAAAAGGGAGAGGAAGATGACTCGATCCTTGGTCAAATATAAGTGAGGGTGATCTAGACGAGCTAATCGGATTTGGATGAGAATTGGTCTTGATTGGTAAGTTGGCTTAGGTAGGACCTAGATGGTGGTTTGATCTAGATGGGTCGAGAGAGGTTTGATCTAGGTGGGTCTTTGGCTGAAGGGTGCTAGAGATAAAGGATCTAAACTATGGATGGTTTTAAGACTAAGGGAGCAGACTGTGGATGGTTCAAGAGATAAGAGGTAGAACTTTGAAGGGTCCTAACTTGTAGACCATGGGGTCTAAGGTAGAGGAGTGGACCATGGATGGTCCAAGAGACGAGGGGTGGACCTCGAAGAGTCTCAGGTGGAAGGGTGGACCTTTAATGGTCCTAGATATAGAGAGTGGACCTCGAAGGGTCCTAAATTGAGGAGTGGACCTTGAATGGTACAAAGTAGAGGAAGTGGACCTAGAAGGGTCCAAAAGATGAGAAGTGGACCTTGAATGGTCTAAGATTGGGAGAGTGGACTTAGTATAGGAAGAGCACCACGAAGGGTCAAAGAGTGGACCTTGAACGGTCCAAGATAGAGAGACTGGACCTAGGGCGGTCCGTAGTAGAGGGTGTGGATCTTGAAGGGTCCAAGAGATGAGGAGTGGACCTTGAATGGTCCAAGATTGGGAGACTGGACCTAGGGCGGTCCACAGTAGAGGGTGTGGACCTTGAAGGGCCCAAGAGATGAGGAGTGGACCTCGGAGGGTCCTAGAAATGGAGAGTGGACCTCAGAGGGTCCTAGAAATGAAGAGTGGACCTCGGAGGGTCCTAGAAATGGAGAGTGGACCTCGGAGGGTCCTAGAAATGGAGAGTGTACCTCGGAGGGTCCTAGAAATGGAGAGTGGAGAGTGGACCTCGGAGGGTCCTAGAAATGAAAAGTGGACCTCGGAGGGTCCTAGAAATGAAGAGTGGAGAGTGGACCTTGGAGGGTCCTAGAAATGAAGAGTGGACCTCGGAGGGTCCTAGAAATGAAGAGTGGACCTCGGAGGGTCCTAGAAATGAAGAGTGGACCTTGAAGGGTCCTAGAAATGCAGAGTGGACCTTGAAGGGTCCTAGAAATGCAGAGTGGACCTCGGAGGGTCCTAGAAATGAAGAGTGGACCTCGGAGGGTCCTAGAAATGAAGAGTGGACTTCGGAGGGTCCTAGAAATGATGAGTGGACCTCGGAGGGTCCTAGAAATGAAGAGTGGACCTTGGAGGGTCCTAGAAATGAAGAGTCGACCTCGGAGGGTCCTAGAAATGAAGAGTGGAGAGTGGACCTCAGAGGGTCCTAGAAATGAAGAGTGGACCTCGAAGGGTCCTAGAAATGAAGAGTGGACCTTGAAGGGTCCTAGAAATGCAGAGTGGACCTCGGAGGGTCCTAGAAATGAAGAGTGGACCTCGGAGGGTCCTAGAAATGAAGAGTGGAGAGTGGACCTCGGAGGGTCCTAAAAATGAAGAGTGGACCTCGGAGGGTCCTAGAAATGAAGAGTGGACCTTAGAGGGTCCTAGAAATGAAGAGTGGACCTTGAAGGGTCCTAGAAATGCAGAGTGGACCTCGGAGGGTCCTAGAAATGAAGAGTGGACCTCGGAGGGTCCTAGAAATGAAGAGTGGACCTCGGAGGGTCCTAGAAATGAAGAGTGGAGAGTGGACCTCGGAGGGTCCTAGAAATGAAGAGTGGACCTCGGAGGGTCCTAGAAATGAAGAGTGGACCTTGGAGGGTCCTAGAAATGAAGAGTGGACCTCGGAGGGTCCTAGAAATGAAGAGTGGACCTCGGAGGGTCCTAGAAATGAAGAGTTACCTCGGAGGGTCCTAGAAATGAATAGTGGACCTTGGAGGGTCCTAGAAATGAAGAGTGGACCTCGGAGGGTCCTAAATTGATGGATAGTTAAGCATTTTATTTACAAAAAAGCCCTCTATTTTTTATAGAACCTACTCTTGGTCAAATATAAGTGAGGGTGATCTAGACGAGCTAATCGGATTTGGATGAGAATTGGTCTTGATTGGTAAGTTGGCTTAGGTAGGACCTAGATGGTGGTTTGATCTAGATGGGTCGAGAGAGGTTTGATCTAGGTGGGTCTTTGGCTGAAGGGTGCTAGAGATAAAGGATCTAAACTATGGATGGTTTTAAGACTAAGGGAGCAGACTGTGGATGGTTCAAGAGATAAGAGGTAGAACTTTGAAGGGTCCTAACTTGTAGACCATGGGGTCTAAGGTAGAGGAGTGGACCATGGATGGTCCAAGAGACGAGGGGTGGACCTCGAAGAGTCTCAGGTGGAAGGGTGGGCCTTTAATGGTCCTAGATATAGAGAGTGGACCTCGAAGGGTCCTAAATTGAGGAGTGGACCTTGAATGGTACAAAGTAGAGGAAGTGGACCTAGAAGGGTCCAAAAGATGAGAAGTGGACCTTGAATGGTCTAAGATTGGGAGAGTGGACTTAGTATAGGAAGAGCACCACGAAGGGTCAAAGAGTGGACCTTGAACGGTCCAAGATAGAGAGACTGGACCTAGGGCGGTCCGTAGTAGAGGGTGTGGATCTTGAAGGGTCCAAGAGATGAGGAGTGGACCTTGAATGGTCCAAGATTGGGAGACTGGACCTAGGGCGGTCCACAGTAGAGGGTGTGGACCTTGAAGGGCCCAAGAGATGAGGAGTGGACCTCGGAGGGTCCTAGAAATGGAGAGTGGACCTCGGAGGGTCCTAGAAATGAAGAGTGGACCTCGGAGGGTCCTAGAAATGGAGAGTGGACCTCGGAGGGTTCTAGAAATGGAGAGTGTACCTCGGAGGGTCCTAGAAATGGAGAGTGGAGAGTGGACCTCGGAGGGTCCTAGAAATGAAAAGTGGACCTCGGAGGGTCCTAGAAATGAAGAGTGGAGAGTGGACCTTGGAGGGTCCTAGAAATGAAGAGTGGACCTCGGAGGGTCCTAGAAATGAAGAGTGGACCTCGGAGGGTCCTAGAAATGAAGAGTGGACCTTGAAGGGTCCTAGAAATGCAGAGTGGACCTTGAAGGGTCCTAGAAATGCAGAGTGGACCTCGGAGGGTCCTAGAAATGAAGAGTGGACCTCGGAGGGTCCTAGAAATGAAGAGTGGAGAGTGGACCTCGGAGGGTCCTAAAAATGAAGAGTGGACCTCGGAGGGTCCTAGAAATGAAGAGTGGACCTTAGAGGGTCCTAGAAATGAAGAGTGGACCTTGAAGGGTCCTAGAAATGCAGAGTGGACCTCTGAGGGTCCTAGAAATGAAGAGTGGACCCGGAGGGTCCTAGAAATGAAGAGTGGACCTCGGAGGGTCCTAGAAATGAAGAGTGGAGAGTGGACCTCGGAGGGTCCTAGAAATGAAGAGTGGACCTCGGAGGGTCCTAGAAATGAAGAGTGGACCTTGGAGGGTCCTAGAAATGAAGAGTGGACCTTGGAGGGTCCTAGAAATGAAGAGTGGACCCTGAGGGTCCTAGAAATGAAGAGTTACCTCTGAGGGTCCTAGAAATGAATAGTGGACCTTGGAGGGTCCTAGAAATGAAGAGTGGACCCTGAGGGTCCTAAATTGATGGATAGTTAAGCATTTTATTTACAAAAAAGCCCTCTATTTTTTATAGAACCTACTCTTGGTCAAATATAAGTGAGGGTGATCTAGACGAGCTAATCGGATTTGGATGAGAATTGGTCTTGATTGGTAAGTTGGCTTAGGTAGGACCTAGATGGTGGTTTGATCTAGATGGGTCGAGAGAGGTTTGATCTAGGTGGGTCTGGGTGAAGGGTGCTAGAGATAAAGGATCTAAACTATGGATGGTTTTAAGACTAAGGGAGCAGACTGTGGATGGTTCAAGAGATAAGAGGTAGAACTTTGAAGGGTCCTAACTTGTAGACCATGGGGTCTAAGGTAGAGGAGTGGACCATGGATGGTCCAAGAGACGAGGGGTGGACCTCGAAGAGTCTCAGGTGGAAGGGTGGACCTTTAATGGTCCTAGATATAGAGAGTGGACCTCGAAGGGTCCTAAATTGAGGAGTGGACCTTGAATGGTACAAAGTAGAGGAAGTGGACCTAGAAGGGTCCAAAAGATGAGAAGTGGACCTTGAATGGTCTAAGATTGGGAGAGTGGACTTAGTATAGGAAGAGCACCACGAAGGGTCAAAGAGTGGACCTTGAACGGTCCAAGATAGAGAGACTGGACCTAGGGCGGTCCGTAGTAGAGGGTGTGGATCTTGAAGGGTCCAAGAGATGAGGAGTGGACCTTGAATGGTCCAAGATTGGGAGACTGGACCTAGGGCGGTCCACAGTAGAGGGTGTGGACCTTGAAGGGCCCAAGAGATGAGGAGTGGACCTCGGAGGGTCCTAGAAATGGAGAGTGGACCTCAGAGGGTCCTAGAAATGAAGAGTGGACCTCGGAGGGTCCTAGAAATGGAGAGTGGACCTCGGAGGGTCCTAGAAATGGAGAGTGTACCTCGGAGGGTCCTAGAAATGGAGAGTGGAGAGTGGACCTCGGAGGGTCCTAGAAATGAAAAGTGGACCTCGGAGGGTCCTAGAAATGAAGAGTGGAGAGTGGACCTTGGAGGGTCCTAGAAATGAAGAGTGGACCTCGGAGGGTCCTAGAAATGAAGAGTGGACCTCGGAGGGTCCTAGAAATGAAGAGTGGACCTTGAAGGGTCCTAGAAATGCAGAGTGGACCTTGAAGGGTCCTAGAAATGCAGAGTGGACCTCGGAGGGTCCTAGAAATGAAGAGTGGACCTCGGAGGGTCCTAGAAATGAAGAGTGGAGAGTGGACTTCGGAGGGTCCTAGAAATGATGAGTGGACCTCGGAGGGTCCTAGAAATGAAGAGTGGACCTTGGAGGGTCCTAGAAATGAAGAGTCGACCTCGGAGGGTCCTAGAAATGAAGAGTGGAGAGTGGACCTCAGAGGGTCCTAGAAATGAAGAGTGGACCTCGAAGGGTCCTAGAAATGAAGAGTGGACCTTGAAGGGTCCTAGAAATGCAGAGTGGACCTCGGAGGGTCCTAGAAATGAAGAGTGGACCTCGGAGGGTCCTAGAAATGAAGAGTGGAGAGTGGACCTCGGAGGGTCCTAAAAATGAAGAGTGGACCTCGGAGGGTCCTAGAAATGAAGAGTGGACCTTAGAGGGTCCTAGAAATGAAGAGTGGACCTTGAAGGGTCCTAGAAATGCAGAGTGGACCTCGGAGGGTCCTAGAAATGAAGAGTGGACCTCGGAGGGTCCTAGAAATGAAAAGTGGACCTCTGAGGGTCCTAGAAATAAAGAGTGGAGAGTGGACCTCGGAGGGTCCTAGAAATGAAAAGTGGACCTCGGAGGGTCCTAGAAATGAAGAGTGGACCTTGGAGTGTCCTAGAAATGAAGAGTGGACCTCGGAGGGTCCTAGAAATGAAGAGTGGACCTCGGAGGGTCCTAGAAATGAAGAGTTACCTCGGAGGGTCCTAGAAATGAATAGTGGACCTTGGAGGGTCCTAGAAATGAAGAGTGGACCTCGGAGGGTCCTAAATTGATGGATAGTTAAGCATTTTATTTACAAAAAAGCCCTCTATTTTTTATAGAACCTACTCTTGGTTGGAAGGGATACCCCTTTTTCGCAACTAACTAAAGGTCCTAAAGTGGTGGATCCTAACGACTAACTGTCTCATATAGACATTTACGATGATATTTATGGGAAGTACTACAGACCTATGATAAGACAAGATCTTTTAACAAGCATTCAACCTTACATGGCACGTCTTTAAAAGGAAATCAATTTTTTAGTGCTCTTTTCTCTCTATAGATCTTGACTTATCATTAATTCGTAGTGACTTAACATAAAAACCTTATTAATTGTCTATATGAAAAAACTAGTCAAACCAACCGGTCACAGGGAGTGTATTCCTAGCAAAGTGGGTGACACAAGGGTTAGATTTCAGGCTCCCACCGTGCAGCCGAAGCGCACTGATGAGTGGATGGCCAAGTGAGACTCGGAAGGGAGGCGACATGATCACCACACTTCCCGCACTTTGGCTTCTCCGAAGGGTTAAGGGTGTCTGTGCAGTATGACACGGACTCTAGTGGTAGTGTGAGGTAAAAAGTCTAATTCTTTTTTAAGGAGAAAATAGAAAGATTTTTTTTTGTTTTAGGAGATGCATGCATGCAATGCAACAGTTAGGAATAGAACAAATTAAAAAAAAAGAAAGCAAAATACAACACCATAAAAGAAAACGAAAGTCTGACCCACTTAGTTTGAAGAAGTTTCAAAACAGTCCCCAGCAGAGTCGCCACTGTGAATACCCCATCCCGATGCAACGCGCATTCGGAGGTTTGAAATAAATAATCATGTAAAGTCGGACCGAAATGGGATATTCATTTAGTGACACTAGCTTTAAACCATATTAAAATATTAGTTTAATTTTGAGAGTCGCCACGCCACTTTGATATAGCCCAAAGCTTTGAAAAAAGGCTAAACATTTAGTTGGGTTCGAGGGTCAAGTTACAACAGAAGAAGAAACGCTATCACTCCTATTGCCCGACGGATCGGTCTTTCTAGCATGTGGGGTGTTGGTTGTGTGCGGTGTTTACAGGAATTGATAGAAGAAACGGGATCATGCATGAGGAGGAGGGGAGAGAAAGAATTAAGTGATGATCACACCCTAGAACCTTTGAGTTAGGCCCTCGAAAAGTGCACTAATCAACTTTCATCCTTGGGGGATTGTTGATCATGGGATAATTATTACTAAGGTGGAAGGTAAGAAATAGTTCCTAGATCCATTGGGTTTCTTGGGCGAAACCTTAGATCATCCTCGGCTATGCATATTTAAATATATTGAAATAGTCCTAAATCTAGCATAAAGGCACAATTAAAACATATTAAACATGCAAATAAACAACAATAATAATAATAAAGGACGGAATAAAAGACTTACCAATTGTAGCAAGGCTTTGGGATCGAATCTAGGGCGATTCGAAGAATGTGGGGAGAGGTACGGAAGGGAGAATCAAGTATAGTCTTGACTTCTCCGTGGGAAAATATATTGTGTGATGATGTGTGAAAAGGAAATTCAAGTATAGTCTTGACTTCCCCTTTAAAAATTGTGTGTGATGGAACAAATCAAGTGTAGTCTTGATTTCTCCGTGTGTTGTGGAAATAAACCAAGTTTAGTCTTGATTCGTGTACTAAGAGAACGTGTGTGGGGAGATGTGGGGAAAAACTGTGTCCTTGAGTGAGTACCGAGTGCACGTATTTATAGTGCTCCGGGGAATGGGCTGGACCGAGAAAAGGGTCGATCGGCCTTAATAATAAGGTTCGATCGGCACAAAAAGGAAGGGTCGATCGGCCTTAAAAATAAGGTTCGATCGGCAGTTAAAATAAGGTTCGATCGGCAGTTAAAATAAGGTTCGATCGGCAGTTTAAAAGATGAGTTTCTCCTAAATAAAAAACAGTCGATCGGCCAAATTAATTCTTGGCCCAACCTTGGCCCCATTTGGCCTAGAATGGCCCTAACTGGCCTAGCCATGCATTCCCTTTGGCCGGCCAACCTCAGCAAAGCAGTGGCCTAGCCTTGGCCTTGATTTGTATAATTGTTATTCGTTTCGTCTCCGCTATTGCCAAGTCCACTTTGACCACTGAAATGAATTCTTTTGCGCTTCGCCCTTTGAGATTTTATTTTTCTTTTAATCCCATGAATTTTTATAAATCAATTTCGTCCCAAATTTCCATATTTCCAGTTTAGTCCCTGAATTTCCAATAAATTCCAACTTGGTCCAAAAGCTTCCAAATGCCAGTTTAGTCCCAGATTTTCCCAAATTGCACTTCAGTCCCTTTTTTCGGACCGGGTACTAACAGATCCACGGCATCTTGAAAATTTTGAAACTTGTGGCCAACTAACGGTGTCCGGATCACTATCTTCAAACCTCGAACAAACCTCAAGGACTTTATCTCCTCGGTTGCCACCAAATGAGTGCAATATCTCGATAACTCCGTGAACTTGGCCACATACTGTGCCACAGTCATAAAATTCTGCTCCAGATTAAGAAACTCCATCTCTTTCTTGTCTTGATCCATGGTCGGAATAAAATGTTCCTTAAACATCCTTATAAAATTCTCCCAAATGTACGGAACTTGAGCCTCATCCCAACTTGCTTTTGAAGTTCTCCACCAATGTTCAACCGCACCCGAAAACTTGTAAGCCGCAAACCTGAGTCGCTCATCCTCGATACATCTCAACACCTCAAAGATCTTTTCAATGGCTTCAATCCACCTCTCCGCCTTTGATACATCCGGCTCGCCATCATATCCAATAGGTTTCAACTTCAAAAACTGATCTAATCCAACACTTGGCGCTGCTTGCTCTCCTCTCTGCCTTTGATCATTCATTGCTTTCATGGCTGCCTCAAGCATACCTTGAAACATCTCCCGAGACTCCTCCTATAAATTTCCATGGCCTAAAGGTCCAGGTTGATCACCTCCAGCTCCTGCCATAAGGACTTAATACCTGCATAAAACACTTAACGTCACTCACTCAATCCTTACTTAACTACCCTCCTAGGTCACATAGTCACTCTAGACTATCTAAACCTAAGGCTCTGATACCAACTGACGCGCCCCGAACCGGGGACCTACATGGCCCCAAGTCGGAACACGTGCTGAAGACGCCTTTTTTACAAAAAAAAATTCAAAATGACCTTTCTAAAAGTTGTCAATTTCAAAAACTTATTTAATGTAAAGAACTTTGATAAACATTTCCACTAAAGGTAAAACCATTTACTTCTACATTTACGTAATATAACCTTACAAAATACCTTTCTCAAAACAATCCCAACTAGGCGCCCTCTCGTTGCTCAACGTGCCCTAGCCCCTAGCTCGGCTCTATCTAAGAAAGCATTAAAAGGACGGGGTGAGAAAAATCTCAGCAAGTTATTATATATGCAACAATATGATATGCAATCACATTATAAAAGCCTATAACATCAAATCATCATATATATATATATATCACATTCTTATCAACACAAAGAAATATATATATACATGTAACACATAAGTGCAATAATATAAAACTTAGAAGATACTGAGCCAAGGTTTCATCCTCAAAAGGATATCACGATCCGAGCAACATCAACAGCTGAAGAAACGGTTCCGGAACCCAATCACAGTAACAACAAACGGGACTATGACACAAAGTCATACCCAATAGTGCAACTAGACTTCCCTTGAGCTAGTTCACTCTACCCAAACCATGGCAAATGGAAGGGGAAAACAATGGGAAACCAGTGTATGGATCATAATGAACTCGAATCGGTGCCATTATAATCCCATACCACTGCCCGAACAGTCAAGTACCAACTGGACTATCAAATATAAGCACAGTAATCACTACTTGCCTAAACAACCAATGGATGATTCCAAAGTAGGGAACCATACCAATATATCATATCAAAATGATAGAAAATTATAACAAGTATCAATCACAAGTACCACTAAGGCTAAACCATCCTTGAACCAATTCAATTAAACTTAGGATTCCAAAATAGGGAACCCTAATCAATCACGTCATAAAGATTTCAAACCATTGTAAAAGGTGCAACACATAAGGTCTACACACTTATAATAACAATTCAAGGATATATTAACAATCATATAATGATATTAAACAAGTTAGGTTCAATGGAATCACTGGTTCCAACCTACTTCAACTAAACATTTAAACATCTTCCAATTATCACCATTGATATGTTAAGACATCATGTTGTTGTTCATATGTTGTACTTTGATCATAGTGTTCAATTGGTTGAAATCTATGTTATAAAGTTTTTCATCCCCAATATATTGTTTTCCTTCAATAACATCATTTATATTAGAACTTACAATCATATTCGTCCCTGTTACAAAGACTTATCAAAATAAATAAGAAACCAAAACTTGGACAGCAATATCAGACAATACACATTCCATCTTTGAAACATTAACCTTCATAATATTAAATCAACATAAAAGACCTTGAAAGTATATACTACATTGTGTAAGTGTCCCAATCTGAACCGCCAATGTTCCTTCAGCCCAATTTAACGACTTCCACGTCAAATGGACAGTTAAGGGCATTTTGGTCATTTCCTAAGGCAATTTAAACAAAAAGGGCCTTAAAGAAATATCAAAAATAGGTCCAAAAACCCGGATTGGAAAAGTCATTTCAAAGAAATTGACTTACTTTACATTAAATGCAAGCAGCCAAAACTGCTTTTTGCAGAGTCAGACACGCCTACATTACCATCCGCGCGGACAGGAATGAGGCTCACTCTCGTCCGCGCGGACATGTTTGTAACCTAAATTCTGCCTATAAATACAATCATTCTCTCTCAGTTTAACAAGACCAGAGCCCAAACACTTACTGTTATATTCGAAAAATATCCAGAAAACAGCTTATACACCAAACAAAAACACAAAATCCCAACACAAATCTTGATCAAATTCAAGCCCCAAACACAAATCCAAAGAAGATAGGGTACAACCATTGGTAAACCCTCCTTCTCCTTACCTTAATCTCCCACATCCATGCATACATCTCACATTTTAAAGATGTAAATTGCTCATTGTTCATCTCTTGTTCTAGATCCAAGAGGATCTCCATGGAGTTCATCTTCATGGATGATTCTCTACAAGGATCTACATTTTCTTAGTTTGTTGTCCTCCTCTTCTTACATTAACTAGTTGTTACTTGATCTCTTTACCTAAAGTGTGGTCACCTTGAAGTTCATCTCCATGGATGATCACACTAAATGGTTCATATTCTTATTTCCACCTTCTTCTTGTGATATTAGTCTTTATTTGACCTAGAATGTAGTCATCTTGGAATAAATTTCCATGGATGACCATTTTAAAAGGTCTAAATTGTTTTTACTTCCTTAAAAATGTTTTTCCTAACCTAAGATCTTCACCTTGGAACAATTTCCATGGATGAAGATCATTAAGGTTCTTAGGTTACAAAAAGGGTGAAGTTGATACATTGATTTCAAGGATGGTCATCTTAATGACCACCTTAGAAATCCACTCTAAAGTTGATACATCCTTAACCTAATATTAATTTTCATACATTAAATCTTTGTTTTATGTTAAATCTCCCTATCCCAAGCAAATGAAATGCTTTCAAGTCCTAATTTACCCTAAGGATGGCTTGATATAGTAGATCACCACTAATCAAGTTTAGTGATCACTAATCAAAGCTTAAGGAAAGTGGGGACAAGCATGGATGCCAAATTCAAAAATGTTTTCTTATCATTTTCTGGTGCCAACTCCAGTTCTGATTTTGTAACTCCAGTTCACATTCTGGAATTTACAGAATCAGACTGGAAAGCTGCAAAAAAGATTATTTGATGTCCCATCCGCGCGGACAAGATTGACTCTCGCTCTAATCCGCGCGGACCAGAATGTAAGGGACGGACATTTTGTTTTTTCAGTCATTTTTCAGTCACAGAAGCACATTATTTTGGTAAATTTCAGTCCAGTCAAGTCAAAACTTCATTTTCAGAAAATTCCTTTTGCAAAACACACACACACACACAAATGGTTTCAAATTAGGAAGACTCATTTTACGAGGCATCCCGGGTGAACCCTAACGTTCTTCCCGAAATGTAACGTGACCTCCGAACCCATTTTCTTTGATTTTGGGCATTTTTCAAAGTTTTGGCCTTTAAAACTAAAAACGGCGTGGCGACTCCGTTTGATTTTTCAAAAAAAATCGTGGCATCATCACAGTGGCGACTCCGCTGGGGACAAATGAGCTTTATCTTTTTTTTAAAAAAAAATTCAAAAAAAAAGAAAAGCTTTTGTGGGTCAAACTTCCGTCCCGGTATTTGAAAACATTTTTACTGTGTGTGTGTGGGTTTTGCACATTTCATGTTCTTTTGACTGTCCCGGAAGAATCGATATTTTGACTGTCAGAATCATTTCCTTAACTGTTTGAATTTTGTGCTTATGTGCTTATGTGTTTGTTTGCTTTCAAAAAAAAATTCGAAAATATTTCAAAAAAAAATTCAAAAAAAAAAAATTCAAAAAAAAAAAATTCAAAAAAAAAAAAATTCAAAAAAAATCAAAAAAAAAAAAAAATCATTTTCAAAATTTTTCGCATGCATCATTCTCTTTAAGACACATGTGAAAATTTCTATTTTACTCAGAAAAAGAAGATAGACTGCCGCACACTACGCGCACTTGGTCTTACACTGCACACTACATCCTTAACCCGGAGAAATCCCAGTAGCAGCCCGTTTGGCCTTATTACGCCTCTCGGTACGAGCACGGGACTACCCAAACATCCCTTGGAGCCTCCTGTCGACCATGCACTTGTTCGTGACACACTTTGTCCGAGACCCGGTTGGTTTTTAGTCTGGTCTGTGTCGTGCCCTGTCTGTGTATACACCTTCCCAGTCAAGTCTTAGTCGGCATGCCGAGTCAATATCTTTCGGGGACCCTAATCAGTCGAGGTCCTGCCGGTTTTCCGTCACGGACATTGACCAGATCTTGACTGGCGCCTTGACCTTGACTTTGACTCGCACAACTTATGCACCGACCCCCGGCATGACACTGAGTCATCAAGGATTAACGATCATTCCATGTCTAATTACGACTTAACTGACGACGGGTCAAGATCAGTTATGGAAGTTTATCAGTCCAAACCATGCCGACTTTTCGTCGAGCCCTCGGACACGATCTTGACCTTTGACGTCAGCTTTGTCCGTAATTTACATCGAATGCTCGTTAAGACTAGATTACCCGCCAGACTTTAGGATCGTTTTCTTTTCGGTCGGTGGGACCTGCTTGCCCTACGAAACCCTTGTTCGGGGTTACAGGTTGAGGGTCCGCAGGCGTAGTGATGGGTCCCACTGATCCAGGAATCAGAGTAGTTTGCGAAAAAGAAGAGCAATCTTTTCCAATCGCTTAGGTTAAATAAAACACGTTTTAACTAAACAAGAACAAATAACTGCATGTTGCATGAGCCCTAAGCCCAAACACCTACCCTCCTTCACTCCCAAATATCTGAACCCTCGTGTCTTTCCCCCGCAGCTCCCCACAAAGCTTGGTTTCGGGCGCCGGGCCACCGTTTGATCAGTTGGGAAGAGTCAAGCGCATCGTCAGCTTCACCATTTGTTTCGACTCCGGGTTTCAGAATGTCTGCATCAGCCGGTAACGATGGGGACAACATCACTCCGCCTCTCGGGACTCCTCAAACAGAACATCAGTGGAATCAGTTAGCAGAACAGATGAGATTGCGACAGGACAGATTAATAGCCTTATGGAAGCCATCAGGAGCCATGGTTTGGCCGCCAGTCTCAATCCCGATGGCACCTTCACCGTGGAAGAAGAGGAGAACCCCAATCCCACTCTCAGTCGCCCTGACTACTCCGGGATGCCACCACCAACCTCCTATGGTACTACTACCAGAACCCATGCTCCTCGGTCTTTAGGTCAGCCAGCTCCCCAGCTACAGACTACTGGACCCATGCAATCTGTCGTGACTAATCAGTTGGCAGTTCCTCAGTGGTGGCAAAATCAGCACGGAATGTCTTCTCATGGTTGGGGGTACCTTGGAATGCCATAGCTAATTGGGATCCCGTCTCAGTTCGGAAACGATCAAGTCGGACCTTCACAACAGCAGTTCAGAGTGCCGCAGCAACTGTTTGGGATGCCACCACAGTTTGGTTCGGGACAACAGTCAGGAGCCCCTCCTCAGAATGATGCTAGTTCTGCTGCTCCTAACACAGCTTCCACAAACCCATTTCCCACTCAGGGATCAATGGGCCTCACTAAAAATAATCCAGTTTCATCAGAATCTCTCGGACCACAATACCCTCTCGGTTATGCACCCTCGCCACAGCCTGGCATACAGTTCAACAACCAGGGACACCAGCCCGCACCTAAGCCTACTTATGAGCCTCACCCTGGAAACCCAAGCTATCCGGCTACATCGGGCCTGCCTCCACCCTCTTTGCCGATTGAAAGTCAACAGCAAGCCGCAAGGTTCTATCCCTTTGCCCAGGCTCCTACTCACGCTCCCCAGGGTAATTCAGGCCAAGGGCAGGTTTTTACCTACGTCCCCGGACCGGCCATTCCATCCACCAGTCTGCCGCCAGTGGTAACTCCCCTCTCCAGTTCCGTCACTGGTCTGAATGCCATGGCTCCACCACAAGACCCTCATCTGGCCTGGTTCATGGAGCAACACAAGGAAATGAAAGCGCAGATTGCCGAATTGACTGCTAAGAAGTCTGCCTTTCGGCCTACGGACCCGGACTCCATTGTTCCCTTGCCCCACAAGTTTGTGATGCCTAATCTGGACCTGTTTGATGGGACTGCATGCCCGAAAACCCATTTGGACACGTATACCTTGGCAATGAAGGCCAAAGGGTGCACTAATCAGCAGCTGGCTGACTATTTCAGCCTCTCTTTGAAATCTAGTGCTCTAAAATGGTTCTTCCGCTTAAAACCCGAGGCCAGGGCTACATGGGACCAGATCACCAGTGCCTTCACAGAAAAGTACAAAGCTAATTTGGAATGGGAAACAAATAGAGTTGATCTGCAGACAACCGTGCATCGTCCCGATGAGAATGTCGGGGATTTTTACAAGCGGTGGAATCTGAAGCTTAGTTAGATGGCCATCCGTCCTTCCGAAGAGGAACAGTTGGACATCTTCCAGTCGTGCCTGAAACCGCATTTGAGAACCTCCCTCAGTCACTTCCCATACTCGGACTTATGTGTTATGGTTAACTCCGTGGCTAAGTTTGAAAAGGCTTACAATCAACAGCCGGCTGCTGCACCTGCCTACAGATACAGAGCTCCTCCCTCTAACACTGTTCCTGCTCCTCCTAAAGGCAAAGAGGTGATCAATTACGCAGGGCAGGAATGTAATAATGCGACTCCTTTCGCTCCTAGGAAACCTGCCGAGACCAAACCTCGGGTCATAAACCTCGAAAGCTTCGGAATGCCTCTGAACGACATCTTTAGAGGATTGGTGAAAGAAGGCTTGCTGCGGCCTTTAGAAAATTTCCAAACCAGGAATCTGAATGCTCCCGTGGGTACTTCTATGTTTTGCACTTTTCATCAAACCCACGGACATCTGACAGATAATTGCTATACTCTGAAAAAAGCAATCCAGGGGCTGATAGAGCAAGGAAAGTTGGAAGGCCCCAAGGGGCCTAATACAGTCAAAAACCCCTTTCCAAGAAATCATAACCAGGTGAACATGATTGAAGCCGAAGAGCCTTCATACGCCCAGGAAGATGTGGAGACCGACAAAATACCTATGAACAATCTTGTCGAGGATCCTGAATTCGGAATCCCTTTCAGCCTCGAGAGTGATGAACAGACCAGTCCTACCTGGTCCCATGTTACCCATTTCTTGCAAGAATACGAAGCCCGCTACTTCTCGGAGGAAGGGATAGCTGATAATGAAGAGCTGGGGCTATTCAGATCAAATCATGAGAAAACCATTTATACGAGGTGGCTGGAGCAATCAAAGAGGATTGGACAAGAAAGTTTCAGGCGAGCGCCTGTGCTGGGGCTTATCAGCAAAGAGGCCGAAGAGCACCTGGAGTTAATACAATTCTGCAAGATGGTTCTGGGAGAAGCTGAATACGATCCCGAGGACAGTGAAAGTAAAGAATTAGAGGAGGAGGATTGTTTCCATATCCTACCTGGGGTCAAATATGTGCCGCCCCCTCTCACTCTTCCCCCGCAGTTTCTGGGAAGAGAAGCTGAGTCACAATTGCCACTTCCAGCAATGGGGACATATGACAACTTCTACGGTTGCACGCACCCATCTTCGCCTAATAGATTTGATCAGCGTTCTCTCATAGCCGAAATCCCAGTAGTATGGGATGATGATTCTGATGACAGTGATGACAGTGATGACGACGAAAGCGAAGAGTCAACCGAGGCCCCAGATCCAGATTCGGTCTGGAACAATCATGCCAGAAATGACATCTCGGGTGCTGGGCACAATGGATGGTTGTCAGCCAGTGACGATGAAGGGCCGTCAGAAAATGCGGGTCAGATGCCGATGGGGACGGGCCCCCACGAAGTGTCACTCGTAAGATGTACTTGTGGTCAATGCCCGGATACTTCAGAGGATGAGGAACAACAAAGCCCACTTGAAGAACCATATATATCTGAAATCCTAGAGCACAATGTTCCCTATAAGGACTCAGCGGGCGAAAGGAGAAATTTTATTGAGGCATTGGTTGAAAGGGGAGGTTTTCAGCAACCGGCAGAATATGAATTCGTAAATGTCATCGGTTCCTTTTCTTCCTTCCCTAGAACAGACGGCATCACAACTGTAAGGGTCACGGCCGAGCCGCTTGAACACACTGAGTGCATAGAATCACTGAAAAGGGTTATCGCCCTAAATGTCTCCCCAGTTGCCTTCATACCCATGGACCCACATAACGCCTTCTTAATTGCTCCTGTACCTGATAGTGGACCCCGGGTACTCCTCATTTGGACCCAGATATACCGAGCCGCTACGTCAAACTGTGGACAGGAACATTGTCTATCCTTTACTTGTGGTTGCCCTGTTTGCAAAGCCGAAAGGAAAAAGATGTATGATGAAATGGAGGCTGACAGTCATAAGATTGAAGAAACTTTGGAGGACGACTACGAAACCGAGGACATGAAGGTCATAAATTTTCCTGGGGCTGAATACGTAGATGTCGTTGAGTTCAACACTGCTTACCATGCTTTGGGGGAGGGATTCTCGAACGTCCGATCCAAGCAGATAGTTGAAAATCTGCTAGAGAAAGGGAGACTGACTCCTATCCTCCCCGATGAGAAAGTAACCATGGTCAGATCAAATCCGCCCCGAGGCAAAGTGACAATCCTTGTCAGGATCACCCAAGAAGAGATCACCTTCCCCGAATGCATTTTGGCTCTGAGAGAAGTCTTGGACACTGGCATGATATCCGATGCACCCCCTGCACAGAGCGCCATAATCATTTCTAGCGCCGAGTATTACAAAAAGGAGCCAGATTGGCTGCACTATACCGGAGATGAAAAGGAAAAACCACCCAGCCCTGAGAGTAGCAGCTCTTGCTGTATGATATCCATGGGTGGGGCAAGCTATGATTATGAGGATGAATTGGAAGATGCCTTAGTCCTGTGGGCCATCCGAGGAACAACGACACAACCACAGGTTCAAAAGACTGTAACTTGGGAAGCAGTTCGGAAGGCTGCCCAGGAATAAACTGGTGCGGCTCAAGCTCAGCCCCTCACCATCACTAAGCTCCGTCAGAACCAATGGCCCGTAGCCAAAAAGGCTCCTCCGTTGACCTTGGCAGCATTGAAGAAATCTAGCAAAGAAGCAACAGATGAGGAAGTCAACCTGTTGACCCGATCAGGGCAGATCTACCAGGGGAACCCAAAGGCAAATAAGAAGGTAGCAGACCAAGCACCTGGGGAGAACCGAAATCCCTATGCCAAGACAGCCGAAACTCCTGACCCAGAGAAGGAGGATCCCGTGCTCACTCAGTTGAAACAAACTCAGGCCAACATCTCTTTGTGGTCCCTGCTTACCTCATCTTATCCCCACAAGCTAAAATTGGAAGAAAGCCTAGCCCGCACGCTGGTCCCTATTAATGCTACCCCTGATGACGTAGTGCAACTGATTGGGAACATTCACCACGGAAACATAATCACTTTCACAGACCTTGATTTCCCTCAGTTCGGAGCCGATCATAACGAGCCCCTCTTCATCACAGTCCAGCTGGATGAACGACGCCTCCCTCGAGTTTTGGTTGACAATGGGTCCGGGATGAATATCCTCCCAGCTAGGATCATGAGTCTGCTCGATATCAAGTCTACAGATCTAAATCCTTCCTCCCTCACAGTCAAAGCTTATGACTTGACATCTTGCACAGTGCTCGGGGTTGCTACTTTGGCCCTCTGGTTTGGCAAGAAGATGATACCTGTGGAATTTCAAGTTATCGATATCCCAATCACCTTTAATGCCCTTTTGGGAAGACCTTGGCTGCACCAAGTTAAGGGGGATGCTTCAAGCCTCCATCAGTGTGTGAAGTTTGTCTCGGATGGGGATTTGACAACCATTTATGGAGACCTAGTCACTTTGGAGGGCACGGATACGGGTGGAATACCTATTCTGGAAATCAAACATGATGAAGATGGCCTCATGCTAACAGGTTTCACAGTTGAACCTCCTAAAGCCCAAATTTGTAACGTAGATCTGACGATCACTCGAGACAAGATCCCTCCAGTCTTGAAGATGATGAGAAGGATGAGCTACAAACTTGGTCTCGGTCTGGGGAAGCATCAGCAAGGAACTCACAAAGTTATTGAGGTGAAGGGACAGAAAACTCGCCACGGCCTGGGATATGAGGCCACCTCGGTGGACACTGCGAAAGAGAAGGAAATTGCCCAGAAAAGGGGAGAATCTGCCACAAGAAGGGTCCCGATCAATGGCCCTAAATCTCTCCCTTTCAGTCCTTATTTGGATGACTACTTTGTAAAAGGTCCTACACAGCAGGGTAGCGCCCCAGACAAAGAGCCTACTCCGGCAGAGGGACGGATGAAGCTATAGCATGACCTTAACAAAATCAGAGGAACCAAGGCAAATCCGGTCCGTAAAATGTTTTTGGATCTACCCAAGATACCTGGGGCTACCACTACCGTGGAGAGCGAGTATACTTTCAAAGGCGTGCCAAGCCTAGTAGAGCAGTTCGAGAAGCTTACCACTGTGGTCCCGACTGCCCAAGAAGGCCCAAAGTCTGAGTTTGAGCTGACAATGCCCAAAGCCAAAGCCGCAGAATTCCCTTCAGATGATTGGGACGGTCCTGTCATGCAACAGTTATTCGGGGAAGAGGTCCAGGCGCCAGATTTGATTGACTTTGGTTCAGTCAAAGAAATGGTAGCAATGATCGAGGAAGGAGGACAGAAGCAACACAATTCCCGAGTCATGAGGCCCCTGACAGCAATGCCAATAAAGAATTGGGAAATTCTCTCGGGTCCGGCCGCAACCAAGGAGGAAATGATCACTAAGCTTGGATTGGTCCCCCGTCCCCTTGTGTCAACCTATGTAAAGTCCTCCGAGTCTCTCATTGTCGAGTTCGAGTCTCTAGAGTCGTCCGATCGCCTTACGCCTGAAGACTACGAAGTTGTAGCCAATGTTGTATTCCCCTTTGTTCTTAATGAGATGATGGACCTTTCTGAGTATCCCCTGATTGCCACTCTGACTAATGATAAATTAACTAATAACCTAAAAACAGTTAATAATGATTCACTAGATAAAGAAGCAGACACATTAAATGAACAATATATTAAAGAAATCTTTAAGCAGGTTGTTCGGAAAGAGGAAAATCGAGCCCAAGCTGCCGAAGAGGTTTTGACAAGTGTAAATTTGGGAACTGTGGAAGAGCCTAAAGAGACGCAGATTGGCAGTTTCTTCGAAGGAACCGAAAAGGATGCTCTGATTGAGCTGCTAAGAGAATTTGTGGATGTGTTTGTATGGTCCTATAAGGATATGCCAGGCCTCGACCCTTCCATAGTTGAACACCGGATACCGCTCGACCCGGAAGTTAAGCCAGTGAAGCAGAAGCTGAGGAGAATTAAGCCCGAATGGTCTCTGCAGGTGAAGGAGGAGATAGAAAAGATGCTCAGAGCAGGGTTTATCAGGGTCATTGAATATTCGACATGGCTTTCCAACATAGTGACGGTGACCAAGGCCAACGGGAAGATTCGATGCTGCGTGGACTTCAGAGATCTGCACAAGGCTAGCCCAAAAGACGATTTCCCCCTACCAAATATTGATATGCTGGTGGATACCACAGCCAATTACGAGGTCAAATCCTTCGTTGACGGTTTTGCCGGCTACAACCAAATCAAAATGGCAGAGGAAGACCAAGCCAAGATAGCCTTCACCACCCCTTGGGGCACGTACTGCTACACGGTTATGCCATTCGGACTGAAGAACGCCGGGGCTACTTACCAGAGGGCAGCTACAGCTTTGTTCCATGACATGATCCACAAAGAAATTGGGGTCTACGTGGACGATATGATAATACATTCCAAAGGATCCAATGGCCAACACTTCGTTGATCTGAGAAAATTCTTTGGTCGCCTTCGAAACCACAGCATGAGACTCAATCCAGCTAAATGCACCTTCGGTGTAAGACGAGGCAAGGTGCTAGGATATATGGTGACGGAATGGGGAATTGAAGTAGATCCCCAGAAAATCAAGGCCATAGTCGAAATGAAGCCACCTCGGACGCTGACAGAAGTAAAATCCTTCATGGGAAGACTTCAATACATAAGCCATTTTGTAAATCAGCTGACCTCGATCTGCAAGCCGATCTTCAAGTTGATGAAGAAAAGTGCCTACACAGAATGGACTCCAGAATTCCAGCTCGCTTTTGAAAAGATCAAGGCGTATCTTGTGAATCCCCCGATTCTTTGCCCACCACATCAGCAAAAGCAACTATTACTATATCTAACTGTCACAGATACAGCAATTGGGGCTATGTTAGCTCAAGAGAAGAAAGATTCTAAGGTTGGAAATGCCATCTATTTCGTGAGCAGAAAGCTTCAACGGAGTGAACTCAATTACTCTGCTTGCGAAAAGACTTGTGCAGGCCTGGTCTGGGTAGTGGGAAAATTAAAGCACTACATGCAGTCTCACCCGATACATCTGGTCTCGAAATTGGACCCCATCAAATATTTGTTCGACAAGCCTTCCATCTCCATGAGGTTGGCAAAGTGGTCGTTCTTTGTGGCTGAATACGACATCACATATGTGACGGGGAAATCCGTGAAAGGCCGAGTAATGGCAGAGCAGTTGGCAGACTTCCCAAGTAATGAGTCCCGAGGACCTGAGCCCCAATTCCCCGATGACGGAATCTTTGCTCTAGAAGGAGAAAATCGTTGGCAGCTCTTCTTTGACGGGGCATTAAACAAAAGGGGAAATGGGATAGGAATGCTCCTGGTCGACCCTACCGATGAGCACACCCCTATAGCAGTAAAGTTGAATTTTGAGGTTACCAACAATGCTGCTGAATATGAAGCTTGCATAGCCGGGTTGGAGGCCGCTCTCGAAAGGAATATCAAAGAATTGGAAGTATACGGTGACTCTGCCCTCATCATCAACCAGGTCTCTAACATATGGAAGACCATGGACCCGGGTCTGCAGAAATATCACACATACATGGAAGAGCTAGTGACCCAGTTCAAGGAGATCAGCTTTCATTACCTGCCCAGAGATCGCAACAGATTCGCAGATGCTCTGGCAACACTGGCCTCTCTTATTGAAATACCTGAAGGAAAGTCTGTCAAGCCATTCAGAGTCGGGAGAAGAGAAAACCCCGCTTATTGCTTTGAAATCGATGTAGAGGCCGAACCGGCCAATGATCCCTGGTATACCCAAATTTATCAGTACTTGAAGAATGGCAAAGCCTCTTTCAAAAATGAAGATGGGGAATACAAAGAGGGAATCAAAGCGAAAAACCTCTCAGCCCTGAAACGACTCGCCTCCCACTATGTCCTTTTAGGAGATATGTTGTACAAGAAGCGTTACCAAGGCCCCCTCCTGAGGTGTATCAGCAAGCAAGAGGCCACCGAACTCATGAAAGAAATACATGGTGGTACCTGCGGCCCCCACATGAATGCTCGGGCTCTAATGCAAATTCTATTGAGAATGGGGTACTTTTGGATCTCCATAGAAACCGACTGCAGTACTTGAAGAATGGCAAAGCCTCTTTCAAAAATGAAGATGGGGAATACAAAGAGGGAATCAAAGCGAAAAACCTCTCAGCCCTGAAACGACTCGCCTCCCACTATGTCCTTTTGGGAGATATGCTGTACAAGAAGCGTTACCAAGGCCCCCTCCTGAGGTGTATCAGCAAGCAAGAGGCCACCGAACTCATGAAAGAAATACATGGTTGTACCTGCGGCCCCCACATGAATGCTCGGGCTCTAATGCAAATTCTATTGAGAATGGGGTACTTTTGGATCTCCATAGAAACCGACTGCATCCAGTTCGTCAGAAGCTGCGACAAATGCCAGCGGTACTCGAATCTCAACCACTTGCCTCCATACGAGCTATAATGCATGACAACCCCTTGGCCTTTCGTCACTTGGGGAATTGATGTCATAGGCAAAATCACACCATCAGGCAACAACGGCCACGAATTCGTCCTGGTAGCAGTGGACTATTTCACCAAATGGGTTGAAGCCAAATCTTACAAAGTCCTCAATTCAAAGAAAGTAACCCTCTTCATCAAAGAGAACATCATATGCAGATACGGGTTGCCAGCCGAAATCATCTCAGATAATGGATCCCACTTTGAAGGGGAATGCGACAGACTGTTGGCGGAATTCAGAATAACCCGTCACAAGTCATCTCCCTATAGGCCCCAAACTAACGGAGCCGTCGAGGCAGCAAACAAGACCTTGGAAAACATCATTCGGAAGATGGATGTCCGAGGCAGAGATTGGCCTGACAAGCTTCACCTTACTCTCTGGGGATACAGAACATCCGTCAGAACTGCAATCGGGGAAATACCGTTTGCTCTCACCTATGGAATGGAAGCCGTACTCCCAGTCGAGCTAGAAATCCCCTCACTCCTTGTGCTGTTAGAAAGCCAGATCAACGAGGTTGAATGGCTCCAGAGTCGCCATAATGAATTGGCTTTGCTAGATGAACGCCGATTGAGAGCCATGGAACATATTCGAGCTTACCAAGGAAGAATGGCCAGAGCCTTCGATAAGAAAGTAAAACATCGGGAGATCAGGGAAGGTGACCTCGTTTTGAAAGAGAAACCCCCAGTCCGCATCAACCCGCTTGGCAAATGGGAGCCTGTTTGGGTCGGACCATATGTTGTTCAGAAGATCTTCTCCGGAGGGACCATGCAACTTGCAGACCTCGACGGAAACCCTTTTGTACACCCAGTGAATGGCGATAAGCTGCGCAGATACTACGCGTAAAAAACTGAGTAAAAAAATTAATAATAAAAAAAGAAGAGGGTGCTAAAAGAGTAATACCCAACTAGGTTGAAAATCCGAAAGGGCGGCCTAGGTAAAAGACAGGGTTGCACCAAAATAAAAACAAAAAACAAAAAACAAAAAAAAAAAAAAAAAAAAAAAAACAAAAAAGTGCTAAAAGAGTAATACCCAACTAGGTTGAAAACCCGAAAGGGCGGCCTAGGTAAAAGACAGGTTGCACCGCAAAAAAACAAAAAAAAGTGCTAAATGAGTAATACCCAACTAGGTTGAAAACCCGAAAGGGCGGCCTAGGTAAAAGTGTGGTTGCACCGCAAAAAAAAAAAACAAAAAAAAAAAAAAAAAAGATGGAGTGCTAAAAGAGTAATACCCAACTAGGTTGAAAATCCGAAAGGGCGGCCTAGGTAAAAGACAGGGTTGCACCAAAAAAACAAAAAACAAAAAAAAAAAAAAAACACAACAAAAAAAAATTTATTAACCGAGTCAAACTACGGAGACCTGAGCCCTTTGGTCCAAGGGGAACGTAGGCAGCCGGAAATGGTTCGGTCTAAAACACAAATAAAAGCCATGTTTTGTCATCAACACATTGATCAAGCCATGAAGGCGTTTTGAAAAACTCTGAAGCAATTCACATATTCATTACGGTTAAAAACTTTTTGATGAGTCTAAGCTCGGTTCACTCCTACGACTTACAACCTGCTAAAAGAAACTAAAATATATTACAAATAATATGTCTGCTACGACAAGAAAGGGATACCCAGAAAACTCAAGGTCACTCCAAGCCACTTGTACTGGCTTCTCCTCTCTTCTTCCCTCCTCTTCGGGTCTTCTTCCTCTGGACAGGAAAAATATCAGTCTTCCTCCTACCAAGCTCTGGTGTAAGGACATGATCTATCAAACCAGTGTTTGTCAGGGCCTTAGTAGCCCTAGCCTCATCTCTCATCTCCTGTAACCGAGTCGGTAACATAGGAATCCTTCCCTCCTGTCTCTTGACACAAGCCTCGTAATCAGTCACTACATCTCCACTCTTATCATAAGGATTGGCTCTCGCCTCGGCCCTCCTCCTCTCAGAAACTGTCATGTCTTCCACACCAACAATGGCCTCACGCCGTCTCAAAATAGCCACCTGAATCTCCCCCAAATGCCTCTCGTACCAATCCAAGTACCAAGTGGTCAGAAACATATGCCCTGGATGCCTGAGGATAACCCTAGGAGGAAAGACGTCATACCTCCATGCTCGGGAAAGAAATGGAAACACTGAAGGATCATCCATCGAAGCAGAAGCCACCACCTTGGTAGCTATGTCCTCAAAACCCTCCAAAGGAGTTTGCTCCAAACCAAACTGTCTCCGAACCAGAGCTGGAATATAAAAACTGGACAGAGAAAGCCCCGGAAGCATGACCACATGAGACCCGTCCTGAAGCACTCTCCTAGTCTCTACCCGCCAATGAGGCACCAACCATCTGATATCCTCAGTACCGCGACAAGCCATCTAGTACTCCCATGAGCCTTGATCATCAAGATCCACAGTAACCCCTCTCCTGGCAAAAGTCCAAGGTTTGACCGCATCAGAAGTTTCACGAAGAACCCCCAGGCGCTCCATCAGCCACATAGTTAAAAGAAACGGGCTGCCCCCGTGCATATATCGTCTCCCGGTAGCCAACCTGTCAAGAGCATGAAGGGTCTCTCCCAGGATCAAGGGCACAACATCCCGGCCCGCACGGCAGTGTACAACCACATCCAGCAAAGCCCGATGACAAATCCCAAAGGAGTAAACCATAAACAAAGTCCCAAACATGCAGAGTGCAAAAGCATCCCAATATGCATCATCAATCAAGCCTAAACCCCTAAATCTATCAGGAAGACCAGAAATGTCAAAATGATCAGGACCACGGATCATACCTTGTGCTTCCTTCGGGGAAAGATGAAGAAGGTTTCACAACCTATCAACAAAGGAAGCTCCTCTGGGCAAAGGAATCGCGATATCTTCCACCTCGGGACCACCAAGCAAAGCTCAGAATTCTTCAACAGTCGGGACCACCTCATTGTAGGAGAAGCAAAAGACATGCCTTCTAGTATCCCAAAATGAAGCGGAGGCCCTCAAAAGCTCATAGTCTGAAACCAATTCTTTGAGAGACCACAAGCATTTTATCTTGTACCTTTCTTCAAAAAACGACCTCCTCTCGTGCATAATCTCCCGGGACCAATCCTTGAATTTGTTGAAAAATGACATTTGGATTTCTTGGGACAATTTTGATGGAGTTTTTCTAAAATTTTCCATGGCTTCTTCTCTCTTCATCCCCGAAAGTGCAGTTTGAACTGGTAGTTGGAATGGTTGTTTGAATTAAATGTGGGGAAAACCAGATCCAAAGCAAAAATTAAATGCCAGTGTCAGACTGCAGTCTTATCCGCGCGGACAGGATTGAGCCTCATCCCAATCCGCGCGGACAGGAATGTCACCATCAGAAAAAAAATCTGCAGCAGTTTTTATTGATGCACCGCGGAGGAATATTTCATCCCAGCTGCTCGAAACCTGCACAAAGCCTGTCCAAAACAGTTCATATACCAAACCTTCACACCCTTGCCAAAAACCGGGCTCATGCAACATCCACATGCATAATAAATAAAAGAAAAGAAAAGAAAGTAAGTAATCCTAGATTATTACATCCCAAAAAAAAAGAGAAAAAGAAAAAGTGTGCATAAAAAAAAATTGTATCTGTCTGAACAACCAAATCACTCATCAGAATCCTCGGAGGCTAGGGCCTTCCCTCGGTCCCTCTTGCGACTCGTCCCTATATCCTCCGCAGTCATGAACATCCCGGGCTCGAGGTCGTCATCCTCGTCTCCTGAAAGAGGCTCATCTGGACCAGTGGGTACGCCATGATAGGGCAAGCCGAGATCTGCGAAAAATTCATATCCGAACGTGAACACGTCGGATCCCTGGCCCTGTTAAGATGATCCGCCCTAGTGCCAGACGTGCCCCTGTCCATGTAAATCCCCGAGAATGACATGATCTGGAGACAACTCCATGCTAGGATCTAGGAAAGGAGAAGGGGGAGTATCCGCGGAATGCTCAGAATGAATAGGGGAGGGCTCTCTCTCTACTGGCGCCGGCTGTGCTCGTCTATCCCTGCCCCGAGCGGCCCCGCAAGTGACGAGCCGCTTAAGGAACCTCATGCCCCCGATCACCTGTCGCACCAGCTTCTCGACAACCGTGGCAGGGAACTGCACAGAAACAAGGGCATTAGAAGTGGTCGAAGCTAAAAAAAAAAAAGAGAGAAAAAGAAGAAGAGACAGAAGCGATAAAGAGACGTACCCTCATATCCGGGCGAGGCCGGAACGCTCGCGGGCCCCGCTCGGGTATAGGAATCTGCACTCTCAATCTCACCCCATCCTGGACATACGAAAAATCCGACAGAGGGTACCATACGATCGGAATCCCCTCCCTCTCGAGCACCTGGGGCATCCTCAGCCTCTCCAGCACAAACGTCGGATACGGCACGTCCGTCACAAACCCGGAAAACTGCTGGCCGCCCCGATAAAAAGCCCAAGTCTCCGATCCCTCGGTCGAACTCATCATGTCAGCAGGAGGCTCCATGGGTGCCAGCAAAGGTGCGCCATCGCCATGCTGGCGAGTCACCCTGTCCCCCAGGTAATAGACGTCGCAAGACAACCCCCTCAAAATCCTCCTCTCTACAGTCCATCTCTCCTCGCCCTTAAGCTGCTCCACGCCAAAACGGCCCCAGGGGTAGAACCTCATCCTCTCATCCGTCTCTGCTCTCATAAGGGGCCGACACTCCTTGTACTTGAGGGTCGTGCACCCTCGAGCACCCCTCTTCTCCCGAGCCTGTCTAACCCAGGAGAGCATAGCCGGATATGCCCCAATGTGCTCCGCCGGCTGCCGCCACATCCTAATATCAAAAAACTCCAGAGCCCACACCTGCGAAAGGAAAAGATTTCATCAGCTAAGTTCAGAGAAAGGAACAATACATGCAAAAGGAAAAGTAAAGGCAAAAGCTTGTACCTCCAACGGAAACTCAAAACACCAAAGAGAACTCACAGCCTTTCGGCTGTACCTGTCCAGAGAAAAGTAAAGCTCTGCTAGCCCGGCCTCCCCCCAGGCCACCTCTCCAGCTCTCTCCACATCCGTCAACGTCCTCAGCAAAGCAAAAACAGCCGTCCCCTCGGCATGTCCAAACAACGTGCTCGAAAAAGCAAACCACAGAAAAGACCTAGCAATCTGCTCAGCAGCAATCCTCTCATCACCAGCATCATACCTCGCCATGCTCTCCACAATCTTTCCCTGAACCACCGCATACTCCATCCCCATCCCCTTCTTGGGAATGGGGACAAAACCTAAAAGGTCCTGCAACTCCCTGTCACTGTAGCCATCTCGCCACTCGATGTTACGTCCCTTAAAGGACAGACCCGTGATCGCAGCATAGTCTGAAGGCGTCACTGTAGCCTCGCCCCAAAAGAAGTGAAAGGTATGGGTCACGTCCCACCAATGCTCCGCCAAAGCAAAAGTCAAGCCCTTGCTCTTCGGTAACTTCACCAATCCCCTCAAGCACTCAATAAACTCGTACAAACCCGTCTCAATGATAATCTGCCTCGGACTCATCATCGCCCCTCTACCCAAGACCGAAAGCTGGTCCCACAGGCTAATCAAGGCCTCCACTGATCCTCGGGTCTTCAGCTTATTCAGCTGATCCCGCACAAATCGATCACCACCCTGCAAAAAAAAAAAAAGAAGAAGAAGATGTCAATAAACATTTGCATTTGCATAAGCATAAAGTTTTGAAAGAAAAATTTGGCAGCATAACGGCATACAATGGACTCAACCCCATTTTTCTCGCATAAAAGAAAAGGTTTTCAACAATCACCATTCATCATTCATGCACAAAGGGACATGTCAATGACAGGGAGTCAACAGAAATAAAACTCCGTCCCATTTTTCGTAAAATGCACACATAAACAATTTTTCACATTCATAAGGAGCAAAACTTCGTCCCATTTTCACATAAAATCACAAAATGCACGCATAAATAATTCTTTACATTCATATCATTCATAAAAGCATCATCTCATTGCAAAAATTCCACATGCAACAGTCCGTCCCGGATTCGGCAAAATTTTCGTCACCTCATATTTCAAAAATGGCAAATCGCCCATTCTCTTTTCAAACAAAATGCATATTTGGGTTACCCATATACTCAATACAACATGCAAATCATCAAAGTCAAAATTCAAGGCCAAGAATCATGATTTTCGAATTTTCAAAAAAAAAAGAACAAAAAATCAATTTCGAATAAATTCAACAAGAACAATGAATGGATTCGAAAAATACCGTGCGAAGATCCGGATCAGTCGACCAATGCTGCCACATATCTGGGTAGGGTTCCTCTGCAATTGATTGTGAGAGCGAATAATGCCTCCTCATCCTAACAAGCTCTAGCCTCCTCTCCGCAATCGGACCGCGTCCTTGACCTTGGATAGCAGCTTCCCCGTGTTCCATGACTCGAAAATCGAAGAAAAATCAAGAGATTTCGAAGCTTTTTGGGCGGCAATGGCGGAATCTCTTCTTTCTCTCTCGTAAACCGCACAGACTGTGAAGAGGAAGAAGAAAGGCTGCGGCCTTTTTAAAACCTGTTTAAACTTCACTCCTGTCCGCGCGGACATGATTGAGGGGTAAAATTCCCCTTTTGCCCTTTAAAAATCAAAGACTCTGCAGTTTGATCCCATACTTAACGGGGATATCCAGAAGTTAACCAAAGGGCATTTTCCTTCCAAAAACTTAATGGAGGTCATCCAAGGTTAGTTTCTCACACACTAAAAATCCACGGCAGTAAAACGTAAGTCCGATTTCTCTAACGAAAGCTAACGGAATCCCGTTTCTTTCCTCATTTTCATCTCCGGCAGTAAAACGTAAGTCCAATTTCTCTAACGAAAGCTAACGGAATCCCGTTTCTTTTCTCATTTTCATCCCCGACAGTAAAACGTAAGTCCGATTTCTCTAACGAAAGCTAACGGAATCCCATTTCTTTCCCCATTTTCATCCCCGACAGTAAAACGTAAGTCCGATTTCTCTAACGAAAGCTAACGGAATCCCGTTTCTTTCCTCATTTTCATCCCCGACAGTAAAACGTAAGTCCGATTTCTCCAATGAAAGTTAACGGAATCCCGTTTCTTTCCTCATTATCATCCACGGCAGTAAAACGTAAGTCCAATTTCTCCAGCGAAAGTTAACGGAATCCCGTTTCTTTCCTCATTATCATTCACGGCAGTAAAACGTAAGTCCGATTTCTCCAGCGAAAGTTAATGGAATCCCGTTTCTTTCCTCATTATCATTCACGGCAGTAAAACGTAAGTCCGATTTCTCCAACGAAAGTTAACGAAATCCCGTTTCTTTCCTCATTATCATTCACGGCAGTAAAAGGTAAGTCCGATTTCTCGGATGAAAGTTAACGAAATCTCGTTTCTTTCTCGATTCCACCCCCAGCAGCTTTCGAACTACGTATGGGCTTGATTCCCCATTCGGGATACGTAGGTAGCCTACCATAGGTCCAGCCACCCGACCAATACGGTCCTCCACCTTCGGCAGCAAACGTAAGACCGATCCCTTCAAATGAAGTCCACCAAAGGACTATCTAATCCCCTCAGAGTCTGTCCTCAACATAAGGACACGAACCATCAGAGGAAATCATTTAAAATCAAGGTCCTAGGCACCTGAAATGCCATCATCCAAGGTTTGAGGCACCTAAAACGCCATCACCAAGGTTTGAGGCACCTAAAATGCCGTCTTCAAGGCTGAGGCACCTAAAATGCCATCATCAAGGTCTGAGGCACCTAAAACGCCATCTTCAACGTTCGAGACACCTAAAACGCCATCATCAAGGTCTGAGGCACCTAAAATGCCATCTTCAAGGTCCGAGGTACCTAAAACGCCATCATCAAGGTCCGAGGCACCTAAAACCCCATCATCAAGGTCTGAGGCACCTAAAACGCCATCTTCAAGGTCTGAGGCACCTAAAACGCCATCATCAAGGTCCGAGGCACCTAAAACGCCATCATCAAGGTCTGAGGTACCTAAAATGCCATCTTCAATGTCTGAGGCACCTAAAACGCCATCATCAAGGTCCGAGGCACCTAAATCGCCATCATCAAGGTCTGAGGCACCTAAAACGCCATCTTCAAGGTCTGAGGAACCTAAAATGCCATCATCAAGGTCTGAGGCACCTAAAAAGCCATCTTCAAGGTCCGAGGCACCTAAAACGCCATCATCAAGGTCTGAGGCGCCTAAAACGCCATCATCAAGGTCTGAGGCACCTAAAATACCATCTTCAAGGTTTGAGGCACCTAAAATGCCATCTTCAAGGTCTGAGGCACCTAAAACGCCATCTTCAAGGTCCGAGGCACCTAAAACGCCATCTTCAAGGTTTGAGACACCTAAAATGCCATCATTACCAGGTTGACATCCTAAAACAGTCACTCTAGGGTTGACGACTGAAGATAGTCGAAAGACCCGAACTATGACTGGCTTGATTCCTCTTAAGGATACGTAGGTTGCCTACCATAGGTTCAGCCATCAGACCAAAATGGTCATTCCTTTCCCCAGCGGTGTGGATATACAACTCTAGCCGTCAGACCAAAAAGGTCATTTTCTATCCCCAGCAGAGTGTCTTTCAGCAACCGACTGCAGAACTCGCTCACCAGGTTGACATCCTAAAACAGTCACTCTAGGGTCGACGACTGAAGATAGTCAAAAAACCCGAACTACGGCCGGCTTGATTCCTCTTAAGGATACGTAGGTAGCCTATCATTAGGTTCAGCCATCAGACCAAAATGGTCATTCCTTTCCCGAGCGGTCAGACCAAAATGGTCACCCTCTTCTCCCAAGCAGATCGGGACATCACTTTTATCGACGACCCCACTTCCTCCGAAAGTGCCGTCGCCGAGGGGCTATTGTAAGTGTCCCAATCTGAACCGCCAATGTTCCTTCAGCCCAATTTAACGACTTCCACGTCAAATGGACAGTTAAGGGCATTTTGGTCATTTCCTAAGGAAATTTAAACAAAAAGGGCCTTAAAGAAATATCAAAAATAGGTCAAAAAACCGGATTGGAAGAGTCATTTCCAAGAAATTGACTTACTTTACATTAAATGCAAGCAGCCAAAACTGCTTTTTGCAGAGTCAGGCACGCCTACATTACAATCCGCGCGGACAGGAATGAGGCTCACTCTCGTCTGCGTGGACATGTTTGTAACCTAAATTTTGCCTATAAATACAATCACTCTCTCAGTTTAACAAGACCAGAGCCCAAACACTTACTGTTATATTCGAAAAATATCCAGAAAATAGCTTATACACCAAACAAAAACACAAAATCCCAACACAAATCTTGATCAAATTCAAGCCCCAAACACAAATCCAAAGAAGATAGGGTACAACCATTGGTAAACCCTCCTTCTCCTTACCTTAATCTCCCACATCCATGCATACATCTCACATTTTAAAGATGTAAATTGCTCATTGTTCATCTCTTGTTCTAAATCCAAGAGGATCTCCATGGAGTTCATCTTCATGGATGATTCTCTACAAGGATCTACATTTTCTTAGTTTGTTGTCCTCCTGTTTTTACATTAACTAGTTGTTACTTGATCTCTTGACCTAAAGTGTGGTCACCTTGAAGTTCATCTCCATGGATGATCACACTAAATGGTTCATATTCTTATTTCCACCTTCTTGTGATATTAGTCTTTATTTGACCTAGAATGTAGTCATCTTGGAATAAATTTCCATGGATGACCATTTTAAAAGGTCTAAATTGTTTTTACTTCCTTAAAAATGTTTTTCCTAACCTAAGATCTTCACCTTGGAACAATTTCCATGGACGAAGATCATTAAGGTTCTTAGGTTACAAAAAGGGTGAAGTTGATACATTGAGTTCAAGGATTTCAAGGATGGTCATCTTAATGAACACCTTAGAAATCCACTCTAAAGTTGATACATCCTTAACCTAATATTAATTTTCATACATTAAATCTTTTTTTTATGTTAAATCTCCCTATCCCAAGCAAATGAAATGCTTTCAAGTCCTAATGTACCCTAAGGATGGCTTGATATAGTAGATCACCACTAATCATGTTTAGTGATCACTAATCAAAGCTTAAGGAAAGTGGGGACAAGCATGGATGCCAAATTCAAAAATGTTTTCTTATCATTTTCTGGTGCCAACTCCAGTTCTAATTTTGTAACTCCAGTTCACATTCTGGAATTTACAGAATCAGATTGGAAAGCTGCAAAAAAGAATATTTGCTGTCCCATCCCCGCGGACAAGATTGACTCTCGCTCTAATCCGCGCGGACCAGAATGTAAGGGACGGAAATTTTGAATTTTCAGTCATTTTTCACTCACAGAAGCACATTATTTTGGTAAATTTCAGTCCAGTCAAGTCAAAACTTCTTTTTCATAAAATTCCTTTTGCAAAACACACACACACACACAAATGGTTTCAAATTAGGAAGACTCGTTTTACGAGGCATCCCGGGTGAACCCTAACGTTCTTCCCAGAATGTAACGTGACCTCCGAACCCATTTTCTCTGATTTTGGGCATTTTTCAAAGTTTTGGCCTTTAAAACTAAAAACGGCGTGGCGACTCCGTTTGATTTTTCAAAAAAAATCGTGGCATCATCACACATTGATAAGCCTTGGATCACTAAATTACAAAATCCAACTTTGTTTGACAATAAATTTAGGAAGAAAGGTAAGCATAAAGCAGCACCAAACACATAATAAGATGTTGATTTTGTGAAGCAGATTCATTATGACTTAAACCCAAGAGAGTCAGGCAATTGTAATGGCTTGTAATTAGAGGGTTTTACTAACTCACTCCAACCAAACAAAAATCCAATTTTTACCATTTCAAACTCATGGAAAATGATCCCAAAACAACATGCAAACATTATTCAACAACAACATCATCTTTAAACACTAAATGAGCATACTTGGAAGGAAAAATATAATAACTTACCAAAATAATTCGAAAATAAGAAAAACTTTAATCGGCTAGAAATGCTCCCCTTCTTCTCTTGAACACAACGAAACAAATGGATCGCCGAATGGATTTTTCTAGAATATTTTGGGGAATTTTAAGTAGGAACATAGGTTTTGGACCTTTTACCTTTCCATGGAAGAAGAACTTGCTGGGAGAAATGGTTTTGTTATAATGAACTTCTCAATTGATCAAACTAAGATAAACATTAAGAATTTCCACCTAGGCTCCTCAACCCATTAACAATTTAAAAATTAAATCCTTTAATTCCAATACTTATACTTAAGCAACTCAAGGTTTATAAAATATTTAATTAAGTTTTCAAATATTATCATTTTAACTACACATTCCAAATATTTTCATTTAGACATTAAATAATTATTTTTAATTTATTAACATTTTTAATTTATCATATAAGTTATAAAAAAATGCCAACTAACACATAATTGCAACCAACCAAATGAAAAACGTATAAATGAATAAAATGCACTCCAAATATATAATTAAGCATGACTCAAAATAGAACCCAGGATTAGGGTCGTGACAATTATCGATATGGGAATATGATTACATTGATACATATGAATGACGATTACTTCACATTTCACTTCGAAACTATTTTCTTGATCATTGTCATCAACTTAGGAGACTGATATAGGATCACTTTGGCTTTCTAGGGGTTCATAGAACATGTTTGCATGACTGTCAATAACACATCAAATAATCTATTCGAGAAATGATATATGGCTATTTTCTTTGAACCTTATTTGTGAGACTTAAACTTTCTAGTCACTTTAAAAAAAATCCGCTAGAACCCCTTTTGAGCTTTTATTAAGAATGGATATCAAAAGATTGTTATTCACATTCATTTCACACTCACATTTTCCTACCCCTACAGTTATAAATAATTTTTTCATCTTTTCAAGAAAGTAAAACTATAGAATGAATGAGAAATTGTTGGTAATGCTTGGGGAATAAAGGGGTTGAGAGATATAGGTCAACTTTGAAAGAAAAGGGTTATGTATTGCAATGGAAAAGAAGGGCAAGTGAAAAGTTATTGTTTAACTTGTATTTAGTGCATAATATTTTCGTGATTCTTATTTATGCAAAGCTCAAAAAGAAAAGAAAAGAAGAAGAAAATCTGAGAAGCCTTAACCTCATATGTTTGTAAATTGTGTTTCAAAGTGAATGATGGAAAGAAAGTAATGAGATCAACCTTTTGTATTAAAGTATGTAAAATTATAAGTTTGGGGGTTGAAATATGAGGAGACATGGGTAAGTGGAAAGTTACACTCAAGTGAGTGTTTATTTTGGCATGGAAGACTTCTTAGTTTCACTTGCTTGACTTCGTATGTCCTTGCCTTCATTTGTAGCCGTACACCTAGCCCGCGATTGTCTCGAACATTACAAGCCAAAAAAATATATTTGATCCCTAAAGAGTAGTCAGGTTGACTGTTGTGGTTAAACATGTATATGAGTGTCCTTGTGCAGAATTTCACCATCTTACTATCTTAAGTTTAGAGCAGACATAAGTGACCTTATAAACTATCTTATTTTGGTGGTAATGATCTTCTATTATTCATTCATATTATCATTATGTGGTGGAGAATTGTGATTTATATGCATTAATGTAATTGTAATCCCATGTTTATAATGACACTTGTTGATCATGTGTGTTTGTTAGGATATGAGATTTGTATGGCTAACAACCCTTTATATGAGAGAACATCTAATAAGTGACTATTATATAGTCATTTATCCTAAGTTTTATATACTTTTACATAAATAAATCATCATTTCTCATTTAGTTTTTAGTACTTTTTAGTTACTTTTTTCATATTATTTGGATTTTACGCCTTTGGTATATTTCTTGCATTTTAAGACAGGTTTTAGGGTCTTTTTATATCAAAAGGATGCTTGGACACTTTGAGGCAAAAGACATGAAAGAGCACTATCCAAATCAAGCACACAAAATCAATTTCAGATGTAACGGCCGTGCAGTCACAAGTGGAACGGCCGTGCACTTACACATTTTCAAGCCATTTTTGGCCTTAAATATAGAGCGGCCGTGTCTTGAAGATTGAGTGGCCGTGTCATTATTCAGAGCGGCCGTACAGCTTAGAGTGGAGCGGCCGTGCGAAGTGTCAAAACTCAAAATTAAAAATCTGGCGCCAAGGGTGCACAGCCGTGCAACTCCCTTGACACGGCCGTGCAAATCGTGACTGCAGATGTAAAGGCACCTTTTGATGGCACCTTCTTGAAGAGTCTCCTCCCAATTATAAATAGGACCATTGTAATAAGTCTTAGATACCGAATTTTAGAGAGAAATTACTGATATTTCATAGTATAGAAAATACAAATACTTGTGATAACAATTTCCAAAGAGATTTGAAGATCAAAGTTCATAGTTTGTTCTTGGAGTTACTTTGGAGAAAAGCAATAAAAGTGAAGCATTATTTCCAGCATTTGCCTTCTACTTTCATCATAAGTTCTTCTTACTCTATTCTTTTATTTTAACTACTTGTATGTTATAGATGGCTAGTGAGTAAATCCCCCTTATTCTTGGGGTTGGAAACTCAAAAGCATTTATGTTCATCATCTAAAAATGAAAAGTCTTGTCTTCTATCTTCATCTAAACAATTTCTTTATGTTATTCTCTAAATGCCTTACATTTTGGAGACATCCAAATTGTATGATTCAGTCAATTGAGAGATGTACCTAGCGGAGAATCTCAATTGACGGAACCATATAAAGAAACTGGGTTCCATTGATCACGACAGTAGTTCAACGGCCTAGGGATGTTCCTTTGATGGAAAATATGTCGACTCTCGTTCTTAAAGGGTTCTTACTAATTATGGTCAACTAGAGATAAGCCGGAATGCCCGTTTGTGACAGGGCGGGAGCACCATAAACGGAAATCTCAAACTGTTAGGACATAATTAGTGAAGAATACAACACTACTTGCTTGACCGTGAGAAGTAGTGCAAGCCGAATGTATCATCCTTGCTTTTTATGAAAACCCTTATTTCTAAGACAATGAAAATTTGATGAACAAGATTATGTGTATGATTTCCAATCCCGAGAATGCTTCGTTTTATAATAGTTTAATTAAAGTATTTTCTGTTTATGTTCTTTTTATTTTCTAAAAACAAACTTTATCTCCCCCCCCAATCTTTTCTATAATTTTTAAAGGCAAAAATATTTCCTAAGTAAACCCTGTCTCTGTGGGATCGACTCGTACTTGCACCCGCTATATTACAATAGCCCGTGCGCTTGAGGATATAAAATAAACCGTTAGGTTTCGACCGAACAAGTTTTTTGGCGCCGTTGCCGGGGACAACTGTTTACTTTTTAAATTTTTGTCTTTACTTCATAATTTTTATTTATTTTTATTTTGTTATTTCTGTTTTATATTGTTTTGCTCTCTACTTCCGATAAATTGTTGCGTTTAATCTTTCTTCAAGTGTTTTTTTCTTAGTGCATGAAACGGACTCGGACATACTTTGACAATTTTGATCCAGAACCCGAACAAAGCTTTCACGAGAGACTAAGAAGATTTAGAGAAACTTTAAAGAAATATATGGAAGGAGAACCGCAAACACCGGCTAGGACCCTACGGGACTTTGTTAATCCAAGTACCCCGGGAACTAGATCCCCTATTGTTGTGCTGAATGTCGGAGCGGCACACTTTGAGATAAAGCCGCAGCTACTGCATATGGTTTTGAATAACCAATATAGCGGCACCGCTTTCGAAGATTCCCATCTACACATCCAAACATTTCTTGAATATTGTGATACTACACGTATTCAGAATGTTACCCCGGAAGCGATTCGGATGCACCTTTTTCCTTTCTCCCTTAAGGATAAGGCGAAACAATGGTTGAATTCGGTCCCCCAAAATTCATTAACAACATGGGACCAAATTCAAGAAGCATTCCTTGGTCAATTTTTCCCACCAATCAAAACTGCCCAAATACGCACAAAGATCACTAACATCTGTCAAACGGATAGTGAGACTTTGTATGATGCATGGGAGTGGTTCAAGGAACTTCTCAGAATGTGCCCCCACCACGGGCTCGAAAAGTGGTTGATTGGTCACACCTTCTACAACGGTCTCATATTCAAGACAAGAGAGACCATTGATGCCACTGCAGGAGGAGCATTGATGAACAAGGGAGTCGATGAGGCATATGACCTTATCGAGAACATTGCATTGAACCATTACAATTGGTCAAATGAGAGGGACCAACAGCAAGGTACGCCCGGTAAATATAATGTTGATGCAGTTACTCTTCTCTCTTCTAAGGTTGACATGCTTTTGAAAAAAATTGAAAATCTTAATGACAATCCCGTAGCTAGTGTAAATATGTTATGTGAACTATGTGGGTCTAACTCACATAGTACGGATAACTGCGAGTTACTTGACGTTACTTCTAACGATCAAGTGAACTTTGTGAATTCTTTTGGACAGAAGGGGGGGGGGATGTATTCTAATACATACAATCCCGAGTGGAGGAATCACCCCAAATTTCCCTATAAGAATAACAACGTTCTTAACCCGCAACCATTTACACAACATCCGGGATTCACATTTGGAAATTTCAATACTACTTCAAAACCTTTTTCTCCCCCTAAATCAAAGTTAGATCTTTTGATGGATTTTATAGTTGAAAGTAAAAATGAGCAAGAGAAGACTAATGCTGAATTTAGGGAATGCTTCAAATTATTTAATGAAAAATTTGATAACCTAGCTACCCATAACAAAGTGTTTAATGAACATGCTAAGGCGGTAGTTACTAGAACCGGGAAAGAGTTTGTTGATTGTCTTCCTAAAGAAAAAAATCCCATTGAGGAAAGTACTAGTCAAAACCCGGCCGTGGTTAAGACTAATGATGAGGTTGATAAGGGGACGGAATCCCCTAAAATAACTAGAAATTTTGACCCACCGATACCTTACCCTCAAAGGTTGGTAAAGGCAAAACTCGACAAACAATGTGCAAAATTTCTTGAAGTTTTAAAGTCTATCTACATTAATATACCTTTTACTGATGCTTTGCAACAAATGCCTTCTTATGCTAAATTCCTTAAAGATATTCTTTCTAACAAGAGAAAGCTAGAAGAAAATGAAACTGTTGCATTAACGGAGGAAGTAAGTGCTGTTTTGCAAAAAAGGTTACCCCCGAAATTGAAAGATCCCGACACTTTTTCTATCCCTTGTAATATAGGTAAATTTGATGTTGATAATGCCATGCTAGAACTTGGAACTAGCGTAATCCTCATCCCACTTTCAATAAGTAAGAAAATTGGATTAGGGGAATTAAAATCTACGACCATATCTCTGCAATTAGCGGACCGTTCCATTAAATATCCGGTGGATATTATGGAAGATGTCCCTTGCCATATCGGGAAATTAGTCATCCCGGTTGATTTCGTAGTTCTTGAGATGGAAGAGGATAGTCATATTCTTGTCATTCTAGGTAGACCATTTCTTGCCACAGCTGGGGCAGTTATAGATGTTAAACATGGTAACCTAACTTTGAATGTAGGAGATGATAAAATAGAGTTTAACTTGTCTAAATTCATGAGAAATCCTAATCTTGAGAACCCTTGCTTGAACATTAACATGTTAGAATCAATTAGTAAGGAATTAGAGAGTCCCCAATCTAAAGACCCGCTAGAAAAAAGTCTTATAGATTGGAAGAGAACTTTGCATGATGACGACGATGATGAAGTTGCAAATTATACCATGCTTTTGGATGCAGCAAAGTCTAGTGGCAACACTGATTTCGAAAAGTTGGAGACTATAGCGGAGCCATCCAACAAAAAGGAAAAAGAGATAATTAAGGCACCTCAAGTTGAGTTAAAACCTCTTCCTACAAATCTAAGGTATGAATTCTTAGGACCTAACTCCACTTATCCTGTGATTATAAATGCTAACCTAGGTCCTCTAGAAACTGAAAAGTTATTAAATGAGCTTAGGTTGCATCAAAAAGCCATAGGATATACAATAGATGACTTAAAAGGGATTCATCCAAAAATTTGCATGCATAGGATTGATTTAGAGGAAGATCATAAACCTTCCATTGAGCATCAAAGAAGACTCAATCCTACCATGAAGGAAGTAGTTAAGAAAGAAGTCCTTAAATTACTTGACGCGGGCATTATCTATCCAATTGCGGATAGCAAATGGGTGAGCCCCGTGCAAGTTGTCCCTAAAAAGGGAGGAATGACAGTCATTCGAAATGATAAGGATGAATTAATCCCAACAAAGACTGTCACGGGTTGACGCATGTGTATAGATTACAGAAAATTAAATAAAGCCACCCGAAAAGATCACTTTCCCCTTCCCTTCATAGATCAAATGCTAGAAAGATTGGCCAAGCATTCCCATTTTTGTTATTTGGACGGATATTCGGGATTTTTCCAAATTCCTATCCACCCAGACGACCAAGAAAAGACTACCTTTACTTGTCCTTATGGTACCTTCGCCTATAGAAGAATGCCCTTCGAACTTTGTAATGCTCCCGCCACTTTCCAGCGTTGTATGATGTCCATTTTTTCCGATTACATAGAAAATATAATGGAAGTTTTTATGGATGATTTCTCTGTTTACGGATACTCTTTCGACGAATGTTTGAAAAATTTATCTAAAGTCTTACAACGTTGTGAAGAAGTTAATCTTGTTCTAAATTGGGAAAAATGTCACTTTATGGTAAATGAGGGAATAGTGTTAGGACACATGGTGTCCGAAAAGGGGATAGAAGTAGATAAGGCGAAAATTGAGATTATTGAAAAATTACCCCCGCCTACTAATGTTAAAGGAATAAGAAGTTTTCTTGGCCACGCTGGTTTTTACCGACGATTTATAAAGGATTTCTCAAAAATTTCTAAACCTTTAACTAATCTACTAATGAAAGATGTTCCATTTGTGTTCGATAGTCCATGTCTTGAAGCATTTAACAGGTTAAAGGAAGCTTTGATATCCGCTCCTATCGTACAACCACCCGATTGGGATCTCCCTTTCGAAATAATGTGTGATGCAAGTGATTTTGCGATCGGAGCTGTTTTGGGACAGCGAAAAGACAAGAAAACACACGCAATATATTATGCTAGCCGAACACTGGATGAAGCACAAATGAATTATGCCACCACAGAAAAAGAGCTATTGGCCATAATATTTGCTATGGATAAGTTTCAGTCATATTTGGTGGGATCAAAGGTAATCGTATACAAGGATCACGCTGTAATTAGATACTTGTTGACAAAGAAGGATGCAAAGCCAAGATTAATAAGGTGGATCCTTCTCCTCCAAGAGTTTGATTTGGAAATCCGTGATAAAAAGGGAACGGAAAATTTGGTCGCGGATCATTTATCCCGTCTTCCTAAGGAATTGGAAATTTCCGATAATGATGACCTTCCCATTGATGACTCATTTCCGGATGATCATCTTCTTGCTATAAACAATGTCGAAATCCCCTGGTTTGCAGACATTGTTAACTATCTAGCATGCAAGATTCTTCCCCCAGAAATGAGTTATCAACAAAAGAAGAGATTCTTATCAGAAATTAAAAATTACTTTTGGGAAGATTCGCTCCTTTTTAAGCATTGCGCAGATGGAATCATTAGGCGGTGTGTAACTAATGAAGAGATTAATGACATTCTTCATCATTGCCATTCGTCTCCTTATGGCGGTCATGCAAGTACAGCCAAAACCGCTGCCAAGGTTCTTCAATCAGGTTTTTTCTGGCCCACGCTCTTCAAGGATTCTCGACATTTTGTTATTTCTTGTGACCGTTGCCAAAGAACCGGAAATATTTCAAGAAAAAATGAAATGCCTCTCAATAACATTTTAGAAGTCGAGATTTTTGACGTTTGGGGCAATGATTTCATGGGACAGTTCCCCACATCCTTCAACAATAATTATATTTTGGTAGCGGTGGACTACGTTTCAAAATGGGTGGAAGCCATAGCATCTTCAACAAATGACTCGAAAGTCGTCATGAAGCTTTTCAAAGATACAATTTTTCCAAGATTTGGGGTTCCAAAAGTCATCATAAGTGACGGAGGGTCGCATTTTTCACACCGCCAATTTGAGGCTTTATTAAAAAGGTACAGAGTCTACCATAAAACAGGCACCGCATATCATCCTCAAACAAGCGGGCAAGTGGAAATATCGAATCGAGAAATAAAGTGGATCTTGGAGAAAACAGTAATAAGTTCAAGAAAGGATTGGTCAATAAAATTAAACGATGCTTTATGGGCTTATCGCACCGCTTTTAAAACACCTATCGGAACCACTCCTTTCCGATTGGTTTATGAAAAGCCATGTCATTTGCCGGTGGAGCTTGAGCATAAGGCATATTGGGCAATTAAAGCCCTAAAATATGACTTGGCGGAAGCCGGTGAAAAGCGGAGACTACAGTTACAAGAGCTCGAAGAACTCCGATATGAAGCATACGAAAGTGCCAAGTTATACAAGGAGAAATTGAAAAAATGGCATGATGCTCGTATAATATGAAAGGATTTCAAAGAAGGAGACATGGTACTACTTTTTAACTCTCGTTTAATGCTTTTTCCACGTAAATTAAAATCAAGATGGACGGGCCCATTTCAAGTGCGTAAAGTATATCCATACGAAGCCATTGAAATTGGGAACGAAGCACAAGGAGATTTTAAGGTAAACGGTCAAAGATTGAAACACTACATGACCGGAGACCCAATTGGAGTAGTCTCATCCATAACTTTGGGTGAACATACCACACCATTTTAGTAAGTTTTTCTTTACTCCCCCGGGTTTGACGTTGTTCCTTGAAACATTGAGGACAATGTTCATTTCAAGTGTGGAGGGGTATATCTATCTTTATTTTTTTCTTTTTAGTCTAGTTTAAAAATTTACTTGCTTTTTAGTCTAGATTTACTTGCTTTCTAGTATAATTATTTAACTTAGTTGCATTTTTAATTTATGCATGTATAATAGTATATAAACTATATATATATATATATATATATATATATATATATATATATATATATATATATATATATATATAAAAAAATCCCTATGATGATCCATATCATTATTTCTTATGCTTGCCAATTGTCCTAGAATAATGCCATTGTCTTTCCTCTCATATTATCTATAAACTTAGAAATTTATAAAAAAGAAAAATATAGGGATAATTTTAGGAAATAATTTTAAAGCCTTATAAGTTAGTATAGCAAAATATAGGGTTTTATCAAGAAAAAGGCATTTGATTAGAAGGAATCTTTATCAATCTATGCTTGGTCATTTTTTATGCAAATATTGAAAATATTTCTTCGAAATTGTACATTTTAAATTTTATTGCACACTTATTCCCTTATTAGAAGCACCCTTTGTTTTGCACCCTTTGGATCACACCTCTTCATCAAAATTTCATATTTCCATTTCCACTAATCAAATCAAGTTTTGGCATTTTTTATCTTATTGCTAAAAGAGTGACTTAGTCACCAAACTTTAAAAAAGGGCAAAAAGAAACCTATTACTTCCTAAGTAACTCGGGGCACGGCGTTCGCTGGGACGATGCTTCCTTGCCAAATGGAAGTAATATCCAAAAGTATTCTTGATCTAAGTATTAGGAACATGGGGTTCGCAGCCACAATGTCTTCTACTTGAAAGGATCAAAAATAACTTAGGCCTTTTGCAAAAATATAACACGTGCAAGAATAAGATAAATTTGTTGAAGCCTTGATGAGATTTTTCCACTATCATCATCCATTTTTTTACCCTTCTGTTTCAAGAATGCAATACAGTTCTTCGGGAACTTCTAGTTTGTGAATAAATGTTTATACTTTCCTTTATACATTTTAAAGAAATAAATTCATTTCTCTTAAAAATCACTCTAAAAAAGTGAAAGTTTTTTTTACCAAGAAGCGGATCTAAGATTTATCCTTCTAGCATGTTTTACTTGATTAAATTCTATAGATGCCATATTAGGTTATTGTCTTATAAACTATCTCTTTAAAAATATCCCCAAAATGCTTCTTCCCAAATAAATTTTTAAAGGTATACAAAATATGATTAGAAAGATGAAGGCATTATCCAAAAGGCATTTAGGGGTTGCTACTTTATTTCTGAGGGATCATTCTTGCTTTTTCTCCCTCTCCGTATTTTCATTCTAAGTTTGCTTGGGGACAAGCAAAAGCTTAAGTGTGGGGGAGTTTGATAAGTGACTATTATATAGTCATTTATCCTAAGTTTTATATACTTTTACATAAATAAATCATCATTTCTCATTTAGTTTTTAGTACTTTTTTGTTACTTTTTTCATATTATTTGGATTTTACGTCTTTGGTATATTTCTTGCATTTTAAGACAGGTTTTAGGGTCTTTTTATATCAAAAGGATGCTTGGACACTTTGAGGCAAAAGACATGAAAGAGCACCATCCAAATCAAGCACACAAAATCAATTTCAGATGGAACGGCCGTGCAGCCACAAGTGGAGCGGCCGTGCACTTACCCATTTTCAAGCCATTTGTGGCCTTAAAATATAGAGCAGCCGTGTCTTGAAGATTGAGTGGCCGTGTCATTATTCAGAGCGGCCGTGCAGCTTAGAGTGGAGCGGCCGTGCGAAGTGTCAAAACTCAAAATTAAAAATCTGGCGCCAAGGGTGCACGGCTGTGCAACTCCCTTGACACGGCCGTGCAAATCGTGACTGCAGATGTAAAGGCACCTTTTGATGGCACCTTCTTGAAGAGTCTCCTCCCAATTATAAATAGGATCGTTGTAATCAGTCTTAGATACCGAATTTTAGAGAGAAATTACTGATATTTCATAGTATAGAAAACACAAATACTTGTGATAACAATTTCCAAAGAGATTTGAAGATCAAAGTTCATAGTTTGTTCTTGGAGTTACTTTGGAGAAAAGCAATAAAAGTGAAGCATTATTTCCAGCATTTGCCTTCTACTTTCATCATAAGTTCTTCTTACTCGATTCTTTTATTTGAACTGCTTATATGTTATAGATGGCTAGTGAGTAAATCCCCCTTATTCTTGGGATTGGAAACTCAAAAGCATATATGTTCATCATCTAAAAATGAAAAGTCTTGTCTTCTATCTTCATCTAAACAATTTATTTATGTTATTCTCTAAATGCATTACATTTTGGAGACATCCAAATTGTATGATTCAGTCAATTGAGAGAAGTACCTAGCGGAGAATCTCAATTGACGGAACCATATAAAGAAACTGGGTTCCATTGATCACGAAAGTAGTTCAACGGCATAGGGATGTTCCTTTGATGAAAAATATGTCGACTCTCGTTCTTAAAGGGTTCTTACTAATTATGGTCAACTAGAGATAAGCCGGAATGCCCGTTTGTGACAGGGCGGGAGCACCATAAACGGAAATCTCAAACAGTTAGGACATAATTAGTGAAGAATACAACACTACTTGCTTGACCGTGAGAAGTAGTGCAAGCCGAACGTATCATCCTTGCTTTTTATGAAAACCCTTATTTCTAAGACAATGACAATTTGATGAACAAGATTATGTGTATGATTTCCAATCCCGAGAATGCTTTGTTTTATAAGAGTTTAATTAAAGTATTTTCTGTTTATGTTTTTTCTATTTTCTAAAAACAAACTTTATCTCCCCCCCCCCCAATCTTTTCTATAATTTCTAAAGGCAAAAATATTTCCTAAGTAAACCCTGTCTCTGTGGGATCAACTCGTACTTGCACCCGCTATATTACAATAGCCCGTGCGCTTGAGAATATAAAGTAAACCGTTAGGTTTCGACCGAACAACATCCCAAAAAATATATTTTGTTTTCCTTTCATGTTTTAGAATTCGTAGCTTAGAGATTAGTTTTATTTTTTATCTTTGTTCTTTTTGTTTTAATTGAGGACGAGGAAAATATAAGTTTATGGGTATTTGATTGATGGGTTTTATACTCATTTATTAGGTATTGTCTAGACTTGTTCTTAGCAAAAGTTGATTGATGGGTTTTATACTCATTTATTAGGTTTTGTGTCATTTTAATGGGGTTTCTATTATTTTACAGAAAAGAAAAACAAAAGGATGGAAGGACTAAGTTTTGGAATGAATCAAGGATTTTACGAGAATTTCCAAAAAGTGTGAAGTTGTCAAAGGGCTTAAAAAGCTTGAAAGGACTTAGGAAGAATTAATGCAACAACCATGGACCTGCCAGAAAGAATCAGAAGGACCAAAAGAGAATTTCAGCAAAAAGGCCTATGTGTTCACATATATGTGCGCATCATAATATGTGAGAAGGCTAAAGAGCAATCCTATGCGCTCACATTATCTAAACGCATTCATCCCATACACACTCACATTATTTGTGCGCATAGGGCCAAATTCTGTGTTTTCCAGTTTTCTTTTCTTAGTTTGATTTTACCGATTTTTCTTGTATAGATAGAAAACCCTATTATGTTTTTAGGAGACTTTCGAGAAGGAATTTAGGCTAATAAGAAGAGTTATTTCTTCCATAATTCCTCCATAATTCATGCTTGTTTCTTCATATTTTATCGTGGTTCATCAATCTTTGATGAGCTAAATTCTTCATCTATGGGTGTGAGGTAACTTGTATCGATTACTTATGCTTTAAATTTATTCCTAGTTCAATTTATTGTTGGTTTATCAAAAAATTATCTTCTTAATCGTCTTTAATTGCAATAGTTGTTATTGATATTATGATTGCATTTTTTACTTGGGGTATAATATAATTGCATGTAAGTGGGTTATTTAAACTGTTTGCCAACCTTTTGATAAATAAACCTAACGGAGGGTCATTTAGTTGATATACTGGGTTTAGATTCATCGTTCTTGTGTTCTTAAGGGGCTTCCTAATTGTGTGTGGACATAATAGAAAACACATAAGTGGAAAGTATTTAGATCCTTACCAATCTATATATTTGTGAACGAATCTCAACATAACTGGCATATTTGATTACATAAGCATAAGTAGGAGATATAAGTGAATCCAATCCATAAACTTTTCTCATTATAAGAATTGATCTCAATTTTTTGCTTTATTTTATTGTTAAGTAGTTATTTTAGAATCAATCTCACAATACCCCCCCCCCTTTTTAATTATTGTTTATTTTATTGTTTTAATCTCTACAATTCTTATAGATTCGACACCCTGCTTTTGCATAAACTATATTGATATACTTGTGCACTTGCAAGGTTATAATTTGACACATCAATACACTTTTGTGATCTGCATTATAGTTTCACAAGAAGCACTTCTACAACTTCATTAGGAGTAGGAACAAATCCAATAGAATATAACGAAGGTTGGGAGGACATAACGACTGACTGCTGGTGTATTTCTTCCGAAATCTTTACGCTCTCCGTCCCATCCGACTTAGGACAATTTGCCATTTTGGGTGTCCCAATCGACTTAGGACATCTCAAAATGGCAAGTTTATATTATTTTTATATTCCCTGGGACCCACTTGTCATATTCACAACAATAATCTCTTTACTATTCATCACACTCATTCTCTCCTATTTTACTTCCATACTCATAATACCTCCTCAACTCATTCTCTCCCCTCTTATTATATTAGTATTTCTTAATCCCCGTACCGGGAAAGAAATCCTATATCGAATGAACAGAGGGAGTATAAGAAAGATTAAGAAATGGTTTAACTCATATGCATAGTTTCACCCTTAAAACAGGTCACATCACCTCAAAAAGTGCTTCAGCCAACAAAACATTTCTTGATATACTAGACCTTGCGTTCGTACCATCATTAGAATTAATATATATATGATTCGTATGTAAAAGGCCGAAAGTTCCCTATTGCTATTACAATATATGCTCGACGGAACGACTAAAATCAAACACGAAACTCTATCCTAGACATGACACTCTCTCTACAAAAGTCATCAAGAGTGGAAGCACATGTGGGATGATTGAGTCTAATATAACCAATGAGTGCTTGATCTTTTTCTTGTACAAGGATGTGTGTTGTATTTTGGTTTGGTTCATTTTCCATTATCATTGATATTTATAGTCTTCAAAAGACTTGGGGATTACTCATAAGTTATTGAGTAAATCCGAATGAGAGTGGGAAGTGGTTGAGTTTTCATGCCTATTCTTGAGGAAGAAAGTGTCTTCTCTTGCTTGATTTTAGGAACCAACTTCTTGTTGTCCAAGTCCAAGCTTCACACCTTTGTACACTCAAGCTATAGCTCCCTTCTACTTCCTTGAACAGCTCAACAACCCTTTGACAAGGTCTTCCCACGTTTTTCACACTCTTCTCAAGTTATCCATAATATCTCTTAATATGCGTAACTTCTCTTCTTTAATATATCCTTGTTTATAGTATTTCCACCTTAATGTAACACTTAGAAAGTGTTGGCAACACTGGTGGTAACACCACAGTTTACACTTACAATCTCACTCTTACTCGTGAAACTCCCATTCTTCTTGGGTGTCCTTTCATGGCTTCTACTCATACCATAATTAATGTGAAAGAAGGAAAATTTACAATGAATGTTCTTGATGAAAAAGTTGAAATTTTAGTTTTTAAAGAAACTCAAATTGTCAATGCTATATGTTGTTATGTTAATGAGGTGATGATTGTGTGTATGAGAGCTTCTTGCATGAAGTTGATTGTGAGGAATTTGAGAACATGTTGAATCGCGGTGAGAATAATAGGGATAGAGCGGACGTAAATGACATGGCTATGGAGCACAAGGCCGACAAACACTCCAAGAGTGACGGACTGTATCACCCCCTAGACCACTTCCAAAAGAAGTTGGAGTCATCTATCATCTCACCATCATTAGAAAAATTTACATACATGGACTCATGTACTAAAGTAGAAAAGTGTTATATTCTTGATGTATGTGATGCTTTCTTTGCAATATTTATGATTAAGATGACAACTCGTATGTTTGTGTTGAGAATGAGATTGTGAAAGGTTGTAAAGTGAAAGCAACCAATGAGTTTTGGGGAGAGGCCCCCAAGAAAAAGAAAAAGGCTAAACAAAGAGCCTCAAAAGTTCTATGGGTACCACCCGAATTAATAAAGAATGAAACTTATGTTTGGAAGCGGTGAACTTTTGTGCCCGAGAAGCAATGAGGTGGGCTAAAGGAGAAAATCAAATGCCAAAGATGACATGGCCACCTCACACCCCAAGTAGAAATTTGGGTAACGGTCGGGCTAACGACCTTAACCAAATGTGCTTATTGGGAGGCAACCCAATTATGTATGTTTTAATTGCTTTATTTATTTTTGTTTGTTGTGTCATATCATCCTTTGAACCAAAGGCATGTTTTAGTCTTTATTCTATGAGGAAATAGCATGTCTTGAGTTTGGGGGTAGATATCGCTCCGAGTTTGTGGGCTAATAGGGGAGTGTAAATAGTGTCACCCTTCAAAAACTAATTTTTTTTGTTCTTTTCATATTTTGGATTGTTTGCTAAAGTTTATGATGATTTGAGTGTGATTTAATTAAAATCTTGAGTGTTATTATTAATATGGTGATATAATTGCATTGAAACTTGTAAAATATGATTACTTCACCCTTCACTTTCATACTATACTTTCTTAATCATTGTTAACAACCTAGGAGACCTTTATAGGATCAATTTGGTATTCTCGGGGACCCTAGAACATGTTTGTATGATTGTCAATAACATATCAATTAGGCTACTCGGGAAGTGATACATGACTATTTTCTTTGAACCCTATTGTGAGCCTTTAACTTTATAGTCACTTATAAATTTTCCGCTAGAGCCCCTTTTGAGCTTTAAATAGAATGGAAATATCTCACAAATTGAGAGGTTATCTTAGATCGCCATTCGCCTTCGTTTGGTACCCACATTATCCTAACCTTTTAAACTTATACACTATTTTCTCACCTTTTCAAGAAAGTAAAACTAGGAAATGATTGGGAAATTGTGGGTTATGCTTAGAAAATCAAAGGCTTGAGAGGAAAAAGGTTAACAAAAGAAAGAAAAGGGTTATGTATTAAAAAACAGAGGCAAGTGCAATGTATTGAATGCTTAATATTCTTCGTAATCTATACGCATGCAAAGAAAAGAAAAGAAAAAAAAATGAAGAAAAAAATATGAAAAGCCTTGCCCTCTGTGATGTCACCCAATTTTTTTGTGAAAATCATTCGGAGTCGTCACGCCATTTTTTGTTTTAAGGGGGCCAAAACTTTGAAAAATTCCCAAAATTAGAGAAAATGAGTTCGGAGGACAAGTTAGACTCCGGGATGGACGTTTGACGTGCACCCGGAATACCTCGTATGACGAGTCTTCCTCACTTGAAACTTTTGTGTGTGTGTGTGTGTGTTTTAAAAAAGACTTTCTTAAAAAAGGGGAGTTTTATGGAAATAACTGAAATTCTAGGGACTGAACTGAAAAACAGTTGAAAAACAGTGATTAAACTGAAAATAACAGAATACTGGAAAACTGTTTGCACGAGACAAAGTCATCCGCGTGGATGAGACTGTAGTGCAGTCTTGTCCGCGCGGATGGGCCTGCAATTTCAATATTTTTTACAGTTTCCAGTTTTGTCACTATAATTTCCAAAAAGTTAACTGGATTTACAGGACTTAACTGGAAATGTAACTGTAAACAGAAAATGAAAGAATTGCTTGGATTTTTGGCATCCATGTTTTGTCCTCTCTTTCCCTAGACTTTGATTAGTGGTCATAAGTGATGAATCCACTTAACCAAGCCATCCCGGGGGTACATTAGGACTTTGAAAACATGTCATTTGCTAGGGACAAGGGGGATTTTGACATGAAAAGTATGTTGACAAGAAAGCTAGGTCAAGATGTATCAACTTTAGAGGAATATCTCTAAGGTGGTCATAAGGAGACCATCCTTGAGGCCTATACTCAAGTGTATCTCATACATCTTGTGTGACCTATTTTGTGAGTCTAGATGATTTTCATCCAAGGAAAGAGTTCCAAGGTTAGCATCTTAGACATGGGGAGGGGAATTTGCAAGAAAGTAAATAATGTGGACCTTTTAAAGTGGTCATCTATGGAGATGGACTCCAAGATGACCATACTTTAGGTCAAAAAGGCAAGTACCAAGGAATGTAAAAAGGGACAAGGGAATTTGCATAATTAAAAGTATGGACCCTTGTAGAGAATCATCCATGGAGATGAACTCCATGGAGATCCTCTTGGATCCTTGGGACAAGAGGGGAAGGGGAGTTAAACAACAAGTAGTAAGCAAGATTACATAATTTAAATATGGAGTAAGTGTATGAATGAGAGAGATATGAGTAGAGGGAGTGAGGGTTTACACATTTTCTTGGATTTGTGTTTAGGGTTTGAAGGTTTCTAGGGGTTAGAAGTAGTTTTGGAGTAGATTTGAGGTTGGATTTGGTGTGGAATTTGAGTTGTGAAGGTGTAAATGGCTGTTTGAGAGTGAATTTTGACAGCATAACAGTAGGTTTTTGTATTTTTTGGCCTTGTTAAACTGAGGAGAAGGGATGTATTTATAGATTGGCTGGGGTACAATTTTATCCGCGTGGATGTGATTTTAAGCACAATCTCATCCGCGCAGATGGGATCAGCAGCGTGCCTGGTTTTTGCAGAAAGCAGTTTTGGTTGTTTGCAAATGGTCAATATTCTTTTTTTCTTGGAAAAGACAGGTTTCCGGCGAGATCTTATGCCACTTTTTTATTCCTAAGAGGTCCTTCCTCATTCAAATTGTCAAAATAATGTCAAAAATGCCCCTAAATGATTATAAATCATTAATTTGGGCTGACGGAACATTAACGACCCAGATTGGGGCACTTACAGTAGCCCCTCGGCGATGGTACTTCCAGGGGAAGTGGGGTCGTCGACAAAGTGAGGATCCCAATCTGGCAAACTTTTACCTAGATGGGCGAGGAGGTGACCGAGGCGGTCGGATGGCTGGACCCTTTACGAAAGGATTCCTACGTATCCTAAGTGGCAATCAAGCCGGTTGTAGTTCAGGTCTTGCGAGGGAAAGGAGCGGTCAAACGAATGGACCTCCCGCTGCACTTTCGTTGTCGAAGGTAGACTCGACTAATGGAGGCGTTACCGAGGGTAGGCTCGACTAACGGAGGCATTGCCAAAGAAAACTCGGCTAACGGAGACGTTGCCAAAGATAGACTCGACTATCGGATGCGTTGCCGAAGAAAACTCGACTAACGGAGGCATTGCCGAAGGAAAATCGACTAACGGAGGCGTTGCCGAAGAAAACTCGACTAACAGAGGCGGGAACGTTGTCGAAGATAAACCCGACTAACGGAGGCATTGCCGAAGAAAATTCAACTAACAGAGGCATTGCCGATGATAGACTCGACTAACGGAGGCTTTTCCGAAGATAAACTCGACTAACGGAGGCATTGCCGAAGAAAACTCGACTAACGGAGGCGTTTCACCTGGATGTGTCTGATGAGTCGGGAGGCCACGGAGAATTGGCTTGAATTGGTGAGGATTCACCGCCACTACACGCTCTCGCAATCGATGAACGAAGAGTTTTACCCGAATAACATTGGGCCACCAATGAAGACCTTCGCATGGTATGACACCCAATTTTGTCTATCTTGTTGATTTTTTATCAAAATTGTTTCATGCTAGATTTAGGGCTTGAATTGTCAAAATTTGGGGCTTTTGTTTGTTTTGCCATTGAAATATGAAATTGATGATGCATGTATTTAATGGAAGACATGGGTAGAAGGAATATGCAATTTATTTGTAAAAAACATTGGTAGTTTGCATGATGTAAAAATAAAGTGGGTACAAATTTGCCGAATTTGGGACAGACTCTTGCATAAGAGATTTTTTTGTGATGAAAAACCTTGTTTTTTGTGAATGTAAAATGGATACAAATTTTCCGAATTTGAAACAGACTCTTGCATAAGAGATTTCGATGAAAAATTCTTTTGTAAAATGGGTACAAATTTTCCGAATTTGAAATGGACTCTTGCATAAGAGATTTTGATGAAAAATACTTTTGTAAAATGGATACAAATTTGCCGAATTTGGAACGGACTCTTGCATAAGAGATTTTGTTGAAAACTCTTTTGTAAATGTAAAATGGATACAAATTTGCCGAATTTGGAACAGACTCTTGCATAAGAGATTTTTGATGAAAAGCTTTTGTAAAATGGATACAAATTTGCCAAATTTGGAACGGACTCTTGCATAAGAGATTTTTGATGAAAACTTTTTTTGTAAATGGATACAAATTTGCCGAATTTGGAACGTACTCTTGCATAAGAGATTTTGATGTAAAGCTTTTGTAAAATGGATACAAAGCCGAATTTGGAACGGACTCTTGCATAAGATATTTTGATGAAAACTCTTTTGTAATGTAGAATGGATACAAATTTGCCGAATTTGGAATGGTCTCTTGCATAAGAGATTTTTGATGAAAACTTCTGTTTGTAAAATGGATACAAATTTGCCGAATTTGGAACGGGCTCTTGTATAAGAGATTTTGAAATGGTTATTTGATAACACGATGCTTGAATGTGAGAAAAGATGCATGTAGAAAAACGTGTCCGAAAATGGGACGGAGTTTATTTTCTTTCTTTTCTGTTTGTGTTTGTGTTATGTTTGCAATTTTGATGACATACTTGCGCTCTGCTTACTTTCAGGGGAGAGCGGATGTCTTCCAACGCAAGTTGGATAAGCTAATGACGCGGGGGTCCGTGGAGGCAGTTGTCAGGCTTTGGGATGCCCTGCCCATAGCTGGTAGGGTGGGTCATCGGAGTCCTCGCTAGCTCGTGGTGGCTTCCAACCTTTATGGCTTTGTTGAGTGCTTAAGAGGGGTGGCGGGTTTGTATAAGAGCAAGGGGCTTTATTTGGCATTGATCGAGCACTGGTGGGATGTTACCCACATGTTCCACTTCTTCTGGGGGGAGGCTATCGTGACCCCCACTGATTATGCCGCTATCACTGGCTTGTCCTTCAAGGGGCTTAGCTTGGAGAGGCATGACGGGTACACGAACGCGGAGCTGATGGATCTGCTGGGGATTGTCATCGTGCCGAGGAAGGGAATGGGCATGGAATATGTCGTGGTGGACGCGAAGTTAGCCGAGATCATAGCTCGGTATGAGAGAGGGGACCAGACCATTTCGGCTGAGCAGATCGCTCGCTGCTTCCTGTGGTTCGCCCATTCTAGCACTCTGTTTGGGCACGCTGAGGGCACAGCTATGTTTGCCTTGCTGGGGTCTTTGGCAGATATTGACAGGATAGACGAGTATGCCTGGGGAGAGGCGAGCTTGGCGGAGTTGTACTTCGCTTTGGACATATATAGCAGGAAGGCGTCCACCTCCCTGACTTGCTTCGAGTTCCCATTAGAGGTATACTTTCTTCTTTTCCTCTTTATTCCCTTGTACATATTATGTATGCACTTTTGGTATTGATGGGTATCCTTTGTCGGATGTAGGTCTGGGCTCCAGAAATCTTCGGATGTGCGTTGTGGGACCATGTCTCAGAGGAGGCTTTCGCATACCCTGCTATGCTTTGGTGGAGGAAGGATGCTCGGGTGAAGAGGACTAGCAGAACTAGGATAAAGATGAGGTATAATGTCATAGTACAACTTTTGAAGGTGGAGACTAGTGATAGGGTTAATTTTTACCCTTGGGATCGGTTCGAGGTCGATCAGCTGGGTGGTGCTGATTGCTGGATGGGGCAGAGGTGGATCTTATGGGGACTCACCTGTGATATCTACTATTTGGGGGAGAGGGTGACGAGGCAGCATAGTCTAGGGATGGTTTCTTTCGCACCAGTTGAGCCTGGCTGATATGTTGTACCCCCGGGAAGGGTCGGTGGACTGGTTGTGGTTCAGGGGTGGGCGACCCGCCATGGAGTATGTTACTCAGGAGCCTTATCAGGCATTTGTGGGATGCAGACTAAGGATGCCTCAGGTGCTGGCCAGGGAAGAGAGTTCAGTCGTGAGGATCCTTCGAGCTGACTTCTCGTATACCTAGGAGGGGGTTAGGATGAGGGCATAGATTCCCATCCCAGAGATGACACCGCGAGCTTTTCGGCCTCGGCCGAATGCTCAGATATGTGCTGATCGCGTTCGGATTATTTAGCTTTCGTACATCTTATGTCGTTGCTTTGACTGTGCCAGGTTATCGGGGCTAAGAGGTTTATCCGCAACCTCATGACTCAGGGGAACGCTTGAGGTTTCAAGAGGGCATCACGATTAGTGCCTCTCTGAGGGAGAGGTCGCCTATTCTAGCCGACGGGCCTATGCCAGGCAGGCGATCTATGGAGACTCCCCGCACCCAGCCCAGAGAGTCGGCTCCTTCGCGGCAGTCGGCGGAGGTCCCTCTTTCTCCTTACATGTACAGGAGCGTGGAGATCTCCCGGGAGCACATTATCTTTGGGGGCATGGAGGGGCCGAGCTATGTTCAAGGCAGATGTTGGGTATGCTAATTATAAACCCCTTCTATTACTTGATTTGATTGATACCATCACCTATTTTTACTTTATATGGACTATAGGACATAATGTATGAAGTTTTAGAAACTTCAAATATAGTTAAAGTCCATTTTATAGGATAAGTTACTTAGGCTTGAGTAGGTTATTCTAGGTTAAAATTTCTAAGTAATTTTGGCTCAAAATGGACCATGCGGTCGACCGCATCTTGGACCGCACTATGAAGACTTGAAGCACTTCTTCGACCGCATTCAAGCTGACCGCATGGAGCATGTCCAAACCGCATCAACATGTCCGGACCGCATTGACATGTCAACCGCCTGAGCTTGCTAACCGCAATTCATTCATGACCGCATAGCTTGCCAGACCGCACATTATTTTTGAAAATTGAGAAATTAACTCTGATCACAACTCAGATAATTTTACCGTTGCAGAATTTGCTCCAAAATTCAAACTGGTGACAGCTGGGTCACTTCGTACAAAGGACATACCAGCATACCACCTTGCCACTAACTCTGCAACATGGAGACAACAAAGGACACATGCTCCAATTATACATCAACAGCACATTGTCCTTGAAGCTTGCTCAACACGAAACTCCAACGGCTATCTTCATCCCAAGGCTATAAATAGACCTTGTGTTCAAGCATGAAGATAACAAGATAGCTTGAGTTAAAAGAGACGTCAAAATTATCAAAGTATTGAAGCTCATCATCTCCAGATTTCTTTGAATCTTCAAACACTTACAAGCCTTCAAGATTATCCAACCCAGCCTTTTGTAACACCATAGATTCATCAAGCTCTCTCTTTATCATTATAAAGAGCTCTTGAATCTTGCACACACACACATACACTTGTTATTGTCTAGGATTAGCTTCATAGAAAAAGATAGTTAGATTTAAGATTGATTGATTCTAAATTTGTATTCCTTTGTAACAACTACTCAAATCAAATATACTATCTCCATTAGAAAATCCAAGACTAACCATCTTGGTAGAGGACGTAGATCTTTAACGATTGAACCTCTCCAAATATCTTGTTATTACTTCCTTCACTTTACTTTTGTGTTCTTAAAGTTCTTCTATCATTTCTTGTGTTTAATCTTCAATTGCATCCAACACCATATTGAATTGTGTTTATAGTACAAATCTGCCTAAGCCTATTTTCAACCTTGCGGTCGACCACACTCTCACTTTTGCTGTCGACCACACTCCCCTTTTACTACTAAGCTTTTATACTTAGAAACTTCCGCTGTGCATATTACTAAGCTTGAAAGTTGGTTTTTACTTAACCACACTTTCAGCCCAAGTAAGCCAAGGTTGAATTTTCAAAAAGAGTAGAAAATTTTATACAGCTATTCACCCCCCCTCTAGCTGTTTTCATACTCTTGTTGCACCTTTGGGACCAACAAGTGGTATCAGAGCCAAACACCTTTATAAAACTATTTTTTCTTTTTCAAGCTTAACAGCTTGGGTGCCTATTCGTCATGGCAACTTCAAGAGCTATGGCAACGATTAACTATTCACACATTCCTATGTTGGTTGAAGATCACTTCGGTATCTGGAATGCTCGAATGCTAATTCATTTAGAGTCAATAGATGAAAGGCTGGTTGATTGTATCAATGATGGACCTTTTGTTCCGATGAAAGCCAATACTGATGCAACTACCAATACCGAAGTTCCTGAAGTCAAAAAGCTGAAGACGGAATGGACTGACGAAGAAAGAAAGTATGTTGCATTGGATAGCAAAGCCAGAAATATCATTTCCGGAACATTAACCACTTCCACCTATCAGAAGGTACTCAAATGCAAGACTGCAAAGGAAATGTGGGACTCTATTGAAAACTATCTCGAAGGTGATGATCAATGCAAGGAAAGCAAGAAATTTGAAGTAGAAAGGAGATACAGCAGTTTCAACAGACTACCCAATGAATCTTTACGTCAAACCTACGATCGCTATGTTGAGGTAGTAAATGCTTGCTTATCTCTAGGTAAAGTTTTAACTGATAAAGAAATTAACATGACATTCCTTTCTGCTCTGGGATCCAAATGGATGCAAAAAGCAACTTCCCTCGAAGATTCAAAATAGTTAAATACATGGACTCTTAGTAATTTATATGCAAACCTTAAAGTTTATGAGTTAAAATTACAACATATTGAAGAAGTCGAGGGAAAGTGAAAATCTCTTTCTATGTCTGTTGTTGATCATTTGGACAAACCCTCAAAGTCTACCTTAGATCCTAGTATTTCAACTTCTTCTCTCATCGATATGGATGATGAGGATTTTGCCATGTTTGTAAAACGTTTTCAAAAATTTCGTAAAAATTCAAAACCGTTTTCAAAAGGTAAATATCCAGCAACATCTTCAAGGGTGAGTGACTCAAAGAAAAAGAGTGACCTCGTTTGCTACAATTGTAGAAAGCCGGGTCATTTTGCTTCAGAGTGTCCTCAACCCAAATATGAGTATTTGAAAAAGAAAACTTTCCCTTCGAAATTTTCTCAACGAAAGGGAATGGTTGCTGAAGAAGAAGAGAATTCTAAAGAACTTGCAACTTGGATCGAGACTGATTCTGATGAAGACAGCGATGAGAGTACCGAAGAGGTAAATCTCTGCCTCGTAGCTGAGGATGCTTCTAGTGACTCAGAAGATGAAGTTCACGATGAGTCGCTCAAAAAGAGGAATGAGGTGATTTCAAAGAAAACCAAGCTTGTGGCTGACAGTGTGGACTATAGCAATTTTGACCTCACTCCAAGCACCAAAATTGGAAATTGTTCATTTTCTCGCCCCATCTTTCCATCCAAAAATGAAACATCTTCAAAAGATAAATCAATTCCAAAAGTTTCAAAAAGGGTCAATGAGATTTCCCCCATGGATCAAGAAGAGATGTTTAAAAAGGCTGAAGTGATGATACAAAGGTTTGAAAATGTTAAGTAAGCTCTATCACTATCAACCGATGAAATTTCTCAGCTCAAGACGGAGAAAATTGTGATGAGGTCCGAAATTTAAAATCTTAAGGGCCAAATCAAAAGTATGACTCCTCTTGCAGATCAAAACCACATCCTTGAAACTAAGGTTGCTGCACTTTAACTCCGCAATGATGACCTGGTTACCCAAATCAACGATCTTCAAAAGATTATTGATGGGTGGCTCAAGTCAAAATCCACCGCGGATCAAATAATAGACTCCCAAATTTCCAATGGAATTACGGAGGGTCTAGGTTTTGGATCCGGTGACGAAAAGAAGTGTGCATCCGATAGTGAAAAGGATGAGGAGATTTCAAAACTAACTAATGAAATTCCTAAGAGGAAGCATGCTAATCCTAAGGGTAAAGGACAACATAATTTCAATTATGTCTACCCAAAGTATAGGAAGGACTCTCAGATAAAAGAAAAGGATTCTGAGATTGATGATTCGGAGAACATGGCTTATGGAGTTGGCCGCATCCCTACTCCAACCACTTCTAGTGGAATTGGTGGTGCTGGCAACTGCAAGGCTGACCGCCCTTCTTCTTCGACCATTCCTCCTGCCTTCAAAAGTAAGAAGAATGCTCCTAGAAAATACGTAGTCAAGTCAAAGCCAGTTCCCTTTGTCAAGGCTAAAACCACTGCTCCCAAACCGCATGCAACTCTTAAGAAAAGTAAAGAGTTAGTAAAAACACATGATATTTGTAGCTTTCATCATTGTTCTGTGTGTGATAGTTATGGTCACTCGGCTGCTGAATGCCTTTTAAGATTCATACCTAATGCTCGAAGACATAATCCGCCTTCGGTCAAACAGGTGTGGGTCGTTAAATGGTGCTAACCCCAGGACCCAAAAGAATAAAGGGGACCTCGTGCTTAAATGTTTATTTTTCAGGTCCTCTGCTTCATGGCTGGATCTTCCAAGGCAAATTCAAATGAATGGTATCTCGACAAAGGGTCGTTTAAGACACATGACCGGAGATATCACCTTGCTGGAAGATGTCCGTGAAGAAAATGGTCCATCAGTAACGTTTGGGGATAACAACAAAGGAAAGACAATTGGATATGGAGTCATTCGAAAAGAAAATATCACTATAAAAGAAGTATCTCTAGTCAAAGGACTCAAGCATAATCTTCTCTCCATATCTCAATTTTGTGACAAAGGATTGCACTGCAATTTTACTTCAGCAAATTGCTTTATCAAAGATGGCACATCCGGAGTCACTTTGCTCAAAGGGATTCGTAAGAGTAATGTTTATATTATCGATTTTTATTCTGCTTGCAATATTTCTAATCTTTGTTTTGTAGCAAAAAGTGTGAGTGAAAATAGTTGGCTGTGGCACAAAAGACTTAGTCATTTGAACTTCAAGTATCTATCTAAGATTGGAAGAGAAAGTCTAGTTTGTGGTCTACCCAAAGTAGCTGATCACCACGACAAGAAGTGCGCCGCATGTCAACTTGGCAAACAACCCAAGGCATCTTTCTCCAGCAAGACCGTGCCTTCAACTTCAAGATGTTTGCAACTACTTCACATCAATATGTTTGGACCTATCACCATCGCAAGCATTGGAGGAAATAAATATACTCTAGTTGTGGTGGATGATTACTCAAGATATACATGGGTCGAAATGATGATCTCCAAAGATGATTGTTATGATATTTTGACCTCACTCTTAAGACAGCTCCAAACACAAAAAGAAGATGACATCGTTAGTGTTAGATCAGATCATGGAACATAATTCAAAAATAACGGTGTAGCTCAATACTGTGACGACCATGGTATTGATCATAACTTCTCTGCTGCTGGAGTTCCACAACAAAATGGAGTTGTGGAAAGAAAGAATAGAACGTTGATTGAGGCTGGAAAGACAATGCTCGCTGAAGCCAAACTTCCACTATACTTTTGGGCTGAAGCTACCAACACAGCTTGCTTCACTCAAAATAGATCCCTCATCAACAAGACCTACAACAAAACTCCTTATGAACTTTGGAGAGGAAGAACACAAAAAATATAAAACTAAACAGACACCAAAAATAAAAATAATTACTCTACCAAACAATCATCTATGTCCCCACATTCTTGCATGTTCCACAATTGCACAAATCACAAGTTACCATCAACCGCAGGATAATATTTTCCACTTTGCAAGTAACCATATATTTTCCATTAACTGTAGTATCTTACTTAACCATTATAATTGCACCATAAATCTCTATATGTACTATCATATTTCTCTTTACTCACAACCAAGATCCATTTTTATAAAGCTAAGTACACCAACCATCTTTTATTTTATTGACTTTATCTATCAAACAACAACACTTTTTAAACACAAAGCATGAATACTCCCATGAACCACTTACACCCCCCCCCCCCAAACTTGATTCTTTAAGCACATTTTAAAATCTTCTACCGTTCAAGTAGGGAACACTGTAGCAGCGAACTCCATGCCCCTAATACTAGGTAGATATGCAACACTTTATACTCCTATTTGGCAAGGAAGCAACGTCGCAGCGAACGCCATGCCCCGAGCTACTTTAGGAATATTTATTTAAAGGTTTGAGAGTTAGCCACTTCGGTATCGAGCTTGATACGGACCATCACGGCGGTAAAGCTCTTCCTCCATAACGCTACTGCATACCCAGAAATCTGGTTAAGCTAGAATAGTCCCTAACCAATTAATCTACACGTCTGGAGGTATCACCGAGTATAAATTGAATTGCCATTGCTCTCATTCCCCTTTCATTTTTTTCTTTTTTTTTCAAGACAACAAGGGGGGGTTCCATTCACATCAAAGGAGTACTCATCTTATGATTTGCCTAATGTTGCTATTTAATAAACAAATTCATTAACTTAAAAGATGATGGTCTACTATAAACTTTATAAAAAGAACCAAAATTATCAACAAAGAGATTATTAACAAGACTAATTACAACTAAGAAATTTAGGACACAATCATAACTCTTAAGTAATGTACCACAATTAATCAAAAATATACCAACACTTGCATATACAATTATCACACCCCATTATCCTCCTTAACGGTCACAACAAATCACATGCAATTATGGGGAACATCAAGAATGTTAATGACTATATATACAAGAAAGGACATAGATAACTAATTTTTCTTCAAGAATTTTTCTTTTTTTTTTTTCTAGAAAACATTAAAATCCTAACTATCATGGTGAATCAAGCAAACAGTCAAGTACCCCACACCCCCAAACTTAAATCACGCATTGTCCCTAATGCAACAATATAAAGTAAGGAATAGGGGTACCTCCAACCAAAAATCACCGCCAAAACTGGTCCCAAGGACCATACGAGCCACTCCCGCTCGATCCTGTGCTATGATGCTGCTGCTGTTGTTGCTGTTGATCTTGCTGCTCCTGCTCTTGCCAAGAGGGCCATCCCCTTAACTGTTGTGGATCACGATATTGAGGCGGCTGGTATGGAATATGCTGAGGCAGTGGAGGGGGAGGAAGCCTGTCCCTAATCTCTTGAAACATCTCAGTCTGCGCGTCCTCCATACGCTGCCTCCACATACTCGCAGCGTAAAATCCTCGCAACCGTAGACTGCAGTTGCCTCTGACTCTCTTCCATTCCCGCTAATCGCTGATCCATCAAACCATACTGTCCACGCAACTGCCCAATCTCATCCGACAATGCATCCACATGGCCTGCCACATAATACGCAGCCTCAGTCGGAGTGAACTGTTGTTCCTCCATTCCCTCATCTACTTCTCTCTCTCTCTCCTTCCTCTCGAAGAACCTTCTCCTTGATGCTGTTGGGCATGTCCCTTTATTGTGAGGGACCTCTTACTCACAGATGTCCCCATTGATACTATATCCCTCGCAATACGTGGATGAGTAAAATTCACTCCTGCCCTCTCAATCAACCTAGATATCAATAGCAGAAAATTGAAATTGCACCGCCCTATCGTCTTATACGTGTTCACAATTTCCATGGATATTGCCAGTCCAGTATTGAAATTTTAACCGGTCAACACCACGTTCATCAACAAAGCTCTCCTCCAATGCACATCATTATAGTGGGAAGTGGGCATGATGCGCTCACAAATAAATCGGTGCAGAGCCCGCATCCTCAAATCCAACTCTCTAGCCTTTTTCACATTTCCATTTCGCAACAAGGCCAAATCAATATCCACAAAGTTTGGGGCTAATCTCGCAAGATTCCCCGCCACATTCCCCTCCATAATTTTAGCATTGGAGTAGTAATCACACGAATCATTCTCAACCCCAGGCGACACCATCCCATAATAATCATTAATATTTTTCCCGGTATACCATACATTCTTGCCTCTCACCTTTGCACATTTCCTCCCTTCCCCTGCCTCATATGCATTTGCATAAAATTCCTTGACTAACACTGACCAACCCTTATTAGCCGGTCGGCTCGCTAAACTGCCCCATCCATACCTTTGAAAAATATCATCTAGCCCAAGCTCCTCGGGCTTAAACTCATTTTCAACCGAGAAACCTTTATTTTCGTATTTATCAAAAAATACTTTTGCTTTACTTCCCACAAATTTGGTTTCATCAAATTCAACTTCAGGGACCGGGATATTCTTTTGCCTAGACATTTTAAATCAACCACCACAAATACTTCCACACTAGGCACTAAAGAAAATTGAAATTGAAATCTTACTTGCCCGGAAAATTCACCGAAAAAATCGCCGGAGTTCCGCCGGAAATGTTGAAGATGAACGGAGAAGAAAGACCCCTTCTTTGCACAATGTTTCTCACAATAACCCTTTGGCTTTGAACTTCAAAATCAACCTTTTTAAAGCTTTTCCACCCTTTGCAATTTTTTTCAAAATTCCCTTCAAAAGCTTGCCCAACAATGGTGGAATGGGTTTCAATCTTGGCTTAGGGGGTTAAGTATGGTGGGGGAAAGCAATTTAGGGAGAAGAAATGGAGGATTTGGGTGTTTGGGAGGAGAATTTTAGAGAGATGAAGAGAGAGGGCCGGAGGTTTCTTTTAGAGAGAGAAAGAGAACCAATTGGAATTTGAAAAGAGAGAGAAAGGTGAGGCGGCGGCTCTGTTTAGGGCTTAAAATAAAATGCCAGAATTCAATATGGGCGGTCGCTCACCCCCTCCTGGGCGGCCGCTCACATGTCCAGAAGTTTTTGCAATTTTGAAATTTCATCATGGGCGGTCGCTTATCTAAACTTGGGCGGCCGCACACCTATACAGCAATTCAACCATTTTTCCAATTCAACCTTGGGCGGTCGCCCACAGATTCTTGGGTGGTCGCCCAACAATACAGCAGTTGGCCCTTATTTCAATTGGTCCCTTGAGCTGTCGCCCACAACCCATTGGGTGGTCGTGCACATGCACAGCAGCTCCACAACCTTTACAAATTAACCATGGGCGGTCGCCCAAAGCACCATAGGCGGTCGCCCAACTCAACAGTAGATTTCTGGTTGGCTCCCAATCTGCACATCACCATGAAAACAAACACCAAGCGTAATATCTATTGATACATTAAAATTGACCCACATTTTGACCGCACTTTCGCTGCCTACGTCCCCATTAATGTGGGCGGACTACCCAACAAAAATAGGCTCAGGTCACCATAGTTCGACACGTTCACGAAATACGAGAAAAAAACACAATTTTTTTTTTATGAAAAGCAAACAATGAAATTTAAGCTAAAATGAAATCTAAACTAAGAACTCTACACCCCAAAACTTAATGATTACTTTGTCCTCAAAGGATGAAAACAAAGGAAAAATTAACTTTAAGGGCACTACAAATTAACTACTTACCTTGGGTTGCCTCCCAAGTAGCGCTTTTGTTTAACGTCATTAGCTCGACGGAATGACCTTCTCACTAATTATGGATCTTTCAACTCGACCCATTCAACATCCCTTAATTTTGAAACTCCCTCAAAATATGGCTTCACTCGTTGTCCATTAACCTTGAACTTGTTCTTGGTAACCGGATTCATTAACTCCACAGCTCCATGAGAAAACACATTCACAACCTCAAACGGACCATTCCAACGCGAACGTAACTTTCCCGGGAAAAGCTTCAACCTTGAATTGAACAGTAACACCTTGCTTCCCGGACTGAGTTCCTTGTGCACAATTTTCCGGTCATGGTACATTTTGGTTCTCTCCTTGTACAACCGTGAATTCTCATAAGCTTCCAACCGATGTTCCTCCAGATCATTTAAATGAAATAACCTTTGTTCACCGGCTAGTTTCAAATCCATATTCAACTCCTTGATTGCCCAATATGCTTTGTGCTCTAACTCCACCGGCAAATGACAAGCTTTCCCAAAGACTAGCCGGTATGGACTCATTCCAATCGGAGTTTTGTAAGCGGTGCGGTACGCCCACAATGCATCATTCAACCGTAAGGCCCAATCCTTTCTGTTTGGCTTCACCCTCTTCTCAAGAATGGCCTTGATTTGCTTATTACTCACTTCCACTTGCCCTGAAGTTTGGGGATGATACGCAGTTGCAACTTTGTGATTCACCCCATACTTTTTCATGAGTGCTCCAAAAATTTTGTTGCAAAAGTGAGAACCACCATCACTTATAATCGCCCTAGGAACGCCAAACCTACTGAAAATCACATCCTTGACAAACTTAACAACAACATTAGCATCGTTAGTCCGGGTAGGAATTGCTTCCACCCACTTTGACACATAATCCACCGATACTAAAATGTACTCAAAACCGCATGAAACAACAAAAGGGCCCATAAAATCTATGCCCCATACATCAAACAAATCCACAACCAAGTTACTCGTAAGAAGCATTTCATTTCGCTTACCAATGTTACCGGTTCTTTGGCACCTGTCACAACTTTTACTGAAAATGTATGCATCTTTAAAAAGACTAGGCCAAAAGAAACCTGATTGCAACACTTTTTGAGCAGTTTTCTTACCACTAAAATGACATCCACAATGCAATTCATGACAAAAAGAAAGAATATTTTGTTGCTCATTTTCATGAATGCATCTACGAATAACCATATCGGGACCATGTTTAAACAAATATGGGTCATCCCAATAATATTGCTTAACCATTGACAAAAATCTTTTCTTTTCTTGACTCGAAAAATATGGATTTAGAACCCCCGTAGCCAAAAAATTTACAATGTCGGCATACCAAGGCTCACAATCCTTTACAACCATCAACTACTCATTAGGAAAATTTTCATTCAAGGGAATTTCACTCACACACCTCCTTTCAAGTCTAGACAAGTGATCCGCCACAACATTTTCACAACCCTTTTTGTCTTTGATGGAAATATCAAATTCTTGTAAAAGCAACATCCATCTTAACAATCTAGGCTTAGCATCTTGTTTAGAAAGCAAATAACGAAATGCAGCATGGTCCGAATAAACAATCACCTTAGATCCTAGCAAGTAAGAACGAAATTTTTCCAAAGCAAATACCACAGCCAAGAATTCCTTCTCGGTTGTAGTATAATTCAATTGAGCATCATTTAACATTCTACTTGCATATTGGATCACATGTGACTTTTTATCAATTTTCTGACCCAAAAATGCACCCACCGCAAAATCGGATAAATCGCACATTATCTCAAACGGTTGAGTCCAATCCGGACCCACAAGAATAGGGGCTGAAGTCAATTTTTCCTTCAACAAATTAAAAGAATTGAGACATTCATGGTCAAAAACAAATTCCGTCTCTTTAGCAAGCAAGTTTGTTAACGGCTTACAAATTTTCGAAAAATCTTTTATAAAACGCCTATAAAAACCCGCATGACCAAGAAAGCTACGAATTCCTTTAACATTTGTTGGCGGAGGCAATTTAGATATTATCTCAATTTTTGCCTTGTCAACTTCAATCCCTTTTCTTGATACCACATGATCTAACACAATTCCATGCTGACCATAAAATGACTCTTTTCCCAACTTAAAGTTAAATTGGCATCACAACATCTTTTAAGAACCAAAGTCAAATTAATCAAGCATGCATCAAACGAATCACCATACAAAGAAAAATCATCCATAAACACCTCAACAAACCTGCCAATCATCTCAGAATAGATCGACATCATGCACCTTTGGAATGTAGCAGGAGCGTTGCATAAGCCAAAGGGCATCCTTCGATATGCAAATGTTCCGAAAGGGCATGTGAATGTGGTCTTTTCCTGATCTTCTGGTGCAATGGGAATCTGATTATATCCTGAAAAACCATCTAAGAAACAGTAATATTCCTGCCCAGCCAGTCTTTCTAGAATTTGGTCAATAAATGGCAAAGGAAAGTTATCCTTTCTAGTAGCAGCATTAAGTTTTTGGTAATCGATAACCATGCGTTGACCAGTGACCATTCTAGTAGGCAAAAGATCATTATCCTCATTCTTAACAATAGTAATTCCAGACTTCTTAGCAACAACATGAACAGGACTTACCCACTTACTATCAGAGATAGGATAGATAATACCTGCATCCAACAGTTTCAGGACTTCTTTTCTTACCGCCTCAAGCATATGAGGATTCATCCTTCTTTGATTCTGCCGAACTGGCTTGGCATCCTCCTCCATATGGATTCTGTGCATGCACATGGTTGGACTAATTCCCTTTATGTCAGTAATGCTCCAACCAAGTGCGGACTTATGTCGCTTCAACACATCAAGCAACCTTCTTTCCTGCAATTCTGTTAAGTCCGAAGCAATAATAACAGGCAAAGAATCATTTCTACTAAGAAAAGCATACTTTAAGCTAGATGGAAGTTGTTTAAGATCTAACTCGGGAGGAGAGACAATAGATGGTAAATGCTTAGGATTAAAATTACCTAAGATTCCAAAGGAACCTTTTCAGTAATTTCCTCCATAACATCTTTTCAGTAATTTCCTCCATAACATCCATCTCAGCAAGAATGGCCCTCGCCTCATTTTTATCAAAAACACCTTCCATAACTAACTCATCCACAAACTCAGAAATAAGAGAGCTCTCAACATCAGGCTCAAGTAACAAAGAATTTTCAGCAATATCACAAAAGAGACATTCATTGACCTCATATGACTTTTTCATGGAATCAAAGATCGAAAAGTTAACATTTTCATCCATGACAGTCAAGGACAAACTTCCATCTTTCACATTAATTACCGCATTTGCGGTAGCCATAAAAGGTCTCCCCAACAAAATAGGGACATCATTCACCCCACTCGTCTCTCTCTCCATATCAAGAACCATAAAGTCAACCGGGATAATCAATTTATCAATTTGAACTAAAACATCTTCTACTACTCCCTTGGGATATTTGACCGAACGGTCCGCAAGTTGCAAGGTCATAGTATTAGGTTTTAGTTCACCCAACTCAAGCTCAACAAACAAAGAGTATGGCATCAAGTTAATGCTAGCTCCTAAATCTAACATTGCCCTCACTTTCTTAGAGTCCCCCAAAGAAATCATAACATTAAAACTACCGGGGTCTTTAAGCTTAGGAGGCAAATCTTTTTCAAAAACAGCACTAACTTGGTCCGAAACCATAATTTTTTTCATTCGGAGCATACTTTCTTTTATTTGTGCTCAATTCCTTGAAAAATTTAGCATATGAAGGAATGTTCTTAATCACATTGAGCAAAGGTAAATTTACATTCACCTTAGAAAGCATGTCATACAATTCTTTAAATTGTGTTTCGGCCTTATTCTTGACCAATCTTCCAGGAAAAGGGACAGGAGGAACATATGGCTTAAGGGGAGGAGTTAGAAGTTTCTCATCGGGAGTCACTTCAACTCGTTCCTCGGCCACAACTTCATTCTCATGCAAATTATTATCATCTAAAGGAGAAGGAGAAGAATGTACCTCCTGAAGAGTCTTACCACTCCTCAAGGTAACGGCCTTTGCTTGTTCCGGTTGACTTGGAAGTGTACCCGGATTGTGCTTTTTGAGTGCCTCGGCAATTTGACCAATCTGATTTTCAAGCTTTTTCATGGAAGCTTCTTGGTTCCCCATTCTTTGGTCCATGACCACCCGATTCTGTTGCGAGGCCTGGATAAACTTCTATAATGTTTCCTCCACACTTGGCCTTGCAGGCCCTTGTTGCTGTGGCTGTGGCATCTGCGGTTGGTATTGTTGCTGAAACTGACTTTGTCCTTGATTTCCTCCCCATGAGAAATTTGGATGATTCCTCCAACCCGGATTGTAAGAGTTGGAAAACGGATCTTTCCGCACTCTTGGTTGGAAGGCATTCATTGCATTGGCTTGCTCAAGAAATTCCAGAAATTGATCTCGCAACGGGTACCCGATAATATCATGGGTATTCAAATTACAAATTACACAACTTGTGCCCGAACTTCCCTCTCCTTGACTTCGACCTTGATTTTGACCATGGTTTTGAGCAGTCATCATCCCCATGAAGTTCTTCATTTGTGTATTCAATGCCGAAACTTGTTGTGCTAACACATCATTGGACTCGACTTCATAAACACCTTTTCTTCCTCCTCTCACACTTTTCTGCTGTGAATTCATGCCAAGTCTATCATATAAGGCTTTCGTTTCATTCGCAGTTTTCTCACCCATAGCACCCCCTGCTGCATTATCCACTTGTGCTTGACCTTGTTGAGTCAACCCATCATAGAAAGCTTGATTTAAGAGGGCTAAAGGAAACCTGTGATGAGGACATTGGACCAACAACATCTTGAATCTATCCCAAGCTTCATGAAAAGCTTCACCTGGCTCTTGATTGAAAGACATTATCTTGGACCTCAAATCGGATGTCTTTTGATGAGAATAGAACTTTGCCATGAACTTGTTGTAAACATCCGTCCAAGTGTTGAGAGGTAGGAGCAAGTGCCATAAACCATGTCTTGGCAGCATCCTTCAACGTATAAGCAAAGCACCTCATTCTCAATTGCTCCTCGGATAGTTGCCCCAATGGAAAACCTTGCACTGTGCTATAGAAATCTCTCATAAAAGTTATTGGGTCCTCCGATGCCATCCCATGGAATGAGGGGAGCATGTTGAAATGAAGGTTCTTCAACTCATAGTTCCTTGCTGCTTGTGGGAGCACGATGCATGATGGTGACGGTTCAATTACCGGACGAGCAAAATCACCCATCATTTGTGGTTCTGCCATTTTAACTTCTTCTTCTGAATCGGTATTCTCGGACTGTTCAGAATAAATTGACTCACTTTCTGTATCACTTGGTTCCGGGTGCTTTCTCTTGTTGATGCGATGAATGTTATGGTCAATTGGTAACAAATCTGGTTGTAGTGACCTACGACCAAACATTCAAATCTGCAACACCAAGTTAAAACAAAACAAAAAATATATATACAAAATACTATTCACAATAGCAAATAATTAAATCAACTTTAAATTTAACGAGTCCCCGGCAACCAGTGTTCTAAAAATCGGCCTAGGCGGCCGCCTAGGCGGCGCCTAGGCGCTAGGCGGCGGCCGGGCGCCGCGACTTTAGGCTAGGCGGGGCAATTAGGCGCTAGGCGGGCTAGGCGGGGCTAGGCGGGCTAGGCGGTCTAGGCGGCTGGGCGGGCTGGGCAGGATTAGGCGGGACTAGGCGGGGCTAGGCGGGGCCTAGGCGGGATTGGGCGGTCTAGGCGGTCGAAGAGTTGGCGTTCGAGTTTTTAGATGCGTTCGACCGTAACGGGTGTAACTTTTGATTCCGGAGGAGTTACGGGACGCACAGCATATCAAAACGACCGTCTTTTCGAGAGGAACATAAGTCATAGGCTATGCCCCCTGAGCGGCCCATAAATAGGCCAAAAAACGCTTCTAAGGGCCTCAAACGGCCTTCTGAAGTTTTTATCCATTTTTTCATTGTTTTGGACCTTTTCGTAATTTTGCAATTTTAAGGTTTCTTTTAAGTAGGTTTTTTTCTAGACTTTATATACTTTATCAGGTTTTGAGAAATGACGCCGTCTTCTAATGTTATGGTTCAATGACCGAAATGCCCTGACCCATAGTTGAGTTGTTCAAGATTTATACATTTATCCTCTTGAATTTGTCACTATGGACAAAAACTATGGAATATATATAAAAATGTGTGAAAATTCGCGGCCCCGCCTAGGCCCCGCCTCGGCCCCGCCTAGGCGCTCTAGGCGCTAGGCCTGGCCTCGCTGCCTAGGCGCCGCCTAGCGATTTTTATAACCTTGCCGGCAACGGCGCCAAATTTTGACGAATGTCGAAACGTCAAAAGAAAATTTCCGACTCAAACTACCTACAATTGATTTGTAGATATGGTAAGTAGGGTCGAACCTCCGAGACACGAATTTAAAGTGTGTAAAATTATTGCTATGAAAAAGATTTTTTATAAAGTGAAGAATTTGTTGTTTAAAAAATAATACTTTTGCAAAATTAACTAGAATTTGTTATAAAATAAAGTTTCAATATTACGGCAAAATTCCTGGAATTGGCTTCACAATTATGCTCAAGTTTCACGGTTCATCAATCAAAGTATACTTGGGGTTTTGTTCCTACAAAATTATGATTGGAACACATCGGCGGGTGATTTGCAATCAAGTGTTCCCAATTAATCTATTCCCTTGTGAAATTACCCGGATCCGGCTCGCGCGCGGAGCCCCGGCATCTCGCATTCGTCGCTGTTCGGGAAGTCGCCCGGATCCGAGAGGCAGCACAATCGCGCCCCGGCATCTGGCTTATTCCGTTTTAGCGTTGCGTGTTGGAGGTGTCTCGCCGTTTTGCTTTCGCATTTTGTAGAGTCGCCACACCGTTTTTGTTAAGCCCAAAACATTGAAAAAGGGCATCAGTTTAAAGATAAATTTTAAACCGTTTTTGTGTGATGAGATTTTGAGTTCGGAGGTCAGATGACTCCTCGGGAAGAGAATATTAGAATATTAGAGCTCACCCGAGTCGCCTCGTAAAAACGAGTCTTTCGGATACCCCTAATATCCTTTAAAAAGTTGTGTGATGTGTGTGTGCTTTTAAAAATGCATGCTGTATCGGATGTCTACATTGTATTGAAATGTATTGAAATAGAATAGGAAGGAAGCCTTACCAATGTTGGTTCGTGTCTGTCTTCCGCAGGGGAATAGTGTTTGAGGTCGGAGTAGCGTTCCGGATTGCTTCGGGGATGCCGGTGGTCCGCGGACAGAGTTTCGGCGTGAGTTGAAACCGTAGGCCGCGTTTGGACGCAGGTTCTGGCGTGCGTGGGGATCGTCGGGATCGGGCCGGCGCAGGTTCGGCGTGCGTTGGAATCGTTGGTTGGATTCGGGCAGAGGTTCGGCAAGGTTTGGGATCGCCGGTTTGACTCGGAAAGAGCCGGACACCGTGGGAAAGACTGTGCAAGGCCTCTGAGTACCACGAGGGGCCTCAGAGTACCTCGAGAGTGCCTCGGGGCAGCGCGGGAGCGTCTCGGGAGCGCTCGGAGAGGCTTCGGAGCACCTCGAGGGGGCTCGGAAGGCCTCGGAAGGATCCGAAGGGGCCGGGAATGCCTCGAAAGGTCTTAGAAGGGGAGCCGAAGGCTTAGGGAGGAAGAGAGAAGTGGGAGGTGTGAAAATGAGGAGGGGAAGCCCTCTATTTATAGTAGTGGAAAATCGCAAAGAGGTCCGTACGGACCTCTTAGGTAATGATGGATTTCCGGGATTTGAGGGAATCTCGTGGACTTTAAGGGGATTTTCGTAATGATTATGTTCTGGTGCAAAGAGGTCCGTACGGACCTTTTGGCATGCAAAGAGGTCCGTACGGACTTTCCATGCTCTTGTGAATGTGATGGCAAGCTAGCTCTCGTCGAGAGCTTTCCAACCATATATGGCACGTCTCAATCGGAGTTCGTATGAAGGAGTTATGACCTCCGGAAGTTTGCCTCTGGTTTTGTCGTATGCCGGGATGGAGAGCGATCCAGATTGGGGTACTTACGTAAGCCCCTCGGCGACGTCACTTATGAAAGAAGTGGGGTCGTCGATAAGATAAGGGTCCCGATCCGGATCGCGTGCCGGGAGAGGAAGTGACCGTGTAGGTCGTGCGTGAGGACATGGCGGTGTCCCGTTATGTGACCGTTAGGCCGGGCTTGGCCGGACCCCGTGATAGGATTCCTACGTATCCCTAGCGGGAATCAAGCCCGATCGTAGTTCGTGTGTGGGGTGAGTGTTTGTGAGTGCGGGCGTGGTGGTGCCCCGAAGTGTTGTGTGACCGCCGAGGTCGTGATAAGGACGTGCGGTGTCCCGAGCGACCGTATAGGTCGAATGGCCGGACCCCGTGATAGGATTCCTACGTATCCCCGGCGGGAATCAAGCCCGGTCGTAGTTCGAGGTCGTGAAATTGTGGAGTGTATGTGAGCGTGGTGGTGCCCTAAAGTGTTGTGTGACCGCCGAGGTCGCTGATAAGGACGGGTGATGTCCCGATATGTGGTGACCGCCGAGGTCAATTGTGAGGACGTGGTGGTATCCTGGGATGGAAATTTTACGATTTTCCTAATCGGGTGGTTTAAGGCCTTCCGGGCCGGCGATAGTGATTTGGGAGATTTATACGGTCTTCCGGACCGAGTGGTTTAGAGCCTTCCGGGCTGGGGATAGTAGTTTGGCTGATTTATACGCCTCCTGACCGAGTGGTTTAAAGCCTTCCGGCCGGGGATAGTAGTTTGGCCGATTTATACAGCCTCCTGACCGAGTGGTTTAAAGCCTTCCGGGCCGGGAGATAGTGATGGGGAGGTTTATACGGTCTTCCTGGACCGAGTGGTTTAAAGCCTTCCGGCCGCCCGTGGTGAAGTAGTGAGGTTTGTGGTGAGTGGACGTGGTGATGTCCTGAGTTGAAGCTTAGTTCGGGAGTATGAACCTAAGTTGTGACCTAGTTCAGGAATATGACCCTAAGTTGGGACCTAGTTCAGGAATATGACCCTAAGTTGGGACCTAGTTCAGGAATATGACCTAAGTTGGGACCTAGTTCAGGAGTATGACCTAAGTTGGGACCTAGTTCGGGAGTATGACCCTAAGTTGGGACCTAGTTCAGGAATATGACCCTAAGTTGGGACCTAGTTCAGGAATATGACCCTAAGTTGGGACCTAGTTCAGGAATATGACCTAAGTTGGGACCTAGTTCAGGAATATGACCCTAAGTTGGGACCTAGTTCAGGAATATGACCCTAGTTGGGACCTAGTTCAGGAATATGACCTAAGTTGGGACCTTGTTCAGGAGTATGACCTAAGGGAGACTTAGTTCAAGAGTATGACCCTAAGTTGGGACCTAGTTCAGAATATGACCCTAAGTTGGGACCTAGTTCAGAATATGACCTAAGTTGAGACTATTCTAAGGCGTCCTGGACCTAAGTTGAGTTTGATGGGCATTTTGTGGATCCTATATGGAACTTTGTTTGTGGGAATTTTTGGAAAGGCATCATGCCGTAGGCCGGGATTCTTCTTTTATGTAGCATTTATTACGCCTATGTCTTGCGTTTGAAGTTTATTGACATACCTTTGCCGTGTTTACCTCGCAGGAGGAGGCACCTTTGTGAGGAGGAAGTTGAATTGTTGAGGATGTGGGGCACCTCCGACCGAGATGAAGAGGACATGGTGGCGTCTTTGGCCGAATTGCCGAAGTGTTAGAGGGCATGGGGCGCTCCGATCGAGTTGTTGAAATGTTGAGGACGTGTGGCGCCCCGACCGAAGTTGCTGAAATGCCGCGGATGCGCCGGCGTTGATCGAAGTCGCGAAAGGATGAGGACGCGACGGAGCCTTTGTTCGAACTTGCGGTGAGGGCGAGGTGGAACCTCCGCTCGAACTTGGTGAGGGCGAGGTAGCGCCTGTCTCGAACTTGCGGTGAGGGCGAGATGGAGCCTCTGTCCCGAACTTGGTGAGGGCGAGGTAGCGCTCCGTCCGAACTTGCGGTGAGGGCGAGGTGGAACCTCTGTCCGAACTTGGTGAGGGCGAGGTAGCGCCTCTGTCCGAACTTGCGGGGAGGGCGAGATGGAGCCTCTATCTCGAACTTGGTGAGGGCGAGGTAGCGCCTCTGTCCGAACTTGCGGGGAGGGCGAGATGGAGCCTCCGTCTCGAACTTGGTGAGGGCGAGGTAGCGCTCCGTCTGAACTTGCGGTGAGGGCGAGGTAGCGCCTCTGTCTGAACTTGCGGTGAGGGCGAGATGGCGCCTCTGTCTGAACTTGCGGTGAGGGCGAGATGGAGCCTTTGTCTGAACTTGGCGAGGGCGAGGTAGCGCCTCTGTCTGAACTTGGCGAGGACGTGGGACGCCTCTGTGGCCGGACAAGGAGAGGAGGGATGGCTCATCTTCTTTTTCCTTCTTCGTTCTTATTCCTGTGGACTTCTTGGATTATCCGGTTGAGGAAGGTGCTGGGTTCACCGAGGACGATGATGTGGCTGGCGGAGGCGCCGAGATGCCGAATTTCTCGTTTGTGGAGGAGGATGATGATGAATCGGATTAGGGCTCTTTTGCTTTTCCTCTTTCCATTGTTTTTTTTTTTGTAGAGCAACAGACATTTTGTACCTGTAATAAAACACTTGTATTTGCACAAAGAAAGTATTTTATTTAAGATGTAATGACGTATTTGTGATTCCCGGGATTGACCTAGGAATTGTTGCTAGCTTATTATTATTTTTGTGCATGTCGCATGAGCTGGGAATGCATTTGTGGTTAATGGAGGCTGAGGCAGCTTTGGCAATTTGACAGTTTCATGAGCGGTGGCGGGAGTGATGTCTCCTGGGACGCGTTCGCTTTGTGCTTGATAGCCACTCTTTTCGGGGTTGGCTACCTCAGGATATGTGACGGTGCTCTGTTTGATATGGCAGGCCATTGTCGGGCGGGCGAGGATATCGTTCCTTTGGTTCCAGGGGAAACCTTCCACGGTGTAGATCATCTGGTGATGAGGGACCGATTCATGCGGGGGAAGCCCCTGCTTTGCTTGCATTATGGTTGCGAGAGAGGCTTCAAACCATGCCTGAGTCTCCGGCGTCTCTTAGTCCGTGGACGTTTGCTCGGTGACCTTTTGTCTTGGACATGGATCACCCGCTGGGAAAGATGGATGGCACATCTTGGTACGCATCAGATTCGTTGGTGGGTTTCCCTTTGGGGGATTGAAACTAGGAGGGCCTGTCAGGAAGGTTCCTATGTTGTCGTAGTTCCGTGTTTGCCTTGGTCCTCTTTCGTGTTCCGTTGCTTGTTTCCCGTCGCCGGGATGAGGCAGGAGCCATTGGCCGGGATGACATTGCCAACGTGGAGGTAGCTTCTTTCGCATGACAGATCCCGATGCTTTTATGTATTTTCGAGGGTATGGAAGTATTCCGCTTTCCCTCCTGTGGTGCTCCTTAGATGCCGGGAGAATGTTGTCTTGACCATCGAGTACCTGGATTGGTATGAGTAGCATATCGGGCAGACCCAAGTGGTTTTGGGGAGCAGGCGTGAAGCAATTCTGGGGCAAGATTGTCGTCTCAGCTATAGCCTTAGGAGTGCAGAAGCTTGGTCTAACCTCTGATGTCATGGGGAGACGCTTTGTTTGACTACAGGACTCGAGTTGACAGAAGGCGGGGAGAGGTCCCCTTGCAGACTCGTAGGGAGTGAGATCCGAGCCGAGGCACGGGTGAACGATGCTCTGAGAGCGACTGGTTCGTTTGACACGACAAGGAGGACTCCTGATCTCGGAATGAGGGAGACAGAACTCGCTCATGGGGAATGAAAAAAGACTCGTTGGGGACGAGGGAGGAAAGGAAAGAGTGATGAAGGGCCAAACGCGAGTAGCATGGAATGACCTTACGAAACACTGAGTATCCATTCATCGGCATCGCAGACACATTGATTGTTAAATGTTTTAAGTCGTCTTTTAGCATGTTGTGAACTTGATAGTAGACCGTGCTTGAACTCATCAAGAAATGTTGTAACCGTTAGTGATTTGTGATTTACTTTTAAAGCTTTGTCGAGACGCAAAATCTCTTGCTTGCTTCTTTCCCGAGCCTTGGTGGCATCAATTTTTGGAATTTTGTGTATTCCTTAGACCGAACCAATGAAGGCCGCCTACGTTCCCCTCGGACCGAGAGGCTCAGTGTCCGCGTAGTTCGACCCTCTTTTGTGGAAGAAATGACTCGTAATGTACACTTGCAAGGGCGTATTTATTTTTGAAAAGGTGGGAACGGGTCCCCTTTGTGTGAATGCCTTATTTGATGTAGGCACAAAAGAAATGCTTTTGGGTTTGACTCTTTTGAGAGAGTATGAGTACCGAAAAGCTTGTAAAAGTGTATGGAAGCCCTTGCCGACGTAAAATCGTTGTTTAGCTCTATTGTCCTATTTTGTAGAAGAAGAAGACTTGTCGAGACATCGAAAACTTGATTTGTTCACAATGATCACTTGTTTGCTTAAAACCCTTTGTTGATGTTCGGTTATTCAACAATTAAACCCGATATGCTTTGATTAATCACGAGGAGAAAGTCAACCGGTATCAAGGATCGAGTTCGTCGGTGTGAAAGAAGGTTTGTGTATAGGAGAGGTCATTGATGAGATCGGGTTTGTGGATTTGTATGTGTTTATGATCGGACCATTTTCTCGGATGCCTACGTTCCCCTTAAGACAAGGAGCTCAGGTCGACGTAGTTCGGGTTTGAACTGTGTTTGGCTTTGGGGCCAGGGCATGAATATTTGCGCGGCCTTTGGCGAAAAGGCTCGGAAGGTTGAATGATGAGGCACAGGCCTTGAGGTGATTCCTTGACAAGTCGTATTTGACGGCAGTTTTAATGAATCCATTGCTTCTTGATCGTTGGCTCTGGGTCCTTGACCTCATTTATTTTTGTGAAGCTTCGCTTGAGCTTTTTTTTTTTTTTTTTGTGTAGCTTCGCTTGAGCTTCTTTTTTTTTTTTTTTTTTTTTTTTTTTTTGTGCAGCTTCTGAGGGCGAAGGCAAGCCCCTGCTTGAACTTTCTTGATGCGCACGAGGGCGAAGGCAAGCCCCTAAATTGTTGTCGACATGGGGTCAATCTTTTGATGCTGAGTGACCTTTTGTTGTCCTTTGATGTTCCTGCCGTCGTTGACTTGGTCAAGGTTATGGTGGGGACATGTTTTGGAAAGTGTATGGCTTGATGGAGGCCTTTGTGTGGGGTATGGTAAGGTGTATGGGGAGCTATCGATTGACTTTCTCACACCAATTAATCAAAGCATTAATCATTTGTGGAATTACTTGTTGAGCAATGCAAGTGATCACATAGAACAAAACCATTTCATTAAATGTAATGTGGGGTGCAAAATAATGTCTCAAGTCTAGCAAGAGAAGAAAGAAAACTTTCGTATGGAAAATTGAAGACTTAATTACAATGTCCGAGGAGGACCTGATTGAATGAGAACAGTACTAGAACCTACGAGGTGGACTGTATGATTCTTTGATTTGCGTCTCTTTGGACTCTTCAGCAGTTCCCAAATTCATTTTGGTTAGAACATTCTCGGCAGCTTGGGCCCGATTTTTCTCTCGTTTGACAACATGCTTAAAGATTTGTTTAATGCATTGTTCATTAATGTGTCTGCGTCTTTATCAAGTGAATCATTATTAACTGTTTTGGTTAGTTAATTTATCATTTGTTAAAGTGGCAATGAGGGATACTCGAAAGGTCGAACTTTTATTCGAAGCATAAAGAAGCGCAATTTTTGTTACAAACACATAATCTTCAGGCATAAGGCCGTCGACGACTCGAGAGACTTAAACTTTAAACACGACGTACTCGGTGGTCTTTTATTTTAGAAGCTAGACTCTAGGAGACTGGGGTTAGATCAAGCTTCCAGACGATTTCTTCTTTGCTGGTTGTGGGTCATGAGAAGGTAACCCAGTTCCTCAATGGCATTTTTGACGCGCTTGAGAAGGTCGAAAGGCTTCTCACTGATGCTTTCCCCAATTGTTGTTGGGGAATTGATTTCCGATCGTGGCCGGGACCGCGTGGGCATTCCAACTTTCCTTCTTCAATCAGCCTTTGGATCGCTTGTTTTAGTATGACGCAATTGTCGGTGGTGTGGCCCGGGTAGTTGTGAAAAGCGCAATGCTTGCTCATATCCACGCTTAGGTTAGGATTCCTCGGCTGATAATTCTCAAGGGGCTTGAGCATGTTCTGCTTCATCAACGCCTCAAACACTTGGCTTAGAGGCATTCCAAGGTTGTCAAAGTGCCGAGAACGCCGCGTCCGGGGAGGATTGTTATTTCTCGTGGGCGCTTGATCGCGGCTTCCTTGGACTCCGTTCGGATGTAGTGGATCGCTCCGGCGGCCTCCTTTCCTATGTTTGGAACAAAGGCCGAATTTGACGAGGCTGCCTGGTAGCGGTGGGAAGGAGCAAGAGTGGCTGGTGTCTTTTGTAGGCTCAGCGTCTTTTCGAACTTGGTCCCGGCATTGACCATGGCACGAAGGTCAGGATAGAAGTGGTGGCTAATCAAGGCCCTCAGAGATGGTTTGAGGCAGGAATGGAAGATATCCATTTGCTCTTCTTTGGAAAGCGGATCCATTATCTCGCTAAGCTTCCAATTCCATCTTTTGTAGAACTCGCCAACGGGTTCATCATCCTTTTGCTCGGTGGCTTGCAGATCGTGGCGGTTTGTCTCCCACTCAAGATTGGCGCGGTACTTCTCTAGGAAGATCTCGCTGATTTGGTCCCACGTGGAGCGGTTTTCTGCCTTTACATTGAGGAACCATCTTAGCGCTGTGGATTTGAGAGAATGCTGGAAGTGGTCCGCCATCTGTTGAGGTTGCCCCTTTGGCTCTCATACCCGTGGACGTAGGTGTCGATGTGGGTTTTTGGGCATTCTGTTCCGTCAAACTTTTCCATTTCCGGCATCCTGAACTTTGGAGGGAGAGGGACCACTTTGTTCGGATCGGTAGGCAGGAGGGAGTCCTTCCGAGAACTAGCTAGCTTGCCTTGCATGTCTTTCATCTGTTCGATCAACCAAGCCATGTGAGGGTCACTGTCCGAGGTGGGTTACCGTTTTCAGTGGACGGAAATCGAAGATGGAGGTGGATTGGGCCGATGGGATCGCCATTCGGGAGTCTTGGGGAGGTAGTTGAGTGTATACCAACCCATACCCCGGGGTGTTGAAGTTGAGGGCGTGATTGCCAGGTCCGCTAAGGGCTGTGTTTGGGAACTGGGAAACGATTCGTTAGCCCCAATTGGCGTGCTAGCAGGTGGCAAACTTGAGATGTCGGGATATCCGCTCGGGATGCCCGTCCCCGGTAAGAATGGGGACTTCGATTGTGATTGCGAGGCTCGTATAGAGGCAAAGGATTGAATCCCGGGGGATACCGAGATGCACCGGGATCTCGCGGAGCAGCACGTATGTGTGCCGTTGGTAATGAGCTTGATGTGCAGAGCCGGGAAACCGATCGATCCGAGGCGTGCATGTCTGAGCCGCTTGACCGATGCCGGAGGGGAGCTTTGAGCGAGAGCCGCTTTGCGTTGCCGGGATCTCGTAGCTTGGCGGAGGCGGGACTCCGCCGATAGCTTTGAGAAACCGGGGAGCGTATGTCTTCGTCTTCTATGAGAACAAAGGTTCCATCGGGTTGGGGAACTGCAACGTTCCTCGAAGACGCAAGGTGTCGACGATCCAGGCTTGCCGTTCTTCTTGGCGCTTCTTGATGGCTTCGAAGGCTCGCAGCACCTCCTCCATTGTCCTGGAGATTCCTTAGTGGCGGGGTTCCGTTTCCCTCACCGTTATCTCGTTGATCCCGTCATGGGGGAGTATTGGACGGTGCGGACCGTTGAACCGGAAGGGCTATCGGACCTTGTGACCTCAATACCGAAAAGGCGGCTTCCAGGATTCTCAACCACTCTCGGTTCGCTGGAGGGGTGACGGGCAAGGTTTAGACACGGGAATGGCCTAACGGGATAGAAGGGGGAAAGCTCACGTGGCATGCGGTTTCCGTTTCTTTTATTTTCTCGATTTTTTTTTGTTGTTTTAATTTACTTAAAACAAGTATTTTCTCGTAATCCTAGGTAGGTTGGAAAAGATTGCTCTTCTTTTCGCAACTATGCTAGATCCCGGGTCAGTGGAGACCATCCGTGCGGCTATAAGCCCCTCGTTTTGCACCCGTATTTCGACATCCCGGGTGGACAGCCTGTGCGAGGGTCCTATAGTGCAAGCGGTTTCCACCGGCCTAAAAGAAAAATCGAACCTAAGGACCGAGCCTGTCATGTTCGTTTTGATGCGTTAGCCATGTGAATAGTGAACCGAGCCGGCCACTGAGTCAAGATCGTGTCAAGAGTTCGGCATGACCTCTCTTGCCTTGCTTGCGCAAGGGATCTGTGACGTTAGGCGTTGGTGGGTCATATCGTCATGGCCGACGTATCAAAGGCGTGATGACATGGTGTCATGCGAGCATGGATGTATATCCGGACGGAACATCGTCTGGGTGTAGCTTCGGAAATCAAGATCAGTCAAGATTTTAGCATGACCTTTCATCGCTTTGCTTGCGCAAGGGATCTTGAGTTCCGAGCCTTGACTCGTAAAATGGCCGGCATGGTATATGTATCCAGCCGTATGACACCTGACCGGGTAAAAACCAACCGAGTCCGGACAGAGTGTGACTCAAGACTCAAACGTGTGGTTGACGCTTGGCTAGGATGGGATGTTTGGAATGATCCCGTGCGCGCCCAAGAGGCCTAGGAAGACCAAACGGATCGCAACCGAGACCACTCCGGTTAAGGGTTGTAGTGTGCCAGATCCGAGGCAAAGAAGGCGCGCATAGTGTGCGGTGTAACCGAGGCAAGAAAGCTGAGTAGAGTGCGGTGTAACCGAGGCAAAGAAGGCGCGTAGTGTGCGGTTTCTAAAATTCTTTTTCGAGTAAAATAGAAGTTTTTGAAGAATTTTAAATGTATGCACGTATGTATATTGATGCATTTTTTTGTATTTTTTTTTTTTTTTTGTAAAATAAAAACGAAGCACGTGCACACACACACAATGCTTAAAGGAAGGGGTAAAATGAAAGTTTGACCCTCATCATCGTTTTAAAAATCTTTTGTTTTGTTTAAAAGTTTTTAAAACAAAATGTCCCAATGTGAGTCGCCAACCGAAATTACCCGGATCCGGCTCGCGCGCGGAGCCCCGCATCTCGCATTCGTCGCTGTTCGGGAAGTCGCCCGGATCCGAGAGGCAAGACAATCGCGCCCTGCATCCGGCTTATTCCGTTTAGCGTTGCGTGTTGGAGGTGTCTCGCCGTTTTGCTTTCGCATTTTGTAGAGTCGCCACGCCGTTTTTGTTAAGCCCAAAACATTGAAAAAGGGCACGCTTTAAAGATAAATTTTAAACTGTTTTTGTGTGATGAGATTTTGAGTTCGGAGGTCAGATGACTCCTCGGGAAGAGAATATTAGAATTTTAGAGCTCACCCGAGTAGCCTCGTAAAACGAGTCTTTCGGATACCCCTAATATCCTTTAAAAAGGTGTGTGATGTGAGTGTGTGCTTTTAAAAATGCATGTCAGTATCGGATGTCTACATTGTATTGAAATGTATTGAAATAGAATAGGAAGGAAGCCTTACCAATGTTGGTTCGTGTCTGTCTTCCGCAGGGGAATAGTGTTTGAGGTCGGAGTAGCGTTCCGGATTGCTTCGGGATGCCGGTGGTCCGCGGACAGAGTTTCGGCGTGAGTTGAAACCGTAGGGCCGCGTTTGGGCGTGAGGTTCGGCGTGCGTGGGGATCGTCGGGATCAGTCGGGCAGAGGTTCGGCGTGCGTTGGAATCGTTGGTTGGATTCGGGCAGAGGTTCGGCAAGGTTTGGGATCGCCGGTTTGACTCGGAAAGAGCCGGGACACCGTGGGAAAGACCAGCAAGGCTCCTGAGTACCACGAGGGGCCTCAGAGTACCTCGAGAGTGCCTCGGGGCAGCGCGGGAGCGTCTCGGGAGCGCTCGGAGAGGCTTCGGAGCACCTCGAGGGGGGCTCGGAAGGCCTCGGAAGGATCCGAAGGGGCCGGGAATGCCTCGAAAGGTCTTAGAAGGGGAGCCAGAAGGCTTAGGGAGGAAGAGAGAAGTGGGAGGTGTGAAAAATGAGGAGGGGAAGCCCTCTATTTATAGTAGTGGAAAACTGCAAAGAGGTCCGTACGGACCTCTTAGGTAATGATGGATTTCCGGGATTTGAGGGAATCTCGTGGACTTTAAGGGGATTTTCGTAATGATTATGTCTGGTGCAAAGAGGTCCGTACGGACCTTTTGGCATGCAAAGAGGTCCGTACGGACTTTCCATGCTCTTGTGAATGTGATGGCAAGCTAGCTCTCGTCGAGAGCTTTCCAACCATATATGGCACGTCTCAATCGGAGTTCGTATGAAGGAGTTATGACCTCCGGAAGTTTGCCTCTGGTTTTGTCGTATGCTGGGATGGAGAGCGATCCAGATTGGGGTACTTACACCTTGGCCCGTTCATAGATTAATTAGAAACCCATTTAGAACTTAAGAACAATACAAGAAAAACCACAATTCTTATGAATCTTTTGGCGGGGATTCAATGAATTGTTACTATCAAGCCAAGTCTAGTTTCAATTGTAAATTTGGCGGTTTACAATTGAAATTCTAAATTATTCAAGAACAAATATGTGATCAGCATAAATATTCTAAAATTCCAATTAAAAGCTACTTGACAATCCTAAGTAATACAATGATATTGATGAAAAGTAAAACTCAAAACATAAATTGTTACCTCAAATTCCAAGAACTAAATTGCTTAGCTATCCATGGAAATCAAGAACACCAAGAAAATAGAAGAAGAAGCTATGGAAAAAAAAATGATAAAAAGTTCATAAAAACTGAAAATAGCTAGTGTAATTAGTTATTGTCTTCAAAAACCCACGGCTGTTATATGTCTTCTTAGGTTTCACATGAATAGTCACAGCAGCCAAGCCCATTAAATGAGCACAATTAAACCACGTCCGTTCCAATCCGGCCTGGATCCGTCCGCAAATCGCCACATGGGCGGTCGCCCATGGCGACATATAGTTCTGGCTTCAAAACAACTTCTTATGCGCGACTGCCCACATCACCCTGAGCGACCGCCCACATCAACAGAATATGTGGTACCATTTTCTTCCCTTCTCCTTCGACCAGGCTTCATCATTTGGCCCAACTGCCTTGGCCCAACTTCATCACTTAGCCCAACTGAAGTCCTACCAACATGGCCGTCCACTTGCAATTGCCTAGATCTTTATTTTGTGCCACCTAGTATTCGATTCATCCCATAATTACACCGCTCCATTTTAACCCTTGATTTATTCACAAAACGATTCCAATTTCCTCAACTCTTCACTTGGACCACTGAAAACTAAAAAACACTAAAACATCCATTAGAACACACAAAACTCAAGGATTAAGCAAATAATAAGTTCATAAAGTAGTCAATGGATGAGTGTAAAACTCACTCATCACCCCAACATAGCCTTCTTCAAAATATTTGGATGCAAATGCTTTATTCTATACAATGGAAAGGAGCATTGAGGTAAATTCGCTCCTAAAGCAGATGAAGGTATTTTTGTTGGGTATGCCAAACATTCTAAAGCTTTTCGTGTTTTCAATAAAAATAGTTTAAAGATAGTAGAATTTGTTCATGTTACTTTTGATGAACATTCTCTCCTTGAGCCACATTTGGCTCCAAATGTTGCTGATGATTTTGCTGAGCCTAATGAGACAGGTAATCCTCCTCAAAATGCACCTAGTTCAGAAAATCACTCAACTCAAGGAAATCCATCAACTTCAACCGCACCAAATTTTTCAAATCCAACATCAAAAGTTCCTACTGAAGATGTTCATTCAGAAGATGATGTTGTTGAATCTGATCCCATAAATTCCATAAAGCCTATACCTCAACTCACTTACTTTGATGGATCAAATGATGTACCTATTGAAGATCTTCAACAACAAATAACTCAACCAGACTTACCTCCAGAAATTCATGAGGTTAGAGATCACCCAATTAACAATGTCATTGGTGATTTGTTCTCTGGGGTTCAAACAAGAAGTTCTCACTATGATGAATACACTTCATTCATATCTCAAATTGAACCAAAGAAAGTTGATGAAGCACTCCAAGATTCAAGTTGGGTTGTGGCTATGCAAGAAGAGCTCAACCAATTCGAAAGATGTAAAGTTTGGACTTTAGTTCCAAGACCTAAGGATCAAGGAGTAATTGGTACAAAATGGGTGTTTAGAAATAAGATGGATGAGAATGGAAGCATCACAAGAAACAAAGCAAGGTTGGTTGCACAAGGATATAGACAAGAAGAAGGAATCGATTATGATGAAACCTTCGCTCCCGTTGCAAGACTTGAAGCCATAAGAATTTTCTTAGCTTATGCCTCCTTCAAAAGATTAAAGCTTTATCAAATGGATGTGAAGAGCGCATTTCTCAACGGTGAACTTCAAGAGACAGTCTATGTTGCACAACCTCATGGGTTTGAAGACAACAAACATCCCGATCATGTCTACAAACTCCAAAAAGCTTTGTATGGACTCAAACAAGCTCCAATAGCATGGTATGATACTCTATCGAAATTTCTTCTAGAAAAGGGCTTCAAACGAGGTAAAATTGACACAACTCTTTTCATTGCCAAATATAATGATCATACTCTAATTGTTCAAATATATGTTGATGATATCATTTTTGGCTCTACTAATGAAAATTTGTGTAAGCGTTTTGAGAAGCTTATGAAAAGCAAATTTGAGATGAGCATGATGGGAGAACTCACATTCTTCTTTGGGCTCCAAATCAAGCAATGTGATGAAGGCATCTTCCTTAACCAAGCAAAATATACTAAAGACCTAATCAAGAAATTTGGACTTGAAAATGCAAAAGCATACGACACTCCTATGGCTACAGGTAACAAGTTAGACAAAGACTTGAAAGGTAAGAAAGTTGATCAAACTTTCTATAGAGGTGTTTTGGTCAAATTTCAACAATTAGATTTGTATGATGGGAAAAGTGACTAAAGTGATGTGAATCTAGGTACAATGACTATCAAGTTGAATAGAAATGGACACAAGACATTTGTTGACTAGGGAAAGCCCTTGAACAACTTGTTCGCCGGCATAAAACCCCGGGAGGATGTGGCTCCTGCCTTGACCGAAAGTTTACTATGAATTTTCTTGAGATTACAATGCTAAGAGCGTATGAAAAAGGGAGCTTAGGCTAGTGTAGTGCGTATGTGAATTTACAGTGTATGTTCCCTTTTATACCTCAAGAATAAAACTAAATAACAATGAGGGCCTACAAACTCGGAATTGAGGTTTATCCTTGGAGATTTATCCGCACTCATTCGTTGGGAAAGAGATAATCGTTGGCTTGCTGAAGAATCGTGGTTGAACTGGTCTTTGGCACGTTCCCTATAAAATAGGAAAAGCGTTATGCGTCCCAACCTGTAAAAACCAAGTTGTAAACAGAACAACCCAAGTTGTTAGTACCAAGTTGTTTAGACGTAAGTTGCAAACATGTTGATTGAAAATGTAGGGCCCAACAATTGCCCCCAAACTTTTTGAATTTTAAAAAAGAAGAATAGAAAGAGACAAAATGAATTCAAAAGGTTTGCCAAAATAAGAAAGGAACGACGGTTTTTAAAAAAGAGACGCGATGGGACGGTTTTCGGAGTAGTTTCTCGAGGCAAAAGGCCGGATTGTTTTTAAAGTTCCAACCACCTTCAAACCCTTATTTAATAAGTGGTCTCTCTCTCCAACTCTCCCTTTCACCAAATCAAGAACGTCACTTTCTCAGAGGTTTCTAGGAGAAGAGCCAAGGAAGCGAAAAATCGAATAAATAACTACGGTGAGTTTCTTGCCTTCTCTTCAATTTCGTCTTGATTTCTTGTTTTTAAGTTGAAAAAATGGGTCGGAAGAAGGTAGTTGCGTTCGAGAGCGACGAGGGTTTGCCCAAAGGTTTCAAAACCCAGAATTTGTTGAAGAAACCCGACAACGAGAAATGTTTAATGCCTAAGGTAAACTTAGAGGTTATCAAGAAGAACCACGCCATGCCTGATGAAACGGTGTACTTCACCCATCCCGACTTGACCTCCGAATGTTACTCTTCCACTTGGGTATGTTTTCCGGAATATCCCTTTGTCATAGGTTTACGATTCCCTTTTCCCCCCTTGATTACGAAGTTCTTTTCTTCTACTAAACTCAATTATGCCCAAATGATGCCTCAAGGATGGAGGTACTTGCAAACCCTAGTTAGGTTAGGAGAGAGGGATGATTTGGTTGCCGGGTTAGAAGAGTTGACGTATACTGTTGATTTGAGAAGTTTCGGTCCAGGAAGGTTTGGTTTTAGGGTCAAAAGTGGTGAGCCTATTCTGATTTCCAACCACGACATTGCGGATAGAGGGTGGAAAAATAAATTTTTCTTTGCAAGGAGGGACACCTTGGGTCAGGAGGAAGGTGTTTTTTCCAAATGGAGGTTTGAAGGTAGTGAAAATAGCTCCTCTGTTTTACGGAACGCTTCTTAATACTACGGTAGCTAACTCTCAAAATTTCCCTTCGCAGGAATTCCTAAACCGTCGACTTGTTTCCAAGCACAAGAAGGGACTAAAGTGAACGTGAATCGCCTTCTCCAAATGGGTGTAGCCGATAGATCCTTCAAGGCCTTTCCCGTTGAATTTTTGTTGAGGTGATCGGAGGCGAAACAGAGGTTGAAGTCGAAGAAGATCTACCCTCAACTCTACCCGAGATGTCCACAGGTTCTAAGTCCTTAAATATCTTTGTATTTCTTCACGAGAATTTTGATTGCCTTAATTCCCTGCTCTTGTTGTAGCTACGCGATCCAAGTCTACCGTAAGTGCCTCTGAGTTGATGGCTGCCGCTAAAGCAAAGAAAGTTGTCACGAAGGACAACAAACCTCCAACTCCAATGTCCATGGCTTCTAGTTCAGATGTGAATGCTCCCAAGAAAAAGGAAGAAGTAAAGAAAAGAAAGCTGTCTGATACTGAGGTTTTGGATGAAGGAGAGCTGGGAATAGCAAGGAAGAAATTGAAGGATGCTATAGCCAACTTTGTTGACGAGGTAAATCATGAAAAAGACTGAGATTTACCTAAGCTTTTTTAAGGAATGCTGATATTTCTTTTGCTTAGGTTGCGGATATTATGTGTCCCATTATGGAACAACTTGACGCTGTGAAAATCAAGGCAAATGGTGCACAGCTTTGAAGTTAAAGAACTCAAGGAGCAAGCTGCAAAAGATGCTGAGGATTTCAAGAAGCAGGCTTCCAAAAATGCTGAGGAGATTGAGAAGTTGAAAAAAGATCTCCAAGCTGAAAAGGAGGAGTTGAAAGTTGTTAAAGCTGAAAAGGCGAAGGAGCATGAAGCCCATGAGAAGGAATTGGATGCTGCGAAGAAGGATTTTACGTTCAATGCCACCAAAGTGGTGTTTGAAGCTAGGATTGGACTCATGGAAGAATATAAGAACGGGCCGGCTTCTGAATGGGATGTGGAAGCAGAGAGAAAGGTTTTGGAGGATTTCGTTGGTGAGCCAAGCAGATGCAGAGGAAGTGAATTATGCAGCTTTGGAGGCTCTAGTTGATGATACTCGATAAGACCTTGAGTGCCCCGGTGGTGGCTCGTAATGGTCAAGAAGAAAATGCAACACCGGCGGCAAAGGGCCAGAAGTTTGAAGAATGTTTTTAAAACTTTTGGTATTTTGAAAAACAATTTTTTTTTTTTTTTTTTTTTGCTTTATTTGTGTACCTTTATTGGTACAACAAATGGGGGGAGTGTCCCTTTAAAACAATGTTTTTTGGTTTGTAATGGTTCATAAGAACCGAGACAATTTCTTTTGGGGGTACTAGGTTGGTCTAGTACTCAAGCTTTTTAGGTTTTTAGGGACTTGTTGGCTTATCCAACTTGTCCTTTAACTGAAAAAATCTTTTGAAAAACATTTAACGGTTTTTAGCAAAGTAAGTTATGTCCCCGAGGGACGCTTGTTTGTTCTTTGGATAACATGTAAATGTTATAAAACCGTAGGTAACATGAAAATGTTACAACCAATAGTCCACAACTTGAATAAGTGTGAAAACGTGCGCCCGTGCGAAGGTGTCAAAACCTTAATTCGTAAGAAAAGATGAAAATCTTTTAACCATAAGTACCTTGATCGAGAGGTAAATCGTTTGAAGGGATAGAGCAAGTATCGCCCGTCCCGGCGTGTCAACAAGCTCTATACTCGCCAGCCTAGAATTCCAACATGTATCGCCTGCACCGGCGTGTCAACATGTTGAAATTTTCTTCTTCAGTTCAAACATGTATCAACCGAAATGCCGGCGTGTCAACATGCTTGACCTTTGTCCTCTCAGCTCAAACATGTATCGCCCGCATGCGGCGTGTCAACATGTTTGTCCTGTTCCATTTAGGTCTCAACAAGTATCACCGCATCTTTGGCGTGTCAACATGTTGAGCCTACTCCGTTTGCTCAAGTTACACCTCGCAAAACAAATTTATGTTAGGCTGGGCGTTAGCATAGCTAACGCCCTCCGACGCTCAAGTCGTAATGTTTTAATAAGAGTAGAAAAATTGAAATGCGTAATTGAACTTGACATAAATTTAAACCGTACCTGAAGAGTCTAGTTATAAATAACTGGACTTACGTGAAATAAAGTTTCAAGTGGATAGCGTTCCAACTTCTAGGGATTCTGTCTCCACTCTGGGGTCGATAACCGCATGCACCTTTGCCACTTCGGCATCGATGAGATATGGGCCTTCCCACTTGGGAGCCAGCTTACTCCGCATTCAATTCTCTTGTATTTTGAAATACTTTTCTCAAAACTAAATCACCAACCTGGAACCTTCTAACTCTGACATTCTTGTTGTAAGACCTAGAAATTCGCTGCTGATAAGCTGCCATCCTTATCTTGGCTAAATCCCTGATCTCATCAATTGTATCTAAGTCTTGAGTTAGCAAAAGGTTATTTTCATCTTGAGTCAATAAGCCATACCTTGCCGTGGGGACTGTTGCTTCAACTGGAATCACAGCTTCAGCTCCGAATACTAAAGAATAGGGAGTCCTACCTGTGGCTCCTTTAGAAGTAGTTCTATCTGCCCATAGCACAAGTGGTAATTCTTCAACCCATTTCCCTTCTTCTGGTCTAGACGCTTCTTCAAGTTGTTGATGATCAACTTGTTGCTTGATTCAGCTTGGCCGTTGGCTTGAGGGTGGACAGGTGTGGACATGATTAACTTGATGCCCCAGCGAGCACAAAAATCCCTGGTCTTTTTACTTATGAACTGTGACCCGTTGTCACATACAATCTTTGATGGTACACCAAACCTGCTAATGATATTTTTCTTTAAAAATGAAATTACCTCTTTATCCCTTACTTGCACATAAGCTTCGCTCGATCCATTTCGAGAAATAATCGGTTAGAGCCAACATGAATACTTTGCCTCCTGGAGCTTTGGGCAACTTGCCTACAATATCCATGCCCCACTGCATGAAAGGCCAAGATGAGACTATAGGATGTAGAGGTTCGGCAGGTTGATGCAAGATGTTGCTATGTCTTTGGCAAAGGCGTCACATTTCGCACATAGTTCATGGCATCTTGACGCATGGTTGGCCAGTAATATCCCGTTCTGAGGGCCTTTGATGCAAGTGCCTTTCCTCCAGAATGGTTCCCACATATTCCTTCATGGATTTCCTTAAGTACCAGTTCAACTTGCTCATTATCGACACATCTCAAGTAGTGCCCTGCAAAAGACTTCTTGAACAGCATATTATCTATTACAACGAAAGTTGAAGTTCGAATCTTAAATGACCTAACATTCTTAACATCAGGGGGAATAGTTCCAAGTTGAAGGAACTCAATGACGGGTTGGGTCCAAGAAGGCTTAGCATCTTGTGTCCCAATAGGTGGAGTAACCACTTGAGTTTCTTCAACTTGGTCTATCACCGGGTACTTAACATAAATAATGGGGATATTAGTATGCAACATTGATTTGCAAGTTGAACCCAAGTTGGCCAAGGCGTCTGCCTCTGTATTTTCTTCTCTGGGGACCTGTTCCAAAGAGAATGATAGAAATCTCGAAGCTAAAGCTTTAACATGTTGGAGGTACAGAGTCATCTTGGAATGCTTCGCCATATAACTGCCATTAAACTGGTTAGCTAGTAATTGAGAATCAACAAATACATTTAAATGTGTAATATTCAAACTCAAAGCCGTAGTTAAACCCATGATTAGGGCTTCATACTCAGCTTCATTATTTGTTGCATTAAATTCACAAGATACAGCTTGAGGTATGATATCACCTTGAGGGGATTTTAGGACTATTCCCAAACCAGTTCCCTTGGAATTTGAGGCTCCATCTGTAAATAATGTCCAAAATCTAGGAATAGTTTTACCTTCAAGTTGTTGCACTTCCGAGTTCTACCTCAGCCGCCAACTTGACTGAAGTCCAGCTACAAAATCGGCTAGGGCCTGTGATTTGATGGTCGTTCTTGGCTCGTATGATATGTCATACGTGCTCAACTTGATCGACCACTTGGCCAACCCGCCCGACATCTCCGAGTCCTTAACACATTCCTCATAGGATAATTAGTTCTAACAGTTATGGAGTGTGTTTCAAAATAATGACGTAATTTGGTAGCAGCAGTAGTTAAGGCTAATATTAATTTTTCAAGATGAGAGTACCTTGTTTCGGCATCTAATAAAGACTTACTCACATAGTAAACAGGATGTTGCTCACCTTGGATTTCCTTCACTAATACTGCACTAACAGCAGTTTCAGACACGGCCAAATATAAATAAAGAGGCTCACCATGTTCGGGTTTAGCGAGTAGGGGTGACGTCATCAAATATTCTTTAAGTTGTTTGAAAGCTGCCTCATGTTGGTCGGTCCATTGAAAGAGTTTGTTTTTTCTCAAGACTTCATAGAATAACCTCGCACTTATCGATGATTTGGATATAAATCTATTCAAAGCAAAATTTACTCTACCTGTTAACCTTTGTACGTCCTGATATTTTTAGGGGATTCCAAGTTGAGAATGGCTTTGATTTTTCGGGACTTGCTTCGATTCCCTCTTGGTTACCATATATCCCAAGAATTTGCCTCGCTCTAACTCCGAAGTTGCACTTCGCCGGATTGAGCTTCATGTTGAAGGCTTTCAAGATGTTGAATGCCTCAAGAAGGTGCTCAACATGATCCTCAATGTGTTTGGATTTGACCACCATGTCGTCTATGTAGACCTCCATCGTCTTGCCAAGTTGATCTTTGAACATCTTGTTTACCAACCTTTGGTAGGTTGCCCCTGCATTTTTAAGACCAAACGGCATAGAAATATAACAATATATACCTTCCGGAGTCATGAATGCCGTATCTTCTTGGTCCGAAGGTTCCATTTGAATTTGTTGATACCCTAAGATGCATCCATGAACGTCAAGATGTCGTGGCCACTGTCTCATCAACAAGAGAATCAATATGAGGGAGAGGGAATGGATCCTTTGGACAGGCCTTGTTCAAGCTCGGTGAAGTCCACGCATACTCGCCACTTGCCATTCTTCTTCTCCACCACTACAACGTTAGCCAACCACTTTGGATACCGAACTTCTCGATCATCTTGGACTTCAAGCAGCCTTTCAACTTCATCCTTAATGATCCGATTCCGCTCTTGGGCAAACTTCCTTCTTTTGACGGACAGGACGGATGGTCGGATCGATGTTCAACTTGTGAGTAATAATATCCTTGCTTATCCCCGTCATGTCCTCATGTTTCCAAGCGAAACAGCATCTCTGGCTTCTCAGGAACTCGATCAACTCCTCTTCGATTTCGGACGGTAGGTCTATCCCAACTTGCACTTGGGCCTCAGGATTTGATGCATCAACAGGAACGCTTTTTGTATCGTGCTCCACCGCTTCAAGAACATCCTGGGCCTTTTTCTTTAATTGCTATGCTTGCCGAGGGGTCGAGCTTGCTTTCATGTTGATCTTGTAACATTCCTTAGAGACTTGCTGGTTTCCCTTCAACTTGGCAACACCCCAAGGTGTTGGAAACTTGACGCATTGATGGTAAGTCGATGGCACGGCCTTCATGTTGTGGATCCAAGGCCTTCCCAATATGACATTGTATGAAGAAGAGCATTCGATCACACAAAACCTCTCCATGGAATTCATACCTTCTAGGTAGATGGGCAACTTGATCTCACCGACCGTCCTGTTTCACCTCACCACTGAACCCTACCAGTACGGATGAGTTCTTCACAACTTCAGACAAAGGAATACCCATATCTTCAAGAGCATGAGTAAAGATGATGTTGACTGAACTGCCACCATCGATCAGGATCCGCTTGACCACACAATTAGCAATCTGCACCTGAACAACTAGACCATCATGATGAGGGTCCAACGTGTTGTCTTTATCTTCATCTTCAAAAGAAATGACATGACCGTCTGTGAAGTCGCGGCGCCTTATAGGCAATTCTGATTGATCTTCCTTAGAGCTCTTGGCATGACGCTTGGCGGCGAGTAAGTTGTGCCGCAAATATGAGATCCACCTGAAATAACATTCACTACCTTGGTGGCCGGAGGGGGTGCAACTTTCTGGGCCTAGATTGCTCCTCCGAACCAGGTTCTTTGGACTCACTCGACCCTCTTCTTGCCCAACAAATCTTTGAGAAGACCCTTGGACAACAAATGAGCAATCTCCTTCCTCAAAGCGAAACAGCTTCTCGGTGGTATGCCCGAAATCTTCATGAAATGCGCACCACTTGGACTTGTCCTTCCAAGTTGTTGACTCGGTCATTCTTCTTAGGCCATCTCGCTTTATCTCCAAGATTTCCCATGGCGCATAAGATTCCCGCAATGTCCACAGAAAAGCAAAGTATTCAGAGATTTGTGGATAATCATTATCATCACCTTCCCCGATCATCATCTACAACATGAATTCTAGAAGGTTCGGTTTTAACAGGGGTTCGCCCCGCTGGACTTAGGGTGATGGGAGTCCGATCGTCCGTCGTAGAGGGTTCAAATAGAGGAGTAGGAGTCCTCCCATTTGATTTCCCCATTGCCAAGCTATCTTCCTCCAATCGGATGTAAGGCAAGGCCCTGGTTCTAATTTCTTCAAGTTGTTTCGCAGGGGTCATCACCAACTCATTTTAAAACAATGAGCTCTTCTTCAAGCCTATGCGGAATGCCTCCGTTCTTTGTGGACACGTCCAAGTTGGGTATGGTCACCGCCTCCTTATTGAACCTGTGCAAATACTCTGTGAGACTTTCATTAGGCTGTTGCACAAGTCTATAAAGATCACTAGTCAACTTGTCAAATGCCCTGTTGCATGAAAACTGATTAATGAACATATTGACAAGTTGAGCATAAGATGAAATAGAGTTTAGAGGAAGCCCCGTTAGCCATTTTAAGGCCGGTCCCGACAAGGTTGAGCCAAAGCCCCCGCAAAACATGCTTCTTTAAACATAGGAGGGATACTTATGATATCCATTGACTCTTGATACAAAGCAACACGTGCTCTGCCGGATCGGTACTTCCGTCATACTTCTTCATATGAGGGACCGAGAACTTCTTCGGGATCTCCACACCGGCTATCGCCGGCACAAAACGAGACTCGTTGTAGCAAGTTGGAGAGACTTGGTGATATGGCAAGTTGACTCCAGGCACGCTTCGGAGTAACTCCTTAATGGTTTGCATTTCCTTAACAAGTTGGTTTTCTCGCGAAAAGAGGAGCATTATTAACTTGAGGTGCAAAAGTATCGAAAGCATTAAAGAAACTTCCCGTTTGCCCCACCGAGGGTGTAGCATAAGTGTAGCAAGATGATAGCGCGGATTGGCTAGCCGATAGGCCGAATCTTGGTTGCTCAATTGGAACGGATGTCACAATCGTGCTTTCATTGTGCAAGGTGTTGGACATCGGGATATCTCCAACATGGCTTGGTCCCGTACTGCACCAAACAAAGATCTAGGAAGTAAAGGTGAAAATGGAGTGGATACTTGAGTCTCCGCTTGCTTCCCTTTACGCAGACTATCAATGGCATTGAAGATCATTGTATTCGTACGCTCCTGATCATCCAACCGATCGCCTATTTTCCTCATCATGTCCGCCATGTTGGACATTATCTCCAAGTTGACAGCTTCTGCACTTGGAGGAGGGTTGCCTTGGGCATTGGAAACAGGAAGCGGCCGACTCTGACTGCTGGAAGATGGATTAACCATTTCTACTTAGATAATCAAAGTTTCCCACAGACGGCGCCAAATTGTTTTGGTCAAATTTCAACAATTAGATTTGTATGATGGGAAAAGTGACTAAAGTGATGTGAATCTAGGTACAATGACTATCAAGTTGAATAGAAATGGACACAAGACATTTGTTGACTAGGGAAAGCCCTTGAACAACTTGTTCGCCGGCATAAAACCCCGGGAGGATGTGGCTCCTGCCTTGACCGAAAGTTTACTATGAATTTTCTTGAGATTACAATGCTAAGAGCGTATGAAAAAGGGAGCTTAGGCTAGTGTAGTGCGTATGTGAATTTACAGTGTATGTTCCCTTTTATACCTCAAGAATAAAACTAAATAACAATGAGGGCCTACAAACTCGGAATTGAGGTTTATCCTTGGAGATTTATCCGCACTCATCCGTTGGGAAAGAGATAATCGTTGGCTTGCTGAAGAATCGTGGTTGAACTGGTCTTTGGCACGTTCCCTATAAAATAGGAAAAGCGTTATGCGTCCCAACCTGTAAAAACCAAGTTGTAAACAGAACAACCCAAGTTGTTAGTACCAAGTTGTTTAGGCGTAAGTTGCAAACATGTTGATTGAAAATGTAGGGCCCAACAAGAGGTATGATTGGCTCCTTACTATATCTAACTGCTAGTAGACCAGATATCATGTTCAGTGTTTGCGCTTGTGCTCGCTATCAAGCAGATCCTAGAGAAGCACATCTTATAGCTGTAAAACGTATTATTCGTTATCTCTCTAGGACTATTAACCTTGGACTTTGGTATTCCAAAGAACCATCTTTTGATCTTACAGGTTTCTCAGATGCAAATTATGCAGCCTGCACAATTGACAGGAAGAGCACCATTGGAACTTGTCATTTCCTTGGAAATCGACTTGTTTCATGGGCCAGCAAGAAACAAGCTTCAGTGTCTGTCTCAACAACGGAGGCTGAATATATTGCTGCTGGGAGCTGATGTTGTCAGATACTGTGGATGAAGCAACAACTAGTTGACTATGGCATTCATGAAGGAAATTGTCCAATCTATTGTGACAATACATCAGCCATTGCAGTATCAAACAACCCTATTATGCACTCTAAAACCAAACACATCGATATCAAATATAACTTTCTCAAGGATCATGTTGAAAAAGGTAACATTCATTTAGAGCATATTGGTACTGACAATCAAATTGCATATATTCTTACCAAAGCTCTAGACTCCAAGAGATTCGTGTTCTTAAGAGGAGAAATGGGTATGTTAGAACTCAAGTAAATCTTGTCTATATTTTTTTTTAACTAACAATTATGTGTTTTAAGCTCATGCTCAAAGATAGGTCAATAAGAATGGCTCAATTATTCACGGTCGACCACACCAAGCCTATACAATGCATGGTCGACCGCACTAGTCCTTTAGTATGCCAAAATGCTTTATCAAATTGTCTAATGGACCGCATGCTTAAGACTGGACCACATAAGCCTTTAAATAATTTCTAGGCTTTATAGAAGCCTTCAATACAGTCAACCGTTTGGCTCATCATAGTCATACTTAGCCGTATTCTTGAAGACATCAGAATACTAGTCATTTTATACATGGGTGGGTTATTGATCGCAAAGATCTGGCTCAAGATGCTCTTGGTAGAGTTCTGCTAAAAGTGTTTAAGAAATCTAGAGTTATGCCCTTCTTTGACATGAAGCAATCAATCCATGTCCCGCTTTGGTGGATCAGTTCTTTCACAATGCCAAAGAGCTAGCTGTAAAAGATGATAAGGGTAGAAGGATCAAGATAATTAGCACTCAAATTCGTGGAATTCCCTTGGATATTGACTATGAAGACATAGCTTTTGTTCTTAACATGCCAATCACCAGAACTGACCCTATAGAGCTAGATCAAAAGGATTTGGATGATCTCTCTGTGTCATTGATTGGGAGTACTGCTGTAACTACAACTCCAAGAAAAAGTTTTGATGAGCTAATGTATCATATCAGCCATCTTGTTGGACACTCTCTCTTCTGCAAAACTGGAAATCAGGCAAACTTCAACAATGATCAGTGGAAGATTTCTGCAGCTATATTTCTTGGTAGGAAACTCCATTGGCCCAAGATCATCTATCAACGTCTGATAGCCAGTATTCTTGAATATCAAAAGAATGAGGCTGCTGGTAATAACAAGTACAGAACCCATACCAGACTCATTTCCCTCATTCTGGCTCAAACTGAGAAGATAGGCAAATACATTGACAGGCATCATGAACTTCAGGCTGAAATTCCAAAGGCCAAGATATTCACTAGAAAAACAATGCAGATTTTCAGGACCAAGTTTGACAATGAATTGTACATTCAGTTTTGGAAAAAGGATCCCCAAGAAGAGTTTGTGCCTCTAAAAGGACAAAAGAAAATTACTAAAGATGATTGTGTTGAGAAAATCAAGGAAGCTGAGGACCCAAGGGAGGTGGCTAGGAAAGCCAAGGGAAAAGACAAAGCAGTTGATCTTCCTAAGAAGAAAGCCTCCTTTGTTGATCCACCAAGAAGACCTGGTGGAATCAAGATTCAAGAGCCAAGCATTGCCAAACCTTCATCCAAACCTTCATTCCAAGCTGAAAAACCACGGTCAATCGTAACATCACGGTCGACCGCACCATCCAAGCCTGTGAAGCTCTCAAAATTTAGTGCCCCAGCTCCTAAAGCCACTAAGCCAATCACTAAGCCAAACTCTCCTATCATCCCTCCAAGTCCAACCCCCTCTGCTGTGAAAGAGCAAGAGATTTTTAATCATCTTTTTGGTGCTACATCTCAGGGGGAGAAAAGGAAAATCACTGATGATCAAGCCTCACCAAATAAAAAGCCAAGACTTGTCAATATCAGTCAAACCATTGCTGATTTGGGCCTTGGTGATACTGATGAAGAAATGTCTGATGGCTTGGCTGATTCAATTCCATCAATTCAAGAGGATATGCTGAAAACAAGAACCAAGGTGGTTGCTGATGATGATGACTGGCTTGAAGGAGACTTACTGATGTTGAAGAAACTCATGTTGATTTGGTGAATGAAGAGGCTGCTATTGAACAAGGAAATAAACCTAATAAGGATGTAGAAGTTGGCAAAGACCCAATTCTCCCTGAGCCTCATTCTGACCGCATGGTCAATCGTGGTGAGCCAACTCCTCCTCTCAGCCCTCACCCTTCTCAAGAGCCTCCTCAAACCACTGACCTTAACAAAATACTTCAATCCATTGAAACACTGACTTCCATCCAGCTTGAAAACCAAACTCAGATTGCCTAACTCCTCAAAAATCAATCACTTCTTGCTGCAGCTCACAAAAGCCTTCATACCAAAGTTGACTCTCTTCCCTCCCTATTTATTGAAACCATTAAGGGGGAGAGTATTCACATAATAAAGGCTTTCAAGGATATCATATCTGGTCAAACTGGCACAAGCTCAAGCCAAGTTGCTCCTATCACTCCCTTCATTCCTGCTCCAGAATCCATCAACCAAGATTTCATCAAAGAAGCTATGAGAAAAATGACTCAAGCTCTCCTACATGGATTATCTTCTGAAATGAAACTTGCGGTTGATGAAATGTCTAAGGCAATGGCTTTGGATAAAACTGATGTTGTGGGAAGAATTAAGAAGCTTGAAGAGCACATTGACATTTCAGTAAATGCTGCCTTTACAGTGCTGGGAGATAGGTTCAAAAGTCTAAGTCAAAGCCTTAGAGTTCATTCCAACCGCATTGATATTCAAACTTCCAGGATTGACATTCTCACAAACTCCTCAAGAGGCAACTTTCTGAACATAGAAAATCATCTGACCTCATTTCAAACTGCAGCAAACAAGGAAGCTGCTGAACTGAAGAAAGTTCTCCAAGCCATAGGAGCTGAAGCCTCTGCTTTACACATGCCTGAAGATCTTCCTCCAGCTCCTGCTCCTCAAGCTGATCCAGCAGTCAACAATTACGTCGTCGTTCATGACCGTGATTCGTATGACTTGCGTTGAAGAAAGGAGATTAATGAAGACTTTCTGGAAGCCTTTTGTTTATTGCTTCCTTCTTTTGTTAAATTTTTAAAAGTTTGTAAGCCACAATATTAATCTCTCTAAATGCATCATTATGATTTTTGAAAACTTTATTCACTCAAACTACTTGTTTGTAGAATAATGATTGCATTATTTTTGACTCATGTATATAACCTATCTTTCACATTCCTTACTTATGCATGTTTCATATATTTAGTTTAAATGCATTCATTCACTTCATGATAACATCATTGAATGCACTAAATGATTATTTCTTACTTCCCAAAATGAAAATCTTTTATCTTTATAGGAAGTTAGAAATCAATAACTTTGGCTTAAGTGTGTGCATTGACTTGGGACATGAATTACCATTCTTAAATTATTTGGACATGTTTTTACCAAGTACAATGAATTAGTCTTTGTTATAGTAGGTAATGGTCTCAATCAAATAGGGGGAGATTGTTGGGTATGCTCATTATAAACCCCTCCTATTACTTGATTTGATTGATACCATCACCTATTTTTACTTTATATGGACTATAGGACATAATGTATGAAGTTTTAGAAACTTCAAATATAGTTAAAGTCCATTTTATATTATAAGTTACTTAGGCTTGAGTAGGTTATTCTAGGTTAAAATTTCTAAGTAATTTTGGCTCAAAATGGACCATGCGGTCGACCGCATCTTGGACCGCACTATGAAGACTTGAAGCACTTCTTCGACCGCATTCAAGCTGACCGCATGGAGCATGTCCAAACCGCATCAACATGTCCAGACCGCATTGACATGCCAACCGCCTGAGCTTGCTAACCGCAATTCATTCCTGACCGCATAGCTTGCCAGACCGCACATCATTTTTGAAGATTGAGAAATTAACTCTGATCACAACTCAGAGTTAACTCAGAGAATTATACAGTTGCAGAATTTGCTCCAAAATTCAAACTGGTGACAGTTGGGTCACTTCGTACAAAGGACATACCAGCATACCACCTTGCCACTAACTCTTCAATATGGAGACAACAAAGGACACGTGCTCCAATTATACATCAACAGCACATTGTCCTTGAAGCTTGCTCAACACGAAACTCCATCGGCTATCTTCATCCCAAGGCTATAAATAGACCTTGTGTTCATGCATGAAGATAACAAGATAGCTTGAGTTAAAAGAGACGTCAAAATTATCAAAGTGTTGAAGCTCATCATCTCCAGATTTCTTTGAATCTTCAAACACTTACAAGCCTTCAAGATTATCCAACCCAGAAAATCTCTCAAGCCCTTTTGTAACACCATAGATTCATCAAGCTCTCTCTTTATCATTATAAAGAGCTCTTGAATCTTGCACACACACACATACACTGGTTATTTTCTAGGATTAGCTTCATAGAAAAAGATAGTCAGATTTGAGATTGATTGATTCTAAATTTGTATTCCTTTGTAACAGCTACTCAAATCAAATATACTATCTCCATTAGAAAATCCAAGACTAACCATCTTGGTAAAGGACGTAGATCTTTAACGATTGAACCTCTCCAAATATCTTGTTATTACTTCCTGCACTTTACTTTTGTGTTCTTAAAGTTCTTCTATCATTTCTTGTGTTTGATATTCAATTGCATCCAACACCATATTGAATTGTGTTTATAGTACAAATCTGCCTAAGCCTATTTTCAACCTTGCGGTCGACCACACTCTCACTTTTGCGGTCGACCACACTCCCCTTTTACTACTAAGCTTTTATACTTAGAAACTTCCGCTGTGCATATTACTAAGCTTGAAAGTTGGTTTTTACTTAACCACACTTTCAGCCCAAGTAAGCCAAGGTTGAATTTTCAAAAAGAGTAGAAAATTTTATACAGCTATTCACCCCCCCTCTAGCTGTTTTCATACTCTTGTTGCACCTTTGGGACCAACAGCAGAGTTATTGAGGGTTCCCCTTCGCTTCACGGGGGTTACGGCGCCTTTGAGTCGCAGGGAGATTATGTGACTCCCTTGCAGACTCAGGGGACGTACGGTCAGAGTTCTGATGCCTTCTCCTTCGGATACGACTTTTTCGTCGACATCGAGGTGCTGTACCGTGGAGTGCCTACTGATCCCGAGGACACATACTCTGACGCGGAGCAGGATGACATAGAGCCGGGGATGGCTTTCTCGGAGGCAGCGGCGAAGGGACCGAGCATGACTCAGTGAAGGGTACAGAGGTGCGGTAAGGGAATCGCTAGGGAGGATGACCCTATTCCTAATTCAAACAGTGATTCCGATTGATTGTACCTATTAGGGCAGAGAGAAAAAACATATATACATTTTATGCACATTGTTTTTTATATTTTTGAAATGTAATAACTAGGTTAATACATTTTATTTCACTACTTTTTGTATTTTTGTTTCGTTAATTCTGTACTGAATGCAAGTTGCATGAGCCCGGTTTGGTGTTTTATATGGACAAATATGGGATCTTTTACATTCCAACTCTAGTTCTCAGACAGTTCGGGATGGAGCAGGTTCCTTTGGAGGGCTGCGATGATATTGCCACCCGAGTGGTGGTGTCTGTTTCTATGGATGATCCATCAGCATTTTCCTTCTTCTCCCGAGTATGGAGGTACCATGATTTTCCTCCTATGGTCCTTCTCAGGCGTCCGGAGCGTATTTTTCTATCCACTTGGTACTTGGATTGGTATGAGTGATACATGGGGGAGACTCAGGTGGCTTTTATGAGGAGGTGTGAGGCTATTGTGGGACCAGAAGATGTCCCAGTTTTAGCATTGAGGAGAGCCGAGGCTCAGGCTAGTCTTTACGACAGGAGCGGGGATGACAAGCTCGACTATGAGGTGCGAGTCGAGCGTCAGAGAGGCAGGATTCCTATGGAGTCACCCAGGAGGCAAGAGATCAGAGACGAAGCCCAGGCGATCAGAGCTTTGATAGAGGCGGTTTTGATGGACCCAGCCCCTATGCCGGAGCTAGGGAGGAGGAGGACGGACATCATTCCCGTGTCTAGGAAGAACACGAGGCATGGTGGGAGGAGACAGAAGAGGAAGGAAGGGGATACAAGCACTAGTGGCTAGGGTCTCGAGTATCCACTGATCATCCTTTACAGGCACATTAGTTTTATGCTATGTATATTTTTTTATATGTCTTTTCCTTTTAGCTCAGTTGTGAGTTTAAGAGTAGACCGGGCTTGAACTCATCAAGAAGTTTTTAACTATAATGAATATGTGAATTGCATTAGAGTTTTTCGAGACGCAGTCATGTTGATGACAAAGTATGATTTTTGTTCATGTTTTAGACTGAACCGTTTCCTGCTGCCTACGTTCCCCTTTTACAAGAGGATCGAGGGGCTCAGGTCTCCGTAGTTCGACTCTATGAGTTGTTGATTTTTTTTAATTTCTTTAGAATGGGTAGGTATAGAGAGGGGCGAGAGAAGTGCAACCCTATTTTTTACCTTGGGCGCCCTTTCGGGTTTTCAACCTAGTTGGGTATTACTCTTTTAGAACTTTTGAGGGGAAATGACTCGATCTTTTGGCATAGTATCTGCGGAGCTTGTCTCCGTTCACCGGATGCACGAAAGGATTTCAATCTAAGTCTGCGAGCTGCATGGCTCCTCCAGAAAAGATCTTCTGAACTACATAGGGTCCGATCCAGACGGGCTCCCATTTTCCAAGTGAATTGACATGGGTTGGAGGCTTCTCTTTTAGCATGAGGTTGCCTTCTCGGATGTCTCTATGTTTCACTCTCTTGTCAAAAGTTAGGGCCATTCTTGCTTGCTAAGCCCGGGTATGTTCCATGGCTTTTAGAGGATGTTCATCTAGCAGGGACAACTCAACGTGGTGACTCTGGAGCCATTCGACTTCGTTGATCTGATTTTCCAATAACACACGAAGTGAGGGGATTTCCAATTCGATTGGGAGCACGGCCCCAATTCCGTAAGTGAGCGCAATGGGCGTTTCTCCTGTGGCAGTTATGATGGATGTTCTGTATCCCCAGAGGGTAAGGTGGAGCTTGTCTGTCCAATCTCTGCCTTGGACAGCCATCTTCCTGATGATGTTTTCTAGAGACTTATTTGCTGCTTCAACGGCGTTGTTGGTTTGTGGCCGATAAGGGGATGACTTGCGATGAGTTATCTTGAACTCTGCCAACAATCTGTCGCATTCCCCCTCAAAATGAGAGCCATTGTCAAAAATCGCTTCAGCTAGCAACCCGTATCTGCACATGATGTTTTCTTTGATAAAGAGGGCCACCTTCTTGGAGTTAAGGACTTTGTAAGACTTGGCCTCGACCGATTTGGCGAAATAATCTATGGCTACCAGGACGAACACGTGATCGTTGCTTCCTGGTGGGGTAACTTTGTCGATGACATCAATTCCCCAGGTAACGAAAGTCCAAGGGTTTATCATGCAGTAGAGGTCATGTGGAGGCAAATGGTTGAGATTTGAATAGCATTGACATTTGTCGCATCTTCTCACGAACTGGATGCAATCCATTTCCAAAGAGATCCAGAAATAGCCCATTCTCAGGATGACCTGCATTAAGGCTCAAGCATTCATGTAGGGCCACAAGTACCACCATGTACTTCATTCAATAGCTTGGCAACCATTTATTTGCTTATGCAGCATAAGAGGGGACCCCGGTAACGCTTTTGTACAGTGTACCTCCAAGGAGGACGTAGTGGGAAGCCAGGCATTTCAGAGCCATCATACTTCTTACCTTGATTCCTTCTTTGTATTCCCCGTCTTTGTTTTTGAAAGAGGCTTCACAGCTTTTCAAGTATTGGTAGATCTGAGCATACCACGGGTCATCTACTGGTTCATCATCTTCTTCAATTTCAAAACAGTCTGGGTTTTCCCTTCTCCCAACCCTGAAGGGTTTGACTGATTTTCCTTCGTGTATTTTGACAAGAGAGGCTAGTGTTGCCAGGGCATCTGCGAACCTGTTGCGATCTCTGGGCAGATAGTGGAAGCTGATGTAAGTACGCCAATCCAATTCGCTCCCTTTTCGAAGCATTTTAATGCGATAAAATTGCATTAAGGGGCGTTTTGGTAAATTCTCGGCCTATCCCGAGACTTCCGGAAACATTTCATAAGTTTCTCGCGAAGGAAGTACCTTTTGGTACTTTGCTCGTGCTAAAGGACCTCCGGGGAATAAACCTTTTTGGACCTTTTGGGTATTTATACCAGAATATTCCAGAAACTGGTTTTGGCGCCAAAAGCAGTTGGTGTCACCTTGTGCCACGCGACAAGTCGAGGCTTGGAAAATGGTTACAGAAGGTCGTGCGACACACTGTGACCATCAACTACAGCCTATAAATAAGATCCTACCCCTATTAGAAATAGATCCCAACTTCATACACTGTTACTCTGCCAAAATTGCAGCGTAACACACACACTAAACATACACCTCTCTCTCTCTCTCTCATCCCAATTCACCTCAAATTCCCCCCAATTTAACCCACTTCCTCCACCTTCTCCTAGATCCACCATCAACCAATCCTCTCAAGTTCACCAGGACCAGAAGCTGTTGTAGAAGGGTTCTGTACCTAACTTGGTACAGAATTCATGGAATCAACAAGGGTAACACCCTCAATTCCCTTCTTCCTCTCTCTTCTACTTTGTTACTTTGGTAATTCTATTGTTCTACCTTCCTTGGATTCAGTAATCAGACTCCATCCGTCTTGATTACTGAATCCCAATCGTAATCTCTCTGTTTAACATAGTTGTTTTGGATAATTGGTTGTTCATTGCTTGTTTATTGTGGAAATTGGTGTTTGGACCCCAAGGGGGTGTAGATCTATCCATATCCACACTCCCTGGGTTGAATTGTTGTTAATTGTGTATTTCGAAGCTTAACTCATTGGTTGATTAGATCCGTTTTGATTATTGGTGTTGCTGTTTTCAAATCTGTAGGTCTCTGCAAATGGACACTATGTGTCACGCGACACATTGTGACTAGTTAGATCCTGTGTCACGCGACACATCTAACCAGACATATCCTGTGTCATGCGACACTCTATGTCCATTTGCAGAAACCATTTTCCCTTGTAATCTGTATTGATCTGTGTATATGGGGTGTGGCCTCCCTGAATAAATGGTTCACAAGTTGTATGTTTACAAGTTCATATCAATAAAATTCATGTTTACTACATTTGTTCATTATCAATGTTTGCACACGTTTATGGATTAATTGGATGTTTAGTTAGAAAGACTCATCCACGGACGAGGCATTTTGGGTGAACTCTCGGTTCTTCCCAACACGTAACCTGACCCCCGAACCCGTTTTCTCTCAAAGGTTTTTCAAAGTGTACCTCTAAAACATGGCATGGCGACTCCTTTTTCTTTTTTCATCATTGAGAAAACAAAATTTCGTTTGGGCGAGCGCACATTCTGTGGCGACTCCGCTGGGGATCACACTTTTGAAAACCTGTTTTTCAAAGTTAAGAGGGTCAAACTTTCATTCGATTAAACATCCAACATATCCATCTTTGTGTACATCCTTGATGATCCTTTGTGGTATATGCATTTTGTTGCATTTTGAGACTTGTGAGCCTTGTGTGTCTTTTGGCCATATTTTTGTTGTGCTATGTTATTGTGCTTTGTCCCTTGCCTTAGAGAGGCAGGGGCTGATTTGATTTTGCAGGGTTCTGGTTCAGTGACCACTCTAGTCGTGCGACATATCTGTCCCATGCTGTCCTGTGTTACGCGACAGGAATGGTCACTAAACATGTCTTCAGAAGCTGGTTTGAGGGCAGTCCCTTGAATCAAAATAGGATCAGTTTATTGTTGTTCTCCTTGTTCCCTGTGAGAGTGTGTGTGTGTGTGTGTGTGTGTGTGTGTATTCTCTTTTTCTTTTCAAAAATAAATAAAATAAAGTAATAAAAATTTTGTTTTTCGTAAGTAAAAGAACATAGTCATCTGCACACTACACCACATAGATTTAGAACCCTCAGGTGCGATTGACGGCATCGCGGACGGCTATGAAATTTGCCTACATTTGAGCGCCTGAAATCAAACCTATCCCCCTTGTGCGTTATAGGTTGCACCACACTTAAACCTTACCCACGGTTGGTTTTTGATACAAAATTTTTAATCACACCAAAATGAATTGTTTTTGAAACTTACAATAGGTCCTTATACCTTCCCCAAAACCTCGCATCTTGTGGGCATGTTGCCAATGCAACAAGGTTTCACGTGGGGACATGTCACTCCCGTGGCGTGTTCTAACGAGAGATCATGCCACATTGTCAACATGCACCGACGAGAGGTCATGCCGGATTTTTCTTTGAAATTCTTCAAGAATACCCGTTATGCTGCCCAAATTTCCCCAGAAATTTGGACAACCTCTTCGTCCCATACGGTGTTAGGTTTTGGTTAGGTATCATTACCGATTATAAATTTCAAGGCAAAGCATTTAGTGTTATTTGAATGTTGCGTCCTCAGGTTTCCCCAAGGTGTAGTTTGCGTGAATAAAGGCTTCTCCTTTCCCAACCGTATTTAGGATTTAAGACACTGATTTATACTTGAAGATAAATAATTGTTTGCGCGAGTTTATCCCTCTCTTCCTTTTCCCTATCCCGTACTCCCTCTAGATCCTCTTCCTTCACCACCTCATGAAGCCATATCTACCCTCTGTAGCGGTGACAAGTTGGGTGTGTGCTCTGTTATACAGTGCTCATTTAGTTCGCATCTCCAGAATATTTGCAGTTCCTCCGAAGCTCCCATCTGTTCTGCTATTCAAGATTTCTGGTGCAAAAGATATGCCATCTGCTCAGTCTGGAGTTCCTCTCACTTTGGGCCAGTTGGACATGAGTGATTTGTCAGTGGCAGAATTGCGAGCTGCTCTTGAGGCTGCCATGGTTCGTGAATGTAAGGCCCAATTGCTCGCCCAAGTTTCTAAAGCCCGAGAAGTAGAAACGCACACTAGGTTTGTAGAAGCGATGCGTGTCTGAGGGATCACAATAATTCATCACGAAGATGGGTCGTACAAAGAGATCATTGGTGCTAGCAGTGTTGAGGATGGAACTGGAAATGTGATGGAAAGGATAAATGGGGAGGAGCAAGATAATATTCTTTCCCCGGCACCTCAAGTAGTCCGAGCTCAGATTCTGGATAGACAACCGATCCCCGAGATTTTTAGTTCTCTTAATCAAACTGGGTTGCAAAGTCAATATCTGCCAGATTCCCAAGGATCGTGTCATTTTGTGAACGGCCATTCCAACTAGGAAGGATCACTGCCATTCCACTCTGACCAATCTCCTCTTCAATGAAGTGTTTCCCAACCACTAGTGAGTTCATATGGCTTCAACTTATCATCCCCACATGATCAGCGTTCAGGACCAGCCTCATATGTAACTGTGAATCAGATGTCTTTCATTCCTGCTGTGAACCCTAACCAGCAAAGGACGCCAATACCCGGGTCCCCTCCAAAGGCAGTTCGGATGGAAAGGAAAAAACCGTACTGGGGTAAGGTGGGAATGCCTATGAATCAATTCCTCAAGGTTTTGGTGAGCGGAGGACTGGTCCAGCCACTAGTCAATTATAGCCCTTCTCATAACAACATAAAGCCGGATCCAAGCAAATATTGTTACTATCACCAGTATCCGGGCCATACCACTTGTGAATGTAGACAGTTGAGGGTGATCATCCAGGAACTTATAGACGAAGGAAAGATCGAAATGGGTTCCCATGAGGAAAGTGATGTCCAGAGTCGTGGTCGGTTTCCATCGCGCAAACACCGAGAATTCGATGACCTGGGAATAACAACCGAGGAAGCTTTCAATGGGTTGATGCGAAGGGGAATGATAAAGCTGCTTGATAATTATCATCCCATCAAACCCATTCCGGGTTTAGATTGCAGCAAGTATTGTTACTATCATCAATACCCTGGACATCTGACCAATGATTGCTCCCTTCTAAAGGTACTTATTCTGCAGCTGGTTGATGAAGGAAGAATTGAGAAAGCTCCTCCCAAGGTGGTTACCAATCCTTTCCCGCAGTTTCAAGAACCTCCCATGTGAAGAAGTCAGTCAGTCGGACATTGTAGGGTCTAGATTGCTTTCATTTTGATAGCAAATGTCTTTTTTTTATGATTAGAGTCTATTATATCCATGTCATGAGTCTTTTTATTTCAATAATAAAATATTTGTTTCTATTCTTGCTAGACTCGAGACATCACTTGCACACCCACGTTACATCTAATTGAAATGGTCTTATTCTACATAATCACTTGTGCTACTCAATTACTAATGCTTTGAAATGACTAATGTTTAAATTAATCAGAGCGAGAAAACCGACTGGTATCTTTTTCAAATTAGGGCTCATCAACTCCCCACCTCGTTTCTCATATGCTCACCATCTCGTTGCTCGATGAATTTGCATGGATCTTCCTCGAAGTAAGCTTAAGCAAGCAGTGAAGACTCAATCTCGTTCGGATCATCCGGTAGGGACTGCGGTTGAAACCTTTCACCCATAGGAAAGCCATTACCTCACCCTCACTAAATAATACCCCTTCGATTCAAGATCGGAAAGTTTTTGAAACCCGTCTAACCATCTCCAGAAGAAAGAGGGACTATCCTTGAAGCTCCCGTGATTCAAAGAAGATTGACCGTCTCTAAGTTCAAAGAACGATGGAAAGCAATGATTCATCCTAGGGACTAGCTGAAACTCTCTCACAAAAAAAAAAGAGAGAGAAAGAAAAAGAATAAAAAATAAAAAAAGAAGAAGAAAAAGAAGAAAACAAAAAGAGCCTAGTCCCCAGTGATTCTCTCGAAAGCAAAAGTCAAAAGATCTGGTCGTTATTCAAAAGGAGTCTCAGAGTGAATAAAGAGACAGCATGGATTTCCCCTCACCTTCCAAAACCAATCATAAGTCATCCTCTCAATTTTAGAGGATATTCCCATTACCGTTACCCTTGCCTTTAGCCAAAGCCAAGATTGACCTCTCATTCTTAGAGGCAATGAAGATGAAATCATGGATTCTCTCGCCATAGAAATCCCAAACACATACCCAAAAGCCAACCTCTCATCTTTAGAGGTTCAGTCAGCAAAAGGCCCAGCCGACCTCCCGTCTTAGGAGGTCATGAATTTCCAAATTACCCGAAGACCGATTGAAATCCGGAAGCCCAGCCACAGTTCCTACCAGATAGTAGTTTCGGATCATCAGTCGAAGATTGTGCAAATTCCACCTGTTCATTCGACGTTTCGTGTGAGCATGTTCCATTTCTCCTCCGCAAAACACCTCCCGTGAATGTCCCACTGGGGCTTCGCATCTGTATCCTTCATCGACGCTCGAAAGAAACTCATGCGTCTAGTCCCCTCAAGGACCGTCTCCATACACAGATATACTTTTCATCATTCGGAGTTTGATTCTCGACATCAGTTGGTTTCTCCTCATGATTAAATGAAACATTTGTTCATGTCAGCTTTGGTGTTTGAATAACCCGAACATCAATAAAGGGTTTCAAGCAGCCTTGTGATCATCGTGAATAAGACAGGTTTTCAAGTGTCTCGGCAAGTCTTCTTCTCTACGTTTTTAGGGATATAGAGCTAAACACTGTATTTCTATCAAGCAGGGGCTTCCATACACTTTCCACACCTTGCAATGCTTATGCTCTCCCAAAAAAGTCAAACCCAAAAACGAGAGTGTCATACACATGTTCGGGAGCCATTCCCACCTTTCAAAAAATGCGCCCCTGCACGTAAACATTTTCGAGTCTTGTCCGCCGACTGATTGACTGAAACTTGAAGAACGATCTCCTCCTGGGTTACATGACGTGTTGTTTGAAATGAAACTACTTGCCAAACTGGGGCTTGGGAAAGAAAAGGAAAACTGATGTGTGCATGTACATAAATACCGAGGCTTGCTTTATAATATCGATCCTTGGGAATGGACTTGTTGCATAAGGCCCACTTCATGCTGGGGCTGATGAATTTCTTACCCTAAGCAAAAGGGAGAGATCTTGAGGCAATGTGGAAGCTTGGTTTGGAAGAACTGTCAGCATGACTTGTTATGTCACGCGACAAAATGTGCACATGTTGTCCTGAGTCGTGCGACACCATGAGTCCAACACCAGACATCAGTAAGCTGCAACTTGTTCTGTACCAGGGCACGCCCCGACTTGTCCAAAGCTGCAAGCAACAAAGCCATCACCCTGCAAATAAACCTGGGAGAGGGGTTCATTCAGCTCGTATACACAATCACCATACACATATAAACCATCATGCCATATACACATGTCATATACAATCAAATCATCCAAACCACACTCATATCAATGCCATAACCATTCAAAAACCATTCCTTCTCATTTTTCCAAAAGTGGACTCATGCAAACAGCAAAAAACCAATAATAATGTAATAAGCTTAGAAAGTGCAAAGCAAATAAGTTTTTTTTACAAAAAAAGAAAAAGAGAGGAGTGTTTGTCTGTTTCCTTCAAAAGGGGGTACAACAATCAAAAGGAGCTGTGATTTGGTCCAAGAGGCAACTCCGAACCATCACCTTCAGAAACGTAGTCATCTCCATCATCATCAGAATCACCATCATCGGCATTTCCCTCGCTGTCCTCCCCATCTGCATCATTTCCCTCGGCATATGCATGATCCGAATCAACAACAGGACCGCGGTAAATGACGGGATCATCACAGAAAAGCTCGTGAATAGCGGGGATAGCCATAGCCTCAATCTCGTGAGGATCCCCAAGAGCATCGTCACTCTCACTCTCAGAACTAGAAGGACTGGGGGACGTCGAGAGGTATTCTTGGTCCTGGGTTTATGAGGATCACCCGCGGCCGTATCAGTCCAAGACCTCTTCCTATCAGGAAAGCTGGGCGTAGAATCATCATCCGAGCTCCGAGCCAAACACCCCTCTCTCCAGTAACGAGCGCTCCTGTCCAACTGCTCGATCATATCCATGGATCCAGTGTAGTACCGAGCAAAACTCCAGTAAATGTCAGCCGAGACCTAGTACAACCAATTAAAGGAAGAATAAGAGACCAGTCATGACAAAAGGATAAGGGATATAAACAGTTCAAAGCAATAAGGAAAGGAAAGATAGTGCATACAGATCGGGTGCCCTCAGGAAGCTGAAAATAAGGATAGATCCTGCTGATATCAAGGGGAGCCCGCCTCAAGTGATCCCCATCCTGAAAGTCAACAAAGGGAGGAGGCAAGGGTGCGTCTGCCACAAATCCAGTAGAAGGGCCTGCGCCCTGAGCATCACGCCTCGGCACAACCTGCGGTGACCTCAACCTCGTCGCCACATAAACTCCATAATCCCCCTCAGCAGTATAGTTGAACGCAGCCTCCCCCTGGATCAAAGCAACCACATCATCCAGTTTCCGAGGAAACCGTATATCCGCCGGAGGATCAACCGGGACCCTAGCAATACTACCGGGACCGTGCTGTCTCCAAACCCGCTCTCCCAAGTACAAAGCATCACCGGACAGGCCTACCAGAAGTTTGGGGCACTCGGTAAAATGTATAGCATGTCCTAGATCAAGCTCAGCATACCGGTCAACCCAGGGGAACATATTCAGGCTCCCGGGAGTCCCTCGCATGCAAACCATAGTATCAGGGTAAGAAGCGGTCACCCATCCTCTGGTATCAGCTGTCCGGACCTTCTGCCGCGCGTCCTTCACCCAGCGTCTCAGGGCAGGAAATAAAGTGGTCGGGTATGCCTCCTGAACCCGCCAAGCATAACAACCAAAGACCTCGTAGGCCCAAGCCTGAGAAAGAAAAGTCAAAGCAAGTCAGATGACAGTGACGAATAACAGAAATTGGCATGTCAAAGGAATAGTCGAGAAAAGAAATGCCTCAAAAGCCAAATGACAGCAGTTGAAGGACTTCGCCTCCCCCTGCTGATGTCATCCAATGCCAAGTACATCTCAGCAAGTCCGACCTCACCCCAAGATAAAGTCCCAACATCATCCCAAACTCTCAAAAGCTCCAACAAAGAAAGTAAAGCAGAAGACGTGTCGTTGATGAAAAACATGTCAGAGAAGCCAACCCATACAAAATCTCTAGCCAACCTATTGGCCCTCAGCCGGTCCTCCTCAGTGTCAGCCATATCAATCGGATAACCCCTGCTCTGCACAAAAATATGGCTATAAAGCTCCCCCAGCTCGTATCTGTTCCCCTTCTTATCCTTGGGAACAAAACCAACCAGCTCCATGAAGTACGCCTCAGTAGGAGGCTGAGGGTCATCCGCAAGTACAGGCTCCTCCAGGTATAAAGGCTCAGCAGTAAAGGGAAGATCGGTGATAGCGACGAAGTCATACGGCGTGACCGTCGCCTCTCCCCAGGAAAAATGAAAAGAGTGGGTAGTCTCCCACCAGAACTCCCGGAACGCCTTCACTAACTCAACGCTCCGCTGTGTATCCCCGATGGCTTTTGCCATCTCAAAGAATCGACCAAGCCTGGCAGCATACACCAAGCCCTTTGGCGAATGCTCCAGCTCCTGGCTGTCGGGCAAGAGATCCCACAGCCTACCAACGACCTCCGGTAAACCCCGGGTGCGCAACTCCTGCGGTAAACACAGCACAAGTATGAATATCTCAATTTTTTTCTCAAAAAAGCATGTCAATAAATTGTTCCTAATTGCAATTTCATACTTCCCCTTTTCCCAAGTAAAATTAGGGTTGAAACATTTAACATGCATATATAATTTCTCATAGCTCAGAACCATGCAGAAAACTCATGATTTCGCAGGTAAAAGCTCGAACCTTTTGACACAAAACCCAATTTTCAATGCAATAAAAGGCAAGGGTTACAGAAATACCGTATTCTTCTTCCCAGGCACAGACGTATGTTCTGTGAGTTATGGATAGAATTCTCCTCTCACTGCCTGAGGGATGAATGGCCTCTGATTCTGCTGAACATTCTTCCTACAAGCGGCCAATTGAGCATGTTGTGGCCCCTTTTTCGTAGGGCGTGCTTGAGGAGGCATTGTCGCAAGCTAAAACTAAATCAACACCCTTGATTTGCTTAATTTCCCTTGAATTTGTACGTATGGCTTGCTTCTCCTCTCAAAACCGCTCGTCTCCCTCTGAAATGTGCTTTCAAAATGAAGACTGTTCAGCATTATAAGGGTCTGTCCATTGGCTTTATGATGTCATGCAACATAACGTGACCCATTGGCCCAATTTTCCAAAACCACCCCTGTGTTTTGCAGATTTACACTTTAACCCCTGAGGCATGCTTTGTAGATTCCCCCGCAGGTACAATGATCAACTGAGCACCGTCAAAGGACTGCCCCTCGAAGCAAAAGCCGAGACAAAGATTCCACATCTGTCAGTCTCCCCAAGCAACGCTCATCAGTATCATCGGCCCCGCTGAATAAGCACCAGCAAAAAACCTACTCCCTAGCAAGCAAAACTCCCATCCTACCAAGCGAAGTCCATGACTCCAAACTTAACCAATCGTCAACAAAGACCGTCCCTCACACAGCAAAGCAGAAATGCATCAACAGTAGTAGCATCAGACCCCCCGACAGCTACACCTATCCCCAGCAGAATCAACAGTAGCATGAGTCCCCTGGTAGCTACCCTTCACCGATACCTAGTGGTATGAGTCCCTACGGCATCCACGATCGCCCTCAACAGTAGCGTGAGTCCCCTGGCAGCTACCCTTCACCGATACCAAGTGGTATGAGTCCCTCCGGCATCCACGACCGCCCTCAGCAGTAGCGTGAGTCCCCTGGCAGCTACCCTTCACCGATACCAAGTGGTATGAGTCCCTCCGGCATCTACGACCCCCATTTGCAGCATGAGTCCCTCTAGCAGCTATAACCTTTCATCGACAACGGTAGCATGAGACCCTTCGGCAGCTACTCGCCACCACCAGTTGCAGCATGAGTCCCTCCGGCAGCTACAACCTTTCATCGATAGCGGTAGCATGAGACCCTCCGGCAACTACTCGCCACCACCAGTTGCAGCATGAGTCCCTCCGGCAGCTACAACCTTCCACCATCCGCAGTAACATCAGTCCCCCCGACAGCTACAGGTAAGCACAGCAAAGGTATGAAAGACCATCTCTACCCTTCCTTGCTTCTTGTCAGTTTCATTTTCGAACTACGACTTGGCTTGATTCCCTCTCAGGGATACGTAGGAATCCTTCCTCCAAAGGTCCAGCCATTTGATCTCCCCAGATCACTGTCCAGTCCTCCTCCTTATCCCTTGACTGCTCATTGGGATTGGGTCTTATTTTATCGACAACCTCACTTCTTTCATAATTGACGTTGCCGAGGGCTCTGTAAGTAAGCCAATTCAATTCGCTCCCTTTTCGATGCATTTTAATGCGATAAAATTGCATTAAGGGGCATTTTGGTAAATTCCCAGCCTATCCCGAGACTTCCGAAAACATTTCATAAGTTTCTCGCGAAGGAAGTACCTTTTGGTACTTTACTCGTGCTAAAGGACCTCCTAGGAATAAACCTTTTTGGATCTTTTGGGTATTTATACCTGAATATTCCAGAAACTGGCTTTGGCGCCAAAAGCAGTTGGTGTCACCTTGTGTCACGCGACAATTCGAGGCTTGGAAAATGGTTACAGAAGGTCGTGCGACACACTGTGACCATCAACTGCAGCTTATAAATAAGACCCTACCCCTCTTAGAAATAGATCCGAACTTCGTACACTGTTACTCTGCCAAAATTGCAGCATAACACACACACTAAACACACACCTCTCTCTCTCATCCCAATTCCCCCCCCCCCCAATTTAACCCACTTCCTCCACCTTCTCCTATATCCACCATCAACCAATCCTCTCAAGTTCACCAAGACCAGAAGCTATTGTAGAAGGGTTCTGTACCTAACTTGGTACAGAATTCGTGGAATCAACAAGGGTAACACCCTCAATTCCCTTCTTCCTCTCTCTTCTACTTTGTTACTTTGGTAATTCTATTGTTCTACCTTCCTTGGATTCAGTAATCAGACTCCATCCGTCTTGATTGCTGAATCCCAATTGCAATCTCTCTGTTTAACATAGTTATTTTGGATAATTGGTTGTTCATTGCTTGGTTATTGTGGAAATTGGTGTTTAGACCCCAATGGGGTGTGGATCTATCCATATCCATACTCCTTGGGTTGAATTGTTGTTAATTGTGTATTTCGAAGCTTAACTGATTGGTTGATTAGATCTGTTTTGATTATTGGTGTTGCTGTATTCAAATCTGTAGGTCTCTGCAGATGGACACTATGTATCACGCGACACATTGTGACTGATTAGATCCTGTGTCATGCGACACATCTAACCAGACATATCCTGTGTCACGCAATACTCTATATCCATTTGCAGAAACCATTTTCCCTTGTAATCTGTATTGATCTGTGTATATGGGATGTGGCCTCCCTGAATAAATGGTTCACAAGTTGTAAGTTTCCAAGTTCATATCAATAAAATTCATGTTTACTACATTTGTTCATTACCAATGTTTGCACAAGTTTATGGATTAATTGGATGTTTAGTTAAAGATTCTTCCACGGACGAGGCGTGTTGGGTGAACTCTCGGTTCTTCCCAACACGTAACCTGACCCCTGGAATCGTTTTCTCTCAAAGGTCTTTCAAAGTGTACCTCTAAAACATGGCGTGGCGACTCCTTTTTCTTTTTTCATCATTGAGAAAACAAAATTTCGCTTGGGCGAGCGCACATTCAGCTGACCTCCTTGAACTGGGACACGAGGTCTTCCACATAGGCTTGGTACTTTTGCAGACCCGGATCAATTGTTTTCCACTTGTTGGACACTTGGTTGATGATAAGGGCGGAGTCACCGTACACTTCTAACTCCTTAATGTTCCTTTCTAAGGCGGCCTCCAATCCAGCTATGCAGGCTTCATGCTCAGAGACATTGTTGGTGACTTCAAAATTGAGTTTTACGGCCATGGGAGTATGTTCATCAGTGGGATCGACCAGGAGCATTCCTATCCCATTCCCTCATTTGTTTGCTGCCCCATCAAAGAAGAGTTGCTAGAGATTTTCTCCTTCAAGAGCGAAAATTCCTTCGTCAGGGAATTGAGGTTCAGGCCCTTGGCATTCATCACTTGGGAAATCAGCTAGTTGTTCTGCCATCATCCACCCTTTCATGGATTTTCTTGTCACATAAGTGATATTGTATTCAGCCAGAAAGAATGACCATTTTGCCAATCTCATGGAGAGGGAGGGCTTGTCGAACAGGTAATTGATGGGATCCAGTCTTGAGACTAGGTGCACTGAGTGGGACTGCATGTAGTACTTCAACTTTCCCACTACCCATACTAGGCCTGCGCAGGTCTTCTCGCAAACTGAGTAGTTGAGTTCGCTACCTTGTAGCTTCCTGCTCACAAAATAGATGGCGCTTTCAACTTTGGAGTCTTTCTTCCTGTACCAGCATAGCCCCAATTGCTGTGTCTGTGATAGTCAGGTATAGCAGTAGTGGTTTTTGCCGATGAGGGGGGCAAAGGATTGGAGGATTCACAAGGTATGCCTTGATCTTCTCAAAAGCAAACTGACATTCTGTGTTCCATTCAGTGTATGTGCTCTTCTTCATCAGCTTAAAGATAGGCTCACAGATGGAGGTTAGTTGATTCACAAAACGGCTTATGTACTGCAGCCTTCCCATGAAAGATTTGACTTCTGTCAACGTTCGAGGCGGCTTCATCTCAAATATGGATTTGATCTTCTGCGGGTCTGTAAGTACCCCAATCTGGATCACCCTCTTCCGAGCACATGGGAAACACCGCAGACTCACAAACGCAGTCTCGAACACCTTTGACACTCAAAACCCTCAAAAACCCCAAGCCAAACCAAGGTAGGAACCTTTCTGGGATAAAAAGGGACAAAAGGACCTCTTGGGAATTTTCAGAAAATTGGAAAAGCAAATAAGGTCCGTACGGACCTCTTTGTTTTAATAATTGCTGAATCCCTTTAAAGTCCACAATATTCCCTGAAATCCCGGGGAACATCATTACTGGAATGAATGGTTGGTCCGTACGGACCTCTTTGCATGCCTAGTTGGTCCGTACGGACCTCTTTGCAAAGGAGACATCATCATTCCAGAATATTCTCAATTATCACAAATTCCCTCAAATCGAGGAAAACCAAAAATTTAGATTACCTAGAAGGTCCGTATGGACCTTCTTGCAGTTTTCTGGCACTATAAATAGAGGGCTCCCCCTCCCTCATTTTCAGACATTTCCCTCTTCTCTCCTCTCCCCCCAGCCTTCAGGCTCCCCTCTAAGACCCTTCGGGGCACTCCCGGCCCCTTTCGGATCCTTCCGAGGCCTTCTGAGCCCCCTCGCGGTGCTCCGAAGCCTCCCCAAGCGCTCCCGCGACGCTCCCGCGCTGCCCCGAGGCACTCTCGAGGTACTCTGAGGCCCCTCGTGGTACTCCGAGGCCTTGCCTGGTCTTTCCCGAGGCGTCCCGGCTCTTTTCGAGTCAAACCGGCGATCCCAAACCATGCCGAACCTCTGCCCGAATCCAACCAACGATTCCAACGCACGCCGAACCTATGCCCAAATCCAACCAATGATTCCAACGCACGCCGAAACTCAGCCCGAGTGATTCCTGCGATCCCAACACACGCCGAAACTCTGTCCGCAGACAACCGGCCCCTTTTCCGAAGCAATCCCGGTCCGTACCGGAACACTATTCCAACCTCAAACACTATTCCTCTGCGGTAGACAGACACGAACCAACATTGGTAAGACTTCCTTCCCATACTATTTCAATACATTTCAATAAAGCAATGTACAATGTAGACATCCGACACAGCATGCATTTTTAAAAGCACACACACACACAACAGTTAAAGAATATTAGGGGTATCCGAAAGACTCGTTTTTACGAGGCGACTAGGGTGAGCTCTAAGATTCTAATATTCTCTTCCCGAGGAGTCATCTGACCTCCGAACTCAAAATCTCATCACACAAAAATAGTTTATTTTTAAACTGATGCCCTTTTTCAATGTTTTGGGCTTAATAAAAATGGCGTGGCGACTCTACAAGCAAAAACACAGCGAGACACCTCCCAACTAACGCTGCAAAGCGGGAATGAGCCAGATGCCGGGGCGCGAACGCGCTGCCTCTCGGATCCGGGCGAAATTCCCCGAAACGCGACGCAAGCGAAAATGCGAGATGCACGGGGCCCCCTCCGCGCGCGAGCCGGATCCCCGGGTAATTTCAGTTGGCGACTCCGCTGGGGACATTTTGTTTTAAAAACTTTTAAACAAAATAAAAGATTTTTAAAACGATTATGAGGGTCAAACTTTCATTTTACCCCTTTCTTTAAACTGTTGTGTGTGTGTGCATGTGCTTTATTTTTTTTTGTACAAAAAAAAAATAAAAATACAAAAAAAAATGCATCAATATACATTTGTGCATACATTTAAAATTCTGCAAAAACTTATGTTTTACTCGGAAAAAGAATTTTAGAGACCGCACACTACGCGCACTGCTGCCTCGGTTACACCGCACACTACTCACACTGCTGCCTCGATTACACCGCACGCTACGCGCACTGCTGCCTCGGATACACTGCACACTACAACCCTTAACCCGGGTGGTCTCGCTTGCAGCTTCGTTTGGCCTTCCTACGCCTCCTGACGCGCATGGGATCATTCCAAACATCCCATCCTAGCCAAGCGTCAACCCCGCACGTTTGAGTCTTGAGTCACACTCTGTCTGCACTGGCTGGTTTTTACCTCCCGTGTCATACAAGCTCGGATACATATCCCATGCCGGCCATTTTTCGAGTCGAAGCTCGAACTCAAGATCCTCGCGCAAGCAAAGCGATGAAAGGTCATGCTAAAATCTTGACCCGATCTTGATTTTCCGAAGCTACACCTGCACGATGTTCCGTCCCGGATATACATCCATGCTCACATGACACCATGTCATCAAGCCTTTAATACGTAAGCCATGACAATATGACCCACCCAACGCCTAACATCACGCATCCCTTGCGCAAGCAAGGTAAAGAGAGGTCATGCCGAACTCTTGACCCGATCTTGACTCAGGTGCCGGCTCGGCTCACCATTCACATGGCTAACGCATTAAAACGAACATGACAGGCTCGGTCCTTAGGTTCGGTTTTTTGTTTTAGGCCGGTGGAAACCGCTTGCCCTATAGGACCCTCGCCCGGGGCTGTCCATCCTAGGATGTCGAAATACAGGTGCAAAATGAGGGGCTTATAGCCGCACGTATGGTCTCCATCGACCCAGATCTAGCATAGTTGCGAAAAAGAAGAGCAATCTTTTCCAACCTACCTAGACTCAGAGAAAACACGTTTTAAGTAAATTAAAACAACAAAAAAAAAAAAAAACGGAAATCGCATGTCACGTGAGCTTTTCCCCTTTATCCAAAAGGCCTTCCCGTGTCTAAACTCTTGCCCGTCACCCTCCAAACAACCGAGAGTGATCAAGAATACCCGGGAACTACTCTCCCCGTGTCAAAGCCGCAAGGTCCAACATCCTTCCCAACGCAGTCACCAAGGCAGTCCATCAGCTCCCCATGGCCAAGTCAGTGGATAACAACGAGGAAAATGGGACCTTACCCCCGAGAAATTTCCCAACCTTGGAAGAAGTTTGGCAGGTCCTCATGACTATTGAGAAACGCCAAGGTGAACAACAAGCCTGGATTGAAGGCGCCATGCACCACTTCGAGACATTAGCCACCCAACTACCCGGGGCTTCCAAAGTCATGCCCGCTCCCCGCAGCCTTCTAACCTCTCTCATTGCCTCCCAGAGGTCAACCTGTTGCCCTCATACGAGCCATGCAGTTATGACATAAAGCCACAGGACCCCCCAGGGGAAGACATGCCCATTCAGCATCCCGAGGTCCCGATACCACCGTCGAACAACGAACACATCTCGTGGGACGCCGCGATTGCACCGCTTGCCTCGGAAATGGAATTCCAAGATGAAATGAACGAGGGCCGCCCTCGAAGAAAGAAGAAACCCTCTTCTCAACAAAAACTGAAGAAGAGGTATGAATCCGGCGATCCCACAATCGGAACCCTTGGAGAACCCTCAAGAAAGTTTGACTACTACGTCATCTACTCCAGCAAATCTCCTCAGCCTAGCTCTGCACAAGGCCACAGCAACGTCTGCGCCATGATCAGCTAGGACGAGCTCCGCACCGCCACCGACGGCCCGAAGGTCCAGATACCTCAACCCTTGTCTTGGGAGGATCTCAAAGCCACTGTTGATGCTTCAATAAAAGCTATGACGGTGAACGAATTGAAATGCGCAGTCTGGCCCTACGCCAATCAAGGCCCCCTCCTGGCAGAAATAGGAGAGACAAGAAAAGCAGCAAAGCCAGAGGTGAATGTTCTAACGCGTTTCAATAAAATCCCAACGAATCCTCCACGGGCAGACAAAAGGCCAGTCATACCTGAGCCACGAGTTGAAAAGGGGCCCTACGCCAAAGAAGCTGAAACCCTGGACCCAACGGCTGAAGATCCTGTCTTAGCTCAGCTCAAGCGTACTCAAAGCTAACATCTCGCTCCGGTCCCTACTCACTTCATCTTACCCGCACAAACTCAAGTTGGAAGAAAGTCCGGCCTGCACCATGGTTCCCATCACCGTGACACCCGATGAAGCGGTTCAGTATGATCGGCAACGTTAATTACAGCAACATCATCACCTTCACGGAGCTCGACCTCCCAAAATTTGGGGCTGACCACAATGAGCCTCTCTACATAACAGTTCAACTGGACGAGCGCCGTCTCCCTCGAGTTTTGGTAGATGGGGGATCATCCATGAACGTCCTTCCATCCAAAATGATGGATTTGCTAGGAATCAAAGAAACTGATCTGAAACCCTCAACTCAGGCAATCAAGGCATACGACTCAACGTCTCGCCCAGTATTGGGAATAGCCACCTTGAACCTATGGTTCGGAAAGCAAATGGTCCCGACCGACTTCCAAGTCATCGACATCCCGATCACATTCACTGCCATCTTGGGACGCCCTTGGCTACACCAGATCAAAGGGGTGGCATCCACCCTCCATCAGTGTGTAAAGTTCGTCCAAGGAACAGATCTGACCATCATCTACTGTGATAGCATAGTCACCGAGGGGACCGACACAAACGGCGTCCCAGTCTTAGAGATCAAACACGACGATGATGGCATGATGCTAACAGGGTTTACCATCGAAAGCCCAAAGGCCCAGGTGTGCCACATAGACCTGCCTTTGATTTGGGACAAGATCCCTCCCCCAATGAAAATGATGAATCACATGAACTACATCACGGGGCTTGGTTTGGGGAAACGCCATCAGGGTACCCAACAAATCATCAATATTAAAGAGCAGAATACCCTCCATGGCCTGGGATACATTCCTACTCCCGAAAACATTGCGGAAGACAAGCGAGCTGCACGGAAACGCTCTGCCAATGGCAAACGAGGCTCGCACGCAATCTCCGAGCTCCGCCCTTACAGCTTCGACATGACCAAGTACTTCACAAAGAAGGTCGACAGTTTGAATGAAGACACAAAAAAAGGGACAAAGTCGATCAACGCCAAACAAAGTTGGCCAATAACTGTGGACAAGCTCCAACAGAACATTGCAAGATTCAGAGGCCTCAAGGCAAATCCCGTTCGAAGAGCATTTCTCGACACAACGCCTCTATCGGGACCCCGACCACCACTATTCACAATGAATTTTGGTTCGAAAAAACTCCCTCTTTGGCAGAAGAACTCGAAAAACTCTCTGTGAATGCCTCTGCCTTCAACAAGCGGGACGAGTTTGCATTCGAGCTAGCAATGCCCAAGACAAGAGCAAAAGCGCAGACGATGCTTGGAATGAGCCACTACTCCACCGGCTCTTCAATGAAGAAATCGAGATGCCAGATCTAATCGATTTTGTTTCTGATAACTCTGTGATAGCCATGATCGGGAACGGTGACACAAAGCCTTTCGAACCCCGCCTCCTATCAAGCTCATTGCCACTCAATAACTGGGCCACCTTCTCCGAACCCATCGCCAGCAAAAGGAACATGATCGAACAACTTGGTCTGACCCCTTGAGTCCTAGAGTCTAGTGTCAAAACCCATCCCGAGTCCATTATCTTTGAATTTGAGTCTCTCGAGTCATCTGATGGCCTCACGCCAGAAGATTACGAACTCATTGACCATAATGTATTCCCGTATGCTCTTAATGAATGCTTCGATCTTTCCGAGTATCCTCTCATTGCATCTTTAACAACTGATAAATTAACTAACACACAAACAGTTAATAACGATTCACTTGATAAAGAAGCAGACACATTAAACGAACAATACATTAAGCACATCTTTAAGAATGTTGTCAAACGAGAGAAAAACTGGGCCCAAGCTGCCGAGGAGGTTTTAACCAAAGTGAATTTGGGAACCGTCCGAAGAGCCAAAAGAGACGCAAATCGGAAGTTTCTTCACCGGCACAGAGCAAGACGCATTGACTGCACTGCTCAAAGAATTCGTGGACGTGTTCGCTTGGTCTTACAGAGACATGCCCGGATTAGATCCAAACATTGTAGAACACCAAATTCCCTTGAATCCCGAGGCTAAGCCCATCAAGCAAAAGCTACGCCGAATCAATCCAGAATGGTCTTTACAAGTCAAGGAAGAGATCGAGTAGATGCTCCGCGTCGGCTTCATCAGGGTGATCGAGTACCCCACATGGCTCTCCAATATAGTCACGGTCACCAAGGCCAATGGAAAAGTGCGCTGCTGCGTGGACTTCCGAGATCTCAACAAAGCAAGTCCCAAGGACGATTTTCCACTACCCAACATCGACATGTTGGTAGACACTACAGCCAATTTCGAAGTCAAGTCCTTCATGGACGGGTTTGCCCACTACAATCAAATCAAGATGGCCGAGGAAGATCAAGAAAAGACAGCTTTCACAACCCCCTGGGGAACCTACTGCTACACAGTAATGCCGTTCGGACTAAAGAACGTTGGGGCTACCTACCAACGGGCAAAGAACCGCCCTCTTCCACGATATGATCCACAAAGAGATCGAAGTGTACGTCGATGACATGATCGTCCACTCAAAGGGATCGATGGACAACACCTCACGCATTTGAGAAAGTTCTTTAATCGCCTCCGAAAACACTCAATGAGGCTAAACCCTGCCAAATGCACGTTCGGGGTCAGCCGAGGCAAGGTCTTGGGATACATGGTCACCGAAAGAGGCATCGAGGTGGATCCTCAAAAGATCAAGGCCATCATCGAAATGAAACCACCGCAAACTGAGACAGAGGTGAAAAGCTTCATGGGCCGCCCGCAGATATCGCCCGCTTCGCACAACCAATTGACCTCCATGTGCAAGCCAATCTTCAAACTGATGAAGAAAAATGCCGATGTCGAATGGAGCTCAGAATGCCAAGATGCCTTTGAAGAAATAAAGGCGTACCTTGTGAGTCCTCCGATTCTCTGTCCTCCCCACGAGGAGAAACCACTGTTGCTATACCTAACTGTGACCGACACCGCAGTTGGAGCCATGCTCTGTCAAGAAAACAAAGAGTCACGAGTCGAGAACGCCATCTACTTTGTCAGTCGAAAGTTTCAAGGCAGCGAACTCAACTACTCGCCTCTCGAGAAACCTCGCGCAGCCTGTATGGGTTGTAGGAAAATTACGGCACTACATGCAGTCGCACACGGTACACTTGGTTTCCAAAATGGACCCAGTCAAATACCTCTTCGACAAACCATCTCTGTCAATGAGGCTCGCCAAATGGTCTTTCTTCCTAGCGGAGTTTGATATCAAGTACGTGAACCAAAAGTCAATCAAGGGACGGGCAATGGCTGAACAACTGGCTGACTTCCCAACCGACGAGGCTCGAGGCCCTGAACCACAATTTCCAGACGAAGGAATCTTTGCACTCGAAGGCGAAAATCGGTGGCAACTGTTCTTCGATGGAGCAGCCAACAAAAGAGGAAACGGCATCGGTATGCTCTTGGTCGATCCCAAGGACGAACACACCCCAATCGCCATAAAGCTCAATTTCGAGGTAACCAACAATGCCGCCGAATACGAAGCCTGCGCTGCCGGACTACAGGCCGCACTCGAAAGGAATGTCCAGAAACTCGAGGTCTATGGGGACTCAGCCCTGATCATCAACCAAGTTTCCAACAAGTGGAAAACCATAGACCCAGGCTTGCAAAAATACCACGCTTGCATGGAGGACCTCATCACACAATTCGAAGAGGTCACCTTCCACTACTTGCCGAGAGACCGAAACCGGTTTGCAGACGCCTTAGCCACCTTGGCTTCACTCGTTGAAATCCCTGAGGGAAAAGCAATCAAGCCCTTCAAAGTCGGACGAAAGGAAATTCCTGCCTACTGTTGCGAGATCGAACCAGAACCCAAGCCCATCAATGAGCCATGGTACAACCAGATCTTCCAATACCTCAAGAACGGGGAAACCGCCTTCATGAACGAGGAAGGCCAACACAGGGAAGGGGTCAAGGCCAAGAGCATCATGGCCCTAAAACGCCTCGCCTCCCACTTCGTCATCCTTGGGGACATGCTGTACAAAAAACGCTACCAAGGACCCCTCCCCCTCCTCGCTGCATCAGCCAGGAAGAAGCAAGCGAGTTCATGAACGAAGTCCACAATGGGGCTTGCGGTCCCCACATGAATGCCAGAGCCCTGATGCAAATCATTCTCAGGATGGGCTACTAGTGGATCTCCATGGAGGCTGACTGCATCCACTTTGTCCGAAGCTGCGACAAGTGTCAACGGTTCTCCAACCTCAATCATCTACCTCCCCACGATCTCTACTGCATGACTACACCCTGGCCCTTCGCCACATGGGGAATTGACATCATCAGGAAAATTACTCCGCTAGGCAGCAACGGTCACGAGTTCATCTTAGTGGCCATCGACTACTTCACCAAATGGGTCGAAGCTAAGTCTTACAAGGTGCTTACCTCCAAGAAAGTCGCGCATTTCCTCAGGGAAAACATCATCTGCCGATACGGCATCCCGAACGAGGTCATATCAGACAACGGCTCCCACTTCGAAGGGGAGTGCGACAGACTGCTGGCCGAATTCAAGATCACAGGCCACAAGTCTTCTCCCTATCGGCCATAAACAAATGGAGCCGTAGAAGCAGCAAACAAGACTCTCGAACGGATCATCCGAAAAATGACCACCCGAGGACGAGATTGGACCGAAAAGCTGCACCTTGCACTTGGGGCTACCGAACATCAGCCAGAACGGCCACGGGAGAAACTCCATTCGCCCTGACATACGGGATGGAAGTAGTCCTCCCCATTCAATTGGAAATTCCCTCACTCCAAGTGCTGCTGGAAAATGACATCAACGAAGTCGAATGGCTCCGAAGCCGACACGACGAATTAACTCTGCTAGACGAACGACGACTAAAGGCCATGGAACACGTCCGAGCCTACCAAAGCAGGATGGCTAGAGCTTTCGACAAGAAAGTCAAGTCCCGAGACATCTGGGAAGGCGACTTGGTACTCAAAGAAAAGCCTCCCACTCGAACCAACCCACTAGGAAAATGGGAACCAACATGGATCGGCCCTTTCGTGGTTCAAAAGATCTTCTTCGGAGGTGCCATGAAGCTGACAGACCTAGACGGCAATCCCTTCATGAATCCAGTCAACGGAAGCAAACTCCGCAGATACTTTGCCTAAAGAAGAACAATTGTGCATCTCTTGGCACTCCATGTAGTGTCGAACTACGCAGACCTGAGCCCTCTAGTCCGGGGGAACGTAGGCAACCTTAATTGGTCCGGTCTAAAAACACACAAAAAAGTCAAAAGTTTGAATGTCGATCAAGACCTCCATCAAGCTACGCACTTTTCAAGAGCACGCCCCCAACGTCACCTCGACCAAGTCAAACGACAGCGGCAACATCAAAGGACATTCGAAGGTCACTCAACGTCAAACGACTGACCCATGTCTACTTCCAAGCCAGGGGCTTGTCTTCGCCCTCACGCGCTTCAAAAAAAAAAAGAGCTCGAGCAAGGGCTCTCAAAAATATAATAAAAAAAAGGCTCAAGCGTAAGCCGCAAATTGAGGTCAAGAGCCCGACGCCAACAAACAAGAGGCAAGGAAGCTACGGAAATGACCGTCAAAACGACTTGTCAGGGGATCATCCAACCTCTCAGCCAAGCACAAAGCCCAAACAAAGGGGATTGCCGTCAAGGCCCAGGCTGCTTCAGTTCGCAAATGCAACAGAAAAGTCCAAAGATGGACGCCGTCAAGGTGCACAAAAGAAACAAAAAGCCAACAAGAGATCTTGCGTCTCGACAAAGCTTTAAAAGTAAATCACAAATCACTAACGGTTACAACATTTCTTGATGAGTTCAAGCATGGTCTACTCTCAAATTCACAATATGCTAAAAGACAGCTTAATACATTTAACAAATAATGTGTTTACAATGCAATGAATGGATACCTAGGAGGTCATTTCGCACCATCTGAGCTTGTCCCCTCGCCATTCTTTCCTTTCTTCCCTCGTCCCCGGCGAGTCTTCTTTCGCTCCACGTGAGCTAGCTATGCGTCTCTCAGTCCGAGATTAGGGGTCCTCCCCGTAGAGTCAAACAATCCAGCAGCTCTCAGGGCTTCATTTGCCCGTGCTTTGGCACGGATCTCCTCCCCGTGAGTCTGCAAAAGAGGACCTCTCCCCGTCAGTCAGTCAACTCTGGTCTCGTAGTCAAACAAAGTGTCTCCCGTAACATCCTGAGGGTCAGACCAGGCTTTGGCACTCCTAAGGCAATAGCTACTACGGCAATCGGGCCCTGTAATCGCTCCACGCCTGTTCCCCAAAGCCACTTGGGATCGCCCAACACGCCGCTCATACCAAGCTGTAATCGGGTCGTCAATACGACACTCTCCCGACGTCTAAGGAGCACCACCGAGGGAAAGCGGAGTACTTCCATACCCTCGAAAAATACGTAAGAGCACCTAGAGCGACCATACAAAGAGGAACTACCTCCGCAAAGAGCAAGGTCATCCCAAAGACAACAAAGGCTCCCGATTCATCCCAAACCGCCGGAAACAAGCAACGGAATATAGAAGGAGGACCAAGACAAACGGGAACTCGACAACATAGGACCCTTCCCGCAAGGCCCTCCTAGTCTCGATACCCCAGCCAAGGAACCCACCAACGGATCTCGATGCGTACCAAGCCGTGCCATCCATCTCTCCCGGATCGATCCATATCCAATACAAGAGGTCGCCGAGCAAACGACCACGGGCTAAACAACGTCGGAGCCTCGGGCATGGCCTCGAAGTCTCTCTCGCAGCCCACAAGGTGAGCAAAGCGGGGCTTCCCTCTCATGAACCGATCCCTGGGCCGCGATGGTCGATACCATGAAGAGTCTCCCTAGCACCAACGGGACAATATCCTCTCCACTAGCAAAGGCCCAACCACATCCAGCAAAGCGCCATCGCAAACCCCAAGGGAGCTGACCATAAAAAGCATCGCTATCACGCACAAGGCAAATGCATCCCACAAGACATCACTCTCATCATCAATCATGAACCGCTCCGGCAACGCAGAAATGTCAATATGACCCGAATCAAGGATCATGCCCTGCAATTCTCCCAACGAAGTACGAAGAAAGCCTGCAAGCTTCACGCTCATGGAGGCACCGCCAATCAAAGGAAGCGAGATGGCCTCCACCTCCGGTCCTCCAATCAAAGCCCGAAAATCCTCAAAGGTGGGCACTACCTCGTTGTAGGAGAAGCAATACACATGCCTCCTAACATCCCAGAACTTCGCGGCAGCCCACAACAAATCCCAATCAGGAACCAACTCCTTAAGAGACCAAACCGAGCAAAGTCGAAACCTTACCTCAAAAGCCCGCCTCTGATGCCTCATACGGTGTCGCATCCACATTTTCAGCTGCTCAAGGAAGTGTGCTTGCCGCTCCTGCGAAAGCCTTGGCAAAATTCTTGGAACGTACAAAGAATCCATGGCAAAAATGGAGGCTCCTAGAGAAAATGGGGAAGAAAGCTCAAAAATGGCTGCAAATGGGGAGTGGGGAAAGTCCAGACATCCGGAGAACATTTATTTCCTCCCCAAAAGCAAAGCTGGTCCGTACAGACCTCTTTGCAACCTAGGTCTGTCCGTACGGACCTTATTGCATCCTGGCCCCACTTTCCTAGCAAACTGGCCAACAACCACTGTCCCCAGCAGGACCTTGCTCCAAACTGCCTAAACACTGGCCAAAGCCATTTCTGGCAAACACACGCTACCCACAAATGCACCCTCAGCTCACGTGGCATGCACAAATAAAAAAAATAATAGCAACAATTCCTAGGACAATTCCCGGGAATCACAAAAATGGCATTACATCTTAGAATAAAATGCTTTGCGATACAAATGCAAATGTTTTATTACAGGTACATAAATGTCTCTTGCTAAACAAAAAAAAGGGGGGATATGAAAAAAGGGAAAGCAAATGAATCCTAATCCGACTCCTCAGCATCATCATCATCACTGACATCCTCAAGCGAGAAGTCGGGCATCCCGGTAAACTCGCCAGTCACACTCTCATCATCGGAGTACTGAATCCCCTCCTGGGGCTGGTACTCAAGATACTCAGAAGGATCGAAACCGACAAAAGGGTCGAAATAGGCATGCTCTGACGAACCCTCACCCTGTGCATCTGACAGAGGAAAGAACTAATGAAGGGTCTGCGACCTCTGAGCCCCCGAGGACGTCCCGGCTTCCATGCTATGTCGCCCCCGTGAAGGTCCCTCCTGCTGTGGCTCCAGCTTGGCTCTCGGTGGGGGAACATCTACAGAATGCCTCGAAGGCATCGGCTCGTACGCCGGCACACGCTGAGAAGACCGACAAGACATCTTTGACGTCATCTTTTTTGCGAAGGACCTCATCGCCATATAACGGCGGGTCAGCATGTCATAGGCTCTCCCCGGAACCTGCACAAGCAAGCAGCCAAAGAAACGCTCAGCAATACAGTCATAGTCAACAAAAAGAGAAAAATACAGAAAAGATGCCAAGATGGAAAAGAGTAAGCACACTCACCGGCATGTCAGGATCCACTTGCAGGCAAAGCAGGAGCTCGCTCGTGGACGGGCATGCATACACCCTCCTCCTCGAGGAATCCCCACGGACATATGTAAAATCCGGCCTGTGCACCGAACCTCTGGGGGACCCTGCGGACCAGGCTCCCTCTCCCTCGCCAACACCTGTGGCATCCTCAACTTCCTCCTCACGAAGGCCCCATACTCCTCTCGATACAAAACAAACTTATGGGCACTCACGCCGCCCAAATACCTCTCAAACTCCAGTACGTCCATATCCCGGGAATCCATCATCCCGAAAGGCGGGTCCCTCGGAGCCAAGGGGAGCATACCCGGGCCATGCTGCCAAAAGACCCTCTCGCCCAAGTACATGACATCACAGGTCAGGCCCCGCAGCATCTTCCGATGTGCTCTCACCACGGGAGCACCCTCGAACTCATCAACCTCGTATCGAGCCCAGTGGTACAAAACGAACTCCTCCGGGCTATCTCTCCCCAAATGTGCCTGCACCTCCCCGTAGGAAATGGTGAGCTTCCCCCGCCGGTCCTCCTCCTCCTCGCCGGCGGGCCTCCTAACATAGCAGGATAGGCCGCTATGGCCCTAGGATCTCTATCCCACGGGAAACACTGAAAGATCTTGTAGAACCACACCAGCGACAAAAGCAGAAAAGGCTCAGTGCAAAAGAAAACGGAGAAAATGACAGGTTGCTAATCAAAAACATCAATAAACTCATACCTCCAAAGCAAAATCAAAACAAGCCAAGGAACTGGCCACACCTCTGTGAACCGGTCCAAGGAGAAGTAAAGCTCGGCCAGGCCCGCCTCTCCCCAAGCTATATCACAGACTCTCTCCAAATCAATCAAGCTCTCCAGCAGAGCGAAAGGATCCGTCATCACGTGGTTCGAGAATAGAGTCTCAGAAAGGGCAAACCACAGAAAGGAGCGCGCCAGCTGCTCCGCCGTCACTTGGCCGGTACCCCGATAGTAGGCCCCAATAATGGCCGTAATCCTCATCTCCACATCACTGTACAGCATGCCTAGGACCCTACGAGGAAGAGGCGCAAAGCCCAGCAGCTCAGTCAGCACGTCCTCAGCTATCCTATCCCTCCACCGCACTGGCCCTCCTTTGAAGGAAAGCCCGGTGATAGCAGCAAAATTAGTGGGCGTCACCGTCACCTCGCCCCAGCTCAGATGGATGGTGTGGGTGGTATCCCACCAATACTCAGATAAGCCCAGGAAGATACTCTTGTTCTTCCTCATGTCAGAGATCCCGACCAAGTTCTCCACGAACACGCCCAGGCCAGAAGCATAGACCAGCCTCCTAGGGCTCGGCCCACCATCCACAGAGATATTCGGCATCTGCTGCCACAACTCAACTACAGCCTCGAGTGATCCCCGAGTCTTCATCTTTTTGGCTTTCCCAGCCAAAAGCCCCTCATCCTGCAGGTAAACACAACAAAGGTACGTCTGTCACAGTATTTAATACCAAAGCATAAAAAAAAGTCTGTCACCAAACACGGCACACATTGCACATAATTTTCACATGTAACCTGTCACGAAACACGGCACACATTACAAATACTTTTCACATGCAAACCATCACAAAACACGGCATGCATTACACATAATTTTCCCCATGCAGTTCGTCACAAAACACGGCACACACTGTACAAATTTTCTCAACAAAAGGATAAAGCACTACACGTCACATTTTCAAAAGACCCGCCATAAAACACGGCGCACATTGCACATATTACTCCCCACAAAGTCCGTCACCAAAAACACGGCACACATTGCATGACACATTTTCAAAATAAAAGTCCATCCCTACACGGCACATACTTTCAGACAAAACCCGTCACAAAAAACGGCACATGTCACATTTTTCACAAAATTTGCCCCTACACGGCAATTTTTCTCACAATGTACATACAGAAATAGCATAAGGTACAAAACACCAAAGCATGCATTTCATAGAGAGGCACTTTATTTTTTACAAATAAGAGCTAATCTACACATTTTTGCACAAAAATCACATACCAACAATATTTACATGCTCAATTTCAACAATTCATCAAGAATTTCACAAAAAAGCATGGCAAATAACAAAAGCCCCAAAATGTGAAAAACTAAAACCTAGTTCTAGCATTCAAAAATTCAAGCAAGGAATCAAGACGAAATTGATTTCTTACCTCCCCGACGTTCTTGACTCACCGGTTATGCACCTCCGGATTCGGGTACAACACATTCGGATTCTTCGAAGAAGGCACAAAGGAGATCCAATTTATTTGAAGCTCCATCCTTTGCTCGATCACATCTCGACTCCGTTGGCGACGTCCCCTCCTTGATCCTTCCGCCATCGCAAGCAATTCAAGCTAAGAAATGGAAGATTTTGGACAACAATGGAGTTTTTCTCCTGCTCTCTCTCTCTCTGGTTCATGCACGGGATTAATAAGAAATGGGGAAAGGCTCGGTATTTAAACCCAGTCAAAATCTGGGAACTGTAAAATTCAACATTGGTCCGTACGGACCTCTTTACATCCTAGGTTGGTCCGTACGGACCTCTATGCAACGAAGGGCCAAATTACTTTTCTGCCCTTATAATCTTTGCCCCTAGCTGTCCAAAGGCCTATTTCAGTAGATTCAATGCAGATTGGTCCTTAACCCATCAACGCAACCCCCGGCCGTCAGTGTAAGTCCGGATTTCGCCTACTAAACGGCAACGCAAGCACCGGTCGTCATCGTAAGCCCGGATTTAGCCCACTCAATGGCAATTCAACCCCCGGCCATCATCGTAAGCCCGGATTTCGTCCACTCAACAGCAATTCAAGAACCGGCCGTCAGTGTAAGCCCGAACTTCGCCCACTCAACGACAATTCAAGAACCGGCCGTCAGTGTAAGCCCGGACTTCGCCCACTCAACGGCAATTCAAGAACCGGCCGTCAGTGTAAGCCCGAACTTCGCCCACTCAACGGTAATTCAAGAACCGGCCGTCAGTGTAAGCCCGGACTTCGCCCACTCAAAAGCAATTCAAGAACCGGCTGTCAGTGTAAGCCCGAATTTCGCCCACTAAACGGAAACACAAGAACCGGCCGTCAGTGTAAGCCCGGACTTCGCCCACTAAACAGCAACGCAAGCACCGGCTGTCATCGTAAGCCCGGACTTCGCCCACTCAACGGCAACTCAAGAACCGGCCATCAAAGTAAGCCCGAGCTCCTTCCCCAGAAAGTCAAAAGGGAAGTCGTACAAGATCGCATATCCCCAGCACCGGCCGTCATCGTAAGCCCGGACCTCGCCCACTAAACGGTAAAACAAGTGCAAAAGGAGCCAGCACCTCCCAGCACTAATGCCAAGGTACAAAATGTCTCCAAAATGCCAAACGGTGAAGCAACCACCGGCCATCAAAGTAAGCCCGAAGTCACCTTCTCAGCAGAAAAAGCCCCTACAAGGCCACGATAAATCCCCAACGGATGAACACCGGCAGTCATCGTAAGTCCAACCGTCTCCCCAGCGGATAAAGCACGAGGCATCTACGCCTCTCGCAATCAAAGCACAAGGCAGCCACGCCTCCGCAAACCGCAACCAGAAGACGATTCAAGTCCTCACGCATGGCACACCCGCAGCCAGAAGACGATTCAAGTCCTCACGCATGGAACACCCACAGCCAGAAGACGATTCAAGTCCTCACGCATGAAGACGATTCAAGTCCTCACGCATGGCACACCCGCTGCCAGAAGACGATTCAAGTCCTCACGCATGGCACACCCGCAGCCAGAAGACGATTCAAATCCTCACGCATGACACAACCACAGTCGGAAGACGAATCAAGTCCTCATACATGACATACAGGCAGCCCGGAAGGCTTTAAACCACTCGGTCTGGAAGACCGTATAAACCTCCCAAATCACTATCTCCAGCCCGGAAGGCTCTAAACCACTCGGTCCGGAATACCGTATAAACCTCCCAAATCACTATCTCCAGCCCGGAAGGCTCTAAACCACTCAGTCCGGAAGACCGTATAAACCTCCCAAATCACTATCTCCAGCCCGGAAGGTTTTAAACCACTCGGTTCGGAAGACCGCATAAACCTCCCAAATCACTATCTCCGGCCCGAAAGGCCTTAAACCACCCGATTCGGAAGATCGTAAAATTTCCATCTTAGGATGCCACCACGTCCTCACAATCGACCACGGCGGTCACCACACCCAGGATGCCACCACGTCCTCACAGTCGACCTCGGTGGTCACATGACACTTTAGGGCACCACCACGCCTGCATACACTCACAATTTCACGATCTCTGAACTACGACCAGGCTTGATTCCTGCCAGGGATACGTAGGAATCCTATTACAGGGTCCAGCCATCGACCTATGCGGTCACCACAGGACGCCACCACGTCTTTACCATCGACCTCTACGGTCACCTAGGATGCCACCACGTCCTTATCATCGACCTATACGGTCACCCAGGATGCCACCACGTCCTTACCATCGATCTCTGTGGTCACCTAGGATTCCACCACATCCTTACCATCGACCTATGCGGTCACCCACAGGATACCACCACGTCCACGCACAGAGTTCCAGTCAGAGGACATCTCACGTCCTCGTACACAACAACACTCACCCCACACACGAACTATGATCAGGCTTGATTCCCGCCAGGGATACGTAGGAATCCTATCACAGGGTCCAGCCAATTGACCTAAACGGTCACACAACAGGACACCGCCACGTCCCCCTACCGACCTACATGGTCACTTCCTCTCCCAGCACGCGATCCAGATTAGGACCCTTATCTTATCGACGACCCCACTTCTTCCGTAAGTGACGTCGTCGAGGGGCTTCTATAAGTACCCCAATCTGGATCACCCTCTTTCGAGAACATGGGAAACACCGCAGACTCACAAATGCAGTCTCGAAGACCTTTGACACTCAAAACCCTCAAAACCCCCAAGCCAAACCAAGGGAGGAACCTTTCTGGGATAAAAAGGGACAAAAGGACCTCTTGGGAATTTTCAGAATATTAGAAAAGCAAATAAGGTCTGTACGGACCTCTTTGTTTTAATAATTACTGAATCCCCTTAAAGTCCACAATATTCCCTCAAATCCCGGGGAACATCATTACTGGAATGAATGGTTGGTCCGTACGGACCTCTTTGCATGCCTAGTTGGTCCGTACAGACCTCTTTGCAAAGGAGACATCATCATTCCAGAATATTCTCAATTATCACAGATTCCCTCAAATCGAGGAAAACCAAAAATTTAGATTACTTAGAAGGTCCGTACGGACCTTCTTGCAGTTTTCTGGCACTATAAATAGAGGGCTCCCCCTCCCTCATTTTCAGACATTTCCCTCTTCTCTCCTCTCCCCCTAGCCTTCAGGCTCCCCTCTAAGACCCTTCGGGGCACTCCCGGCCCCTTTCGGATCCTTTCGAGGCCTTTTGAGCCCCCTCGCGGTGCTCCGAAGCCTCCCCGAGCGCTCCCGCAACGCTCCCACGCTGCCCTGAGGCACTCTCGAGGTACTCTGAGGCCCCTCGTGGTACTCCGAGGCCTTGCCTGGTCTTTCCCGAGGCGTCCCGGCTCTTTCCGAGTTATACCGGCGATCCCAAACCACGCCGAACCTCTGCCCGAATCCAACCAACGATTCCAACGCACGCCAAACCTCTGCCCGAATCCAACCAACGATTCCAACGCACGCCGAAACTCTACTCGAGTGATCCCTGCGATCCCAACACACGCCGAATATCTGTCCGCAGACAACCGGCCCCTTTTCTGAAGCAATCCCGGTCCGTACCGGAACACTATTCCGACCTCAAACACTATTCCTCTATGGAAGACAGACACGAACCAACATTGGTAAGACTTCCTTCCCATACTATTTCAATACATTTCAATAAAGCAGTGTACAATGTAGACATCCGACACAGCATGCATTTTTAAAAGCACACACACACACATACACACAACAGTTAAAGAATATTAGGGGTATCCGAAAGACTTGTTTTTACGAGGCGAATCGGGTAAGCTCTAAGATTCTAATATTCTCTTCTCGAGGAGTCATCTGACCTCCGAACTCAAAATCTCATCACACAAAAACAGTTTATTTTTAAACGGATGCCCTTTTTCATTGTTTTGGGCTTAATAAAAACGGCGTGGCGCCTCTACAAGCAAAAACACAGCGAGACACCTCCCAATTAATGCTGCAAAGCGGGAATGAGCCAGATGCCGGGGCGCGAATGCGCTGTCTCTCGGATCCGGGCGAACTTCCCTGAAACGCGACGCAAGCGAAAATGCGAGATGCACGGGGCCCCCTCCGTGTGCGAGCCGGGTCCCCGGGTAATTTTAGGGTCTACTTCAATTCCCCGATCAGTTACCATGTATCCCAATACCTTACCTCGCTTGACGCCGAAGGAGCATTTAGCTGGGTTCAGCCTCATGGAATGTTCTCTGAGACGGTCGAAGAATTTTCTCAAATCGATGAGGTGGTGGCCATCGGATCCTTAGGAGTGGACTATCATGTCATCCACGTAGACCTCTATTTCTTTATGAATCATATCGTGGAATAAGGCGGTGGCTTCCCTCTGATAAGTATCCCCAGCGTTCTTCAGACGAAACGGCATGACTGTGTAGCAGTATGTCCCCTAGGAAGTAGTGAAAGCTATCTTAGCCTGGTCCTCTTCAGCCATTTTGATCTGGTTATAGCCAGGGAAACCGTCAACGAAAGACTTAACTTCGTAGTTGGCCGTGGTATCTGAAATTACCTAGATCCGTTAGGTACGCGAGGCACCCCGGCATCTGGCATCAGTCAGTCGGGACCGCTTGTTCGCTGTGTTTGGTTGCTAGTAGAGTCGCCACGCCGTTTTGATTTAGCCCAAAACATTGAGAAAAGGCATCAGTTTAAAAACTATTGTTATGTGATGAGATTTTGAGTTTAAAGGTCAGGTTACGCCTCGGGAAGAGAATGTTTGAGCTCACCTGAGTCGCCTCGTAAAAACGAGTCTTTCGGTACCCCTTCTTTCTTTAAATGTTGTGTGTGTATGTATGTGCTTTTTAAAAATGCATGTGATATCGGATGTCTACATTGTACACTACGTATTGAAATGTATTGAAATAGTGTTGGAAGGAAGCCTTACAAATGTTGGTTCATGTCTGTCTTCCGTTGGGGAATAGTGTTTGAGTGTTGAATAGTGTTCTGGGACGGACAAGGATTGCTTCGGGACGTGTCGTGTCTGCGAACAGAGTTTCAGCGTGCCTTGGGATTGGCAGGTGTGTACTCGTGTAGAGTTTTGTCGTGTATTAGGATCGTAGGGATGGTTGAATGGACTCAGGCAGAGGTTCGTCGTGCGTTGGGATCGTCGATTGCGCTCGGGGAGAGTTTGGCGTACGTCGGGATCGTCATTTCTGCTCGAAAAGGGTCAGGACACCTCGGAATGGATCGGAATGCCTCGAGATGGATTGGCAGGGCTTCGGGATGCCTCAGAAGAGCCTCGGGGTAGCTCGAGAGTGTCTCGGGAGCGCTCGGCAGTGCTCGGCAGAGCTTCGGAGTACCACGAGGGGCCTCGAAATGCTCCGGAGGGAACCGAAAGGGATCGAGATTGCCCCAAAGGGTCTTAGAGAGGAAGCTTGAAGGTTCGAGGTGAGAGGAGAAGGGGATTGTGTATGAAAAATGAGAGGGGGAGGCCTCTATTTATATGGTCCAGATTCTAGCTAACTGTGTCGCACGGCACTATCAGCCATTACCAGTTTTTTTTGTTTTTCTGGATTTAAGGGAATATTGTGGACTTTAAGGAGATTTTGTAATTATGATGTCTGGAAGCAAAGTGGTCTGCACGGATTGATCATGCTTTTCCAAATTTCCCAAAAAGTCCTTTTGTACTTTTTAATCCCAGAATGGACCCCCTTGGTTTGGTTGGTGGTTTTTAGGGTTTTTGAGGGCTACGGGTGTTTGAGACTGCGTTTATGTGAGTATGCGGTATTTTCCATGCATTTGACAAGGTGTGATCCAGACTGGGGTACTTACAGAAGCCCCTCGATGATGTCACTTACGGAGGAAGTGGGGTCATCGATAAGATAAGGGTCCTGATCTGGATCGCGTGCTGGGAGAGGATGTGACCGTGTAGGTTGGTTTGTGAGGACATGATGGTGTCCTGATGTGTGATCGTGTAGGTCGGTTGGCTGGACCCTTTGACAGGATTCCTACGTATCCCGTATAGGAATCAAGCCTGATCGTAGTTCATGTGTGGGGTGAGGGTTGTCATGCACGAGGACGTGTGTCATCCTCTGACTGAGACTCAGTGTGTGGATGTGGTGGTGTCCTGTGGGGTACTGTTTAGGTCGGTTGTGAGGACGTGGTTTGTCCTCGGTGTGACCATTTAGGTCAGTTGGCTGGACCTTTTGATAGGATTCCTACGTATCCCTAGAGGGAATCAAGCCTAATCGTAGTTCGAAGGTCATGTAATTGTGAGTGTATGCGGGCGTGGTGGTTCCCTGAGGTGATGTGACCGCTAAGGTCAACTATGAGGACGTGGTGGTGTCCTTAAATGGAAATCTTACGATTTTCTAAACTGGGTAATTTAAAGCCTTTCGGGTTACGGATAATGATTTGGGAGGTTTATAAGATCTTCTGGATCGAGTAATTTAAGCCTTCCGAGCTACGGATAATGATTTGGGAGGTTTATACGGTCTTCCGAACTGAGTAATTTTAAAGCCTTCCGACGGATAATGATTTGGGAGGTTTATACGGTATTCCAGACCGAGTAATTTAAAGCCTTATGGGCTACGGATGATGGTGAGGACGTGTTATATCCTCTAACTGAAGTTATGTCATGCGTGAGGATGTGACTTGTCCTCTGACTGAGGTTGTGTCGTGCGTGAGGACATGACTTGTCCTCTGACTGAGGTTGTGTCGTGCATGAGGACGTGACTTGTCCTCTGACTGAGGTTGTGTCATGCGTGAGGACGTGACTTGTCCTCTGACTGAGTTTGTGTCATGCGTGAGGATGTGACTTGTCCTCTGACTGAGGTTGTGTCGTGCATGAGGACATTACTTATCCTCTGACTGAGGTTGTGTCGTGTGTGAGGATGTGACTTATCCTCTGACTGAGGTTGTGTCGTGCGTGAGGACGTGACTTGTCCTCTGACTGAGGTTGTGTCATGCGTGAGGACGTGACTTGTCCTCTGATTGAGGTTGTGTCATGCGTGAGGACGTGACTTGTCCTCTGACTGACGTTGTGTCGTGCGTGAGGAAGTGACTTGTCCTCTGACTGAGGTTGTGTCATGCGTGAGGTCGTGAGTTGTCCTCTGACTGAGTTTTGTGCTTGATTTTGGGAGGCATGATTGCCTTGTGTTTTGTTTTTGTGAGGCATTTTGTGTTTGGAGGCGTTTTGTACCTTGGGATTTGGGTTTGGAGGCGTTTGCGCCTTTTGTGTTTGTTTTACCGTTTTTTTTTGTTTAGCAACAGACATTTGTACCTGTAATAAAACACTTGTATTTGCACAACAAAGTATTTTATTTGAGATGTAATGATGTATTTGTGATTCCCGGGATCGACCTAGGAATTGTTGCTTAGTTTATTATTTTTTTGTGAATGTCACATGAGTTGGGAATGTATTTGTGGTTAGTGTATGGTTGTCGGAAATGGCTTTGGCTAGGCTTTTGCGCAGTTGGGGGTAGGGTCCCGCCGAGAGCAGTGGCTATTTTGCAGTTTGCTGAAAATGTGGGACCAGGATGCAAAGTGGTTCGCACGGGCCCATCCAGCATGCAAAGTGGTCCGTGCGGATCCACCTTGCTTTTGGGGAGGAAATAAGAGTTTACAGAATGTCTGGCTTCCCCCCACTTCTCATTTGCAGTCATTTCAAGCTTTCTTCCCCATTTTCTCTAGAAACCTCCACATTTGCCATGGATTCTTCGCTTTCTTCAAGAATTTTGCTGAGGCTTTTGAAGGAGAGGCGAGCATATTTCCTTGAGCAGCTCGATACGTGGGTGAGGCACCATATGAGGCACAACAAGCAGGCTTTCGAGGTGAGATTTCGACTCTACTCGGTTTGGTCCCTTCGGGAGTTAGTTCCTGATTGGGATTGTTGCGGGCTGCCGCGAAGTTCTGGGATGTTAGGAGGCACGTGTATAGCTTCTCCTACAATGAATTGACACCCACCTTTGAGGATTTTTGGGCTTTAATTGGAGGACCAGAGGTGGAGGCCATCTCGCTTCCTGTGATTGGCGGTGCAGCCATGAGCGTGAAGCTCGCAAGCTTTCTTCGGACTTCGTTGGAAGAAGTGCAGGGTATGACTTTTGATTCTGGTCATATTGACATTTCTGCGCTGTCGGAGCGGTTTATGAGTGATGATGAGAGTGACGTCTCGTGGGGTGCATTTGCCTTGTGCGTGATAGCGACACTTTTCATGATCGGCTCCCCTGGGGTCTGTGACGGTGCTTTGCTGGATGTAGTAGGGCACTGCCGAGTCGGGGAGGATATTGCTCCGTTGGTTTTGGGGGAGACCCTTCATGGTACTGATCGTCTGGCGACTGAGTATAGGTTCATGAGAGGGGGAAGCCCCTCTTTGCTCACTCAGTGGTTGCGAGAGAGACTTCAAGCTATGTCCTAGGCTCCGACGTTGTTTAGCCCGTGGATGTTTGCTCGGCGACCTCTTGTATTGGATATGGATCAGTCCACCTGGGAGAGATGGATGGAACAGCTTGGTACGCATCATATTCACTGGTGGGTTCCGCACTGGGGGATTGAGACTAGGAGGGCCTTTCAGGAAGGGTCCTACGTTGTCAGAGTTATGGGTTTGTATTGGTCCTCCTTCTATGTTCCGTCGCTTGTTTCCCGGCAGTTCAGGATGAGGCAGGAGCCTTTATTAGGTTGGGATGACATCGCTACTGCGGAGGTAGCTTCTCTTTGTATGGCAGCTTCAGATGCTCTTTTGTATTTTCTGAGGGTATGGAAGTATTCCGCTTTCCCTCCTGTGGTGCTCCTTCGATGTCGGGAGAGTGTTGTGTTGACCACCAAGTACCTGGATTGGTACGAGCAGCATATCGGGCAGTCCCAAGTGGTTTTGGGAAGCAGGCGTGAAACAATTATGGGGCAAGGTTGCCGTCCTAGCTATAGCCTTAGAAGCACCGAAGCCTGGTCTAACCCTCAGAATGTGACAGGAGACGCTTTATTTGACTACGAGACCAGAGTTGACCGACTGACGGAGAGAGGTCCTCTTTTGCAGACTCGCAGGGAGGAGATCTGGGCCGAGGCATGGGCGAATGGAGCTCTGCGAGCTGTTGGATTGTTTGACTCTACGGGGAGGACCCCAAATCTCGAATTGAGAGAGACAGAGTTGGCTCTCGTTGAGCAAAAGAAGACTCGCCGGGGACGATGGAAGAAAGGGAAGAATGGCAAGGGGATAAGCGCAGATGGCGCGGAATGACCTCCTAAGTATCCATTCATTGCATTACTGACACATTATTTGTTAAATGTATTAAGCTGTCTTTTAGCATGTTGTGAACTTGAGAGTAAACCGTGCTTGGACTCATCAAGAAATGTTGTAATCGTTAGTTATTTGTGACTTACTTTTAAAGCTTTGTAGAGACGCAAGATCTCTTGTTCGCCTTTTGTTTCTTTTGTGAGCCTTGGCGGCATCCATCTTTTGACCTTTCTGTTGTATTTGCGGACTGAAGCAGTCTGAGTCTTGACGTCATCCCTTTTTGTTTGGATTTTGCGTTTGGATGGGAAGGTTGGGTGTTTCCTTGACAAGTCGTTTTTGACGGTCTTTTCCGTGACTTCCTTGCTTTTTGTTTGTCGGCGTTGGGTGCTTGACCTCATATTTTTTGTAGCTTCTGCTTGAGATTCTTTTTTTTTTTTTTTTGAAAGCACGCTTGAGCTCTTTTTTTTTTTTTTTTTTTGAAAGCTTCTGCTTGAGCTCTTTTTTTAAAAAAAAAAAAAAGCTTCAGCTTGAGCTCTGTTTTTTTTTAAGCATGTGAGGGCGAAGACAAGCCCCTAGCCTGGAGTTAACATGGGTCAGTCATTTGATGTTGAGTGACCTTTTGATGTCCTTTGATGTTGCCGCCGTCGTTTGACTTGGTCAAGGTGCTGGTGGGGGGCATGTTTTGGAAAGTGTATAGTTTGATGTAGGTTTGGGTTGACATTCAAACTTTTTTGTTTTTTGTGTGTTTTTAAAGCGGACCAATTTAAGGTTGCCTATGTTCCCCCGGACTAGAGGGCTCAGGTCTGCGTAGTTCGACACTACGAGGAGTGCCAAGAGATGCACAGTTGATCTTCTTTAGCCGAAGTATCGGCGGAGTTTGCTTCCTTTGACGGGATTCATGAAGGGATTGCCATCTAGGTCTGTCGGCTTCATGGCACCTCCGGAGAAGATCTTTTTAACCACAAAAGGGCCGATCCATGTTGGTTCCCATTTTCCCAGTGGGTTGGTGCGAGTGGGAGGCTTTTCTTTGAGTACTAGGTCACCTTCCCTGATATCTCGAGACTTGACTTTCTTGTCGAAAGCTCTAGCCATTCTGCTTTGGTAGGCTCGGATGTGCTCCATGGCCTTTAGTCGGCGCTCGTCTAGCAGAGCCAGTTCATCGTGTCGGCTTCGGAGCCATTCGACTTCGTTGATCTCGTTTCCCAGTAGCACTCGGAGTGAGGGAATTTTCAATTCGACGAGCAGTAATGCTTCCATCCCGTATGTCAGGGCAAATGGAGTTTCTCCCGTGGCTATTCTGACTGATGTTCGGTAGCCCCAAAGTGCAAGGTGCAGCTTCTCGGGCCAATCTCGTCCTCAGGTGGTCATTTTTTGGATGATCCTTTCGAGGGTCTTGTTTGCTGCCTCTACCGCTCCCTTTATTTGCGGCCTGTAGGGAGAAGACTTGTGGCGTGTGATCTTGAATTAGGCCAGCATTCTGTCACATTATCCTTCGAAGTGGGAACCGTTGTCTGATATGACCTCGTTCGGGATGCCGTATCGGCATATGTTCTTTTCCTTGAGGAAATGTGCGACCTTCTTGGAAGTGAGCACCTTTTATGACTTGGCTTTGACCCATTTTGTGAAGTAGTCAATGGCCACTAAGACGAATTCGTGGCCGTTGTTGCCTGGCGGAGCGATCTTCCCAATAACGCTGATTCCCCAAGTGGTGAAGGGCCAGGGAGTAGTCATGCAGTAGAGATCGTGAGGAGGTAGATGATTGAGGTTGGAGAACCGTTGAAACTTGTCGCAGCTTCGGACAAAGTGGATGCAGTCTGCCTCCATGGAGATCCAGTAGTAGCCCATCCGAAGAGGTTGACCTTCTTTCCTCTTGTTCTCATTCCTTCATCCATATCCCCAATGACTTGTGAGTTAGGATGATTCCCTGTACTCTGGAGGGAATGTCCATCTCTCTGCTTACTTCACTTTCATTAGTTTCAAAATCTGAACTCAGTTATGCTGTTGTTTGATCACTTGTGTTGTCAATTTTCTGAACAACTGGTTGCTCAACTATCTGAACAGGTGTTTGTTCTGCAGATTCATTTGCCTTTCCTGATTCAGATTCGTCATTAACTGTATCCTGCTCCCATGTGTAACGTGTAACATTATCCTTAGCAGTTTTGACATTAATATCAGTAGCATCATCAAAAACAACATTTATGGATTCCATAACAGTTTTAGTTTTCAGATTGTACACTCTATAGGCTCTACCATTTGAGGAGTGTCTAATAAAGATGGCTTTGTCACTTTTAGAGTCAAATTTGGAGAGATACTCACGATCATTTAAGATATAGCAAATGCAACCAAACACATGAAAGTATTTGACCGCGGGTTTCTTTCCAACCAAGATCTTGTAGGGAGTTATAGTACTTCCAATTCTTAGAAAGACACGATTCCCCACATGACATGCTATGTTCACAAATTCTGCCCAAAATTTATGTTGGTGTAATGCCCTAGGCTATAGTTATGATTGACTTGAACCGTTATGTATCATCTTTATTATTTATTATAGAGCGCATTTATTCTATTCATTATATGTTTGCTTGTTTATTATATTGAATTGCGTCCCTAGTTGTTGTGAACAACTAGTATAAGTTGGTAGTGGATAATCATAGAGATAATTATATGCATGTGATGCACATTACACTTATGGATACTTGCAAGAGAACAAGTATTGGACATGACCTACCGATGAGAATTATGACATGATCAATAATCATATGTGTCATAGTCGTGTTATTAAATCCTTGCACCTGAGATTATCATCGTCTTCCACATGGTGAAGATCGTGTTTGATATAGTTTAACACTATCTTTAATCGGATAGCAATAAGGGCTATGTTAGCACGTTTGGATCCATGTAGGGAAGAATGATAAGTCAAGACGAGATTTGTCCCTCTTATGGAGAGAGATGTTTGCTTGGGCTCCTCGATGAATGATGTTGATGAAATGTGTGGCCGCACTCAAATGATTTGATAGAGATCAAATGCATATGCATTATTAACATATTCGAAATCGAGAAAGCATTGAACGGAATGAGTTGACATAGACCATGACTCATGTTCAATAGGACATCATGGATAAAGGGATTGTGACATTTGATTATCAAGGAATCAAGCTTTGATGTTATATTTAATTAGGTGGACATAATGATTTGCTAGAAGTCACTTATATCTTGTGAGGTTGATGTTTCAACTCACTGCCAACATAAAATATAATTCCTGAAGGGTCACACACAAAAGAACGGATTAAAAATGGCTAATAGGATGAATTCTGGGCTCTGGGGACGACTCTGGGACGACTGATGTTTCAGGGGACGATTCATGCCCCATTGGCTCAATTCGTGCCTTGGTGAGGGAAGACAGTTTCTGGGGGTGTGCATATAGGGACGACTCGTGCCCTATTGATTTGGCAACCTGGAAAACTGGTTCATTAAGTCGTACGACCAAATTGGGCATAAGGCACGACTCGTGCCCCTGGGGACGAGTCGTGCCAGCGGCTAATTTTGGTACGTATTGCTTTTTTCTTTGCTGATTTGGTGTTGGTTTTTGACTAGGATTCTCCCCTAAAAGTTAGGGATTTATACTTAGTATAAATAGAAGCCATGGTCAGCCAAAAACACTTGTAATTTTTGGGTTTATGAAACACAAAATTGAGATCTAGATTTAGAATCAAAGATCAAAATCCTTTTTGCCATTGATTATTGAAAAATCGTTTTCAATAATTGGATCATCTAGCAATCAATCAAGAATCATTCTTGGTCCGTTCGAGTGTGGATTACCGATAGAGGGTGATAGGTTAATCACCAAAACTTGAAGCCTTCCATCATCGATTCTTCACAAGGTAAAGAACAAGGAGAAGATCAAAATCTTCATCAACGGTTTTGATATTTGTTTTTGAGATCCGATTTTCAGATTCGAATCCAAGTTAAAATTCATCGCATTCAAGGTATGTAAATTCTATCTCATATTAATTTCTAATCTCTTCATGCTAGACGGATCTTAGGACTAGGTTTTGATGTTATTGTTAAATCTTCCGTTGCGTATGTAACCCCAAAACCCAACAGTGATATCAGAGCCACGTCTTATCATGATTAGGTTAAAATTGGCATGCTAGATTTAATGTGATTAAATGCTTTGCATGCTATATGTGAAATAGATCTATGATTTTATGTGTGTTGTTTTGAGAAAACAAGTATATGTGATATACTGATGGATGTGTATTTATCCATCCAAATGATACACTTTTAGGCTTTCTTTGTGTTTGATTCCAGAGTTTTATGTATATTTGATATGGTTTGTGAGTATTTAGTGAGTACAGGGTATAAAGAGAAAAGGTGTATTTTATGGCTAAAAAGCGCAAGGAGTAAAGTTGGAGTGAAGCGGAGCAAAGAAAGAATGAAACAGATTCGAGTTCCAGAAACTGCACACCATCTCGGTCGCGCTCATAATCAGTGTGGCCGCGCTCAAGAGACGAAACTCAAGCCAAATTCTCTGCCACTCAGCGCGCTCGCGCCCATCCCCATGGCAGCTGCGCCGAGCCCGTCATCAGCAATAGTTTTTACGATTTAATGAAGGGCGTTCTTGACTTTTCCTAGCTTTTGTCTACAGATTTTGCCCTAGTCTCTATATATTCACAGCCCACTTTTAGTTTTAAAGGGGGATGTTTATGCTTTTCTTTAACAACTCTTGGAGAGAGACAGAGAATTCATCATATTCCAGGTTTTTATTATTGTAAATTATGAGTAGCTAATTTCTTAGATTTGTAGATTGGTTTGATCTTCACCGGATTTCTATGTAATGAAGTTTTAATTCTTTCAATTTGATTCCTTCTAGTTCAATAATATTTTGTAATTCCATGTTCTTAGATTTGAGATGTATGTTAAGATATGAACTCATCTTTGAATAATTGGGTATTTATCGAGCCATTAATTTGGGTGATTTATACATAGACCACTATTTCTTGAATAACTTTAATCGGTGCCATAATAGAAACTGATCAAAGTTAGGTTCTTTAATTCTTATGTGCTTAATGTATTCTTGGTATATTGTGGTGCTGTAATTGAAACTACAATATTAAGAGAGTATTTAGGATTGTAATCCGGCCACCTAACCGTGCCGATCCTAGCTAAAGTGAATGAATCCTAGAAGTTGAGTTGATGTTTTATAAGTAAAATTATGCATAGAATGATGGTAAAGCGAAATCCAATTTACGAATCTCTGCACATAATCTGTTTTCTAGTTTAGTTAGTTTTTGTTATTTATTTTATGCTTTTATTTTTAAATCAAATCTATAAACTGTGGTTACTAAATTCACTGCTTTTACTTTATTTGTTTACCAACGAGTCTCTGTGGTTCGACCTATGCTCGTGCATACTGCTACACCGGTACTGAGTACACTTGCTCGGTTTTTATTACAAGAGGGAGATTTCCTCCATCAAGTTTTTGGCACCGTTGTCGGGGACTTGTTGCAAGTAAACAAGTAGGTTAGGTAGTGAATGCAAGGTCATCGTTCTTTGAAGCCTACATTGGTGCCATTGAACGGCAACATAAACAGACATAATAAAGCTAAAGACACTAAGCTTCTTGAGGAAGTATTTGAGGGTGATCCCCTCTTTAATCCCTTTTTCTCAGATTCGGACACCGAATCAGAATCCTCCACCATCGAGGTAGAGGAAGAGAAAGCCGAGATGGCAGAACCACCAGCACAAACTATGAATGATTTCCTTAGACCTCGGGTAGACACATCTACCTCTTGCATAGTGCTATCCGATGCAACCAAAAATCTAGAGGTCAAAGGACAATACTTTGACATGTTGCCAAGCTTCCAAGGATTGCGTGGTAAGGATGCACTCACATTCCTCATAGAGTAAATTATAGTCGTTGCTCAGTTTTTGCTAAGACAAGGAGTGACTGAGGAGCAAATTAGATTAATGTGCTTTCCTTACACTCTTAAGGGAGTGGCTAAAACATGGTTAATGATGCTTGCACCGAGAAGCATCAGTACTTGGGTAGAGTTACAAGATGTGTTCCTTAAAAGATATTACCCACATCATCTTTTGGCTGGTTTTAGACAGAAATTGATGACATTTTCCCAAGATGTGGGTGAGCCCTTTCATGAGGCATGGGAAATATTTAATACAATATTAATACAATGTCCTCAGCATAATTTCACACTACCCTCACTGAACCAAGCCTTTTATGATGGCTTGAATGAAAATGGTCAATCAATAGTTGGCAATGCTGCTGGAGGCTCGATAGGAGCCAAGACCCCAGACGAGACTAAAGCTTTATACGAGATGTTGAGTGCTAATTCTCAACAAAAGAGTTCGAGGGGTAAAACAAGGGGGGTACTTGAATTGAATGCTAGTGATAATATTTCAAAGCAGATTGCACTTTTAAATAATAAATTTGATAAATTGACTGCTTGTGGCACTTCTGCTGGTGCCAATGTTATTACTGATTATTGTGCAAATTGTGGTCTATCAACTCATGTTACTAATATGTGTCCAAGTGCAGCAAATTTCTTTTATAATCCTGAATAGGCACATGCGTTCAATGGATATGTACCAAGACCACCACCCCAAGGCAACCCATATGGTAACTACAATCCATGGGGTGGCCATCAGAATCAGCAAGTAAAACCTCTTCATGTGCCACTACCTGGACAACATGGTAGTGAGCCTTGGGAGCTGGCAGTTCAGCAGTTAAGGATGGAGGTGCAGCAAAATAATAGAAATACAGAAGCTGCAATTGAAAAGATGGGCACACAAGTGGAACACCTTGTGAAGGTTGCCCAAGAACTAATGAAAGAGAAACACCCACCTGAACAAGCTAAGTCAATTACAACAGTGTGGGATGAGAGTGAGGAAATTGAGGAGGTATTTCTTTCTTCCCTTGATAATTTTGAATGTGATAATAGTGATAAAGTTAGTGAGGAAGAGGATGAGATTGGGGAGGTTCAATATGTATTTTCTGCATTAAATTTAGAAACTCCTCTCCCCAATGCTGTGAAAACCACACCCCAGAGAGGTGTGGAGTTTGAAAAGGTTAAACATGTTCAAAAAGACCCCGGATGCTTCACTATCCCAATTTCTCTAGGGGGTCAAAATTTTAAAGGGTTGTTGGATCTTGGGGCAAGTGTCAATGTAATGCCCTTTCATGTTTTTAGAGAATTGGGGGTAAGTGAGTTGAAACCACCCATGAGAGATTTGCAGCTGGCGGATCACTCAATCAAGAGACCTTTAGGGGTTATTGAAGGGGTGTTGGTTAAAATTGATAAAATTATTATCCCCATTGATTTTTATGTGATGTGCATGGAGGGATCCAGTGAGGATCAATTGCAAACTCCCATATTGCTTGGGAGGCCATTTATGTTTGACACTAAGGCCACCATTGATGTGTGTCAAGGGGTTGTGTCCTTGAGAGGTATGGGGAAGGAATGTAAGTTTTGTATGCTTAAAAATGAAAAGAAACCCTCCCCCAAAGATGGTTTTGTAGGAGCCATAACCGATTTTCCAATTTTTAAAGATGATGTGAATGGATGTGAGAAAAGTGGGGATAATGCGGACGTGTGCCCCTTGGCTAGTGACATTAAAGCCGACCAATACTCTAGGAGTAACGGGTCGTATCACTCCCCACACGACTCCCATAAAGAGTCGAATCCATCACATTTACCACTAGGGCCTTCAAAATCTAAATTTAGTGAGGAGAGTTATAGTGATTTATCTGATTCTATATTTGCTACTATTTTTGTTCACGATAACTCTCTTGATCATGGTTGTGAGGATGGTGTTTTGCAGGTTGTGGAAAAGGTTGAGTTTGGGGGTGGAAACCCCAATAAAAGGAAAAGAAAGAGGGGTAAGCACAAGCGTAAAGTTTTAAAAATAAATTTGGCTTTACCCCTACTTGTTAACAATGGAGAGCTGAATTGGAAAGAGAAGGGCGTTTGTGCCCGTGAGGAGAAGAGATGGTCCAAAGGCCGCAAAGCAAAAGCCAAGTAAGCTTGGGACCATAGTCGGGCTAACGACTTTAACCAAATGCGCTGCTTGGGAGGCAACCCGATGAGGTATGTTTTATTTTTATGTTAATTATTGTTTAGTTGTGTCATCTCGTCCATTGAGCCCAAGGCACGCTTTTGTTCTCTTTGCTCTGAGGACATAGCATGTTTTGAGTTTGGGGGTAGACATCTCTCCGAGTTTGTGGGTTTATAGGGGAGTGTATATAGTGTCACCCTCCAAAAAATATAGAGAAATTTAAAAATTTTGTTCTTTTCATAGTTGGGATGTTGGCCAAAGTCTGTGATGATTAGAGTGGACTTCAATTTTAAAATCACATGTGCTATTATAAGTGTGGTGATTGGGATTGCATTGAAACATTTAAATCATGATTGCACCACCTCTCACTTACGTATCATATTCTTGGTCTTTGTCATCAACTTAGGTGCCTTTTATGGGATCACTTTGTGTATTCTCGGGGTCCCTAGAACATGTTTGCATGATTGTCAATAACACATCAATAGGTTACTTGATATATATGGCTATTCTTTGAATCCCTTTTTGTGAGCCTTAAACTTTCTAGTCACTAAATTTTTTTTTTCCGCTAGAACCCTTTTTGAGCTTAACTAAGAATGGAATCTCATAAAGTGAGATAATTTCAAAGACCACCATTCGCCTTCATTTGTACCCATATTATCCTACCTTCTACACTAATACATTATTTTCTCACCTTTTAAAAGAAAGTGAAACTAGGGAATGAATGAGGATTTGTTGTGGTCAAAAATGTAAAAAAAAAAAAAAAAGATGAAAAGAGGAGTGTAAAGTATTGAAGAGGGGCAAAAAAAAATATGAAAGCGCATCATTCTTCATGAGTCGTATCAATGTAAAGCTTCAAAAGAAAAGTGAGACAAAAAGGCTTAAAAAGAGCGCTAACTTGAAAAGAAAAAGAAGAAAAAGTGAAGACTTGCCCTTATCAAAGTGGAAATTATGTTTCAAGGTGACCAAAGAAAGTAAAGGAATGTGCTCAACCCCATGTCGATGTATGAAAAAGTTTTAGTTTGTGGGTTGGCACATTGGGAAGTAATAAGGGTGAGCGGAGGAATTATCATCAAAGTGAGGAGGTATTGTTAAAAGAAGACTTTCTAGTTTCACTTTCTTTATTTTCGTATGTCCTTGCCTTCATTTGTAACCATGAACCTAGCCCTCGCGAATTGTCGCACTTAAATTTTAAGCCATATCATTCTTTCAATATCGAGTAACGGGTTCACAATCGTGTAAATATGCATATGAGTGTCCTTTTTGGGTTGTACTGTCTATGACATATTGATTTAGAGCATCGCTTAGTGAATTCATAAACAATCTTAGGTTGTTGGCAGTTATCTCCCATAATTCATTCATCATTCATGCCGCGGTGGAAAATTGTGAGTTTTATGCATCAATGGCACTTGTTGATTATGTGTGTTGGTGAGAATCTGAGACTTGTATGGCCAATGACTCATCTGTGATAGAACATCCCAAAAAAATAATTATTTTGTTTTAATGTTTTATTATTAGTATTTAGAGTAGCTTTATTTTACTTCTTTTAGTTTTGTTTTACTCGGGACGAGCAAAAGGTTAGTTTGTGGGTGTTTGATGGATGTGTATTTACCCATCCAAATAATGCACTTTTTGGCTTTCTTTGTGTTTGATTCCCGAGTTTTATGTATATTTGATATGGTTTGTGAGTATTTAGTGAGTACATGGTATAAAGAGAAAAGGTGTATTTTATGGCTAAAAAGTGCAAGGAGTAAAGTTGGAGTGAAGCGGAGCAAAGAAAGAATGAAACAGATTCGAGTTCCAGAAACTGCACACCAGCACGGTCGCGCTCATATCAGTGCGGCCGTTCTCAAGAGATGAAACTCAAGCCAAATTCTCTGCCACTCAGCACGCTCGCGCCCATCCCCAGAGCGGCCGCGCCGAGCCCGTCATCAGCAATAGTTTTTACGATTTAATGAAGGGCGTTCTTGACTTTTCCTAGCTTTTATCTACAGATTTTGCCCTAGTCTCTATATATTCACAGCCCACTTTTAGTTTTAAAGGGGGATGTTTATGCTTTTCTTTAACAACTCTTGGAGAGAGACGGAGAATTCATCATATTCCAGGTTTTTATTATTGTAAATTATGAGTAGCTAATTTCTTAGATTTGTAGATTGGTTTGATCTTCACCGGATTTCTATGTAATGAAGTTTTAATTCTTTCAATTTGACTCCTTCTAGTTCAATAAAAGTTTGTAATTCCATGTTCTTAGATTTGAGATGTATGTTAAGATACGAACTCATCTTTGAATAATTGGGTATTTATCGAGCCATTAATTTGGGCGATTTATACATAGACCACTATTTCTTGAATAACTTTAATCGGTGCCATAATAGAAACTGATCAAAGTTAGGTTCTTTAATTCTAATGTGCTTAATGTATTCTTGGTATATTTTGGTGCCGTAATAGAAACTACAATATTAAGAGAGTATTTAGGATTGTAATCCGGCCACCTAACCGTGTCGATCCTAGCTAAAGTGAATGAATCCTAGAAGTTGAGTTGATGTATTATAAGTAAAATTATGCATAGAATGATGGTAAAGCGAAATCCAATTTACGAATCTCTGCTCATAATCTGTTTTCTAGTTTAGTTAGTTTTTGTTATTTATTTTATGCTTTTAGTTTTAAATCAAATCTATAAACTGTGGTTACTAAATTCACTGCTTTTACTTTATTTGTTTACCAACGAGTCTCTGTGGTTCGACCCCTGCTAGTGCATACTGCTACACCGGTAGTGAGTACACTTGCTCGGTTTTTATTACAAGAGGGAGATTTCCTCCATCATATACCATTATTATGATTAATAATTGGTTAATGTGATTAATCTTTTACATGGGATATTGGTCTATTTAATGTGATTAAAGTAGATTGGTAAATTCTCAAAATTGAAACAAATTATTTGTTTGGGATTTGATGTTCGTTTTAATATGATTAATATGATTATTTGAATCCGTATATTTTGAGAATGTAATAATTATGTAGTTAATAATTTTTATTTATTATATGGTTATTGGTATGATCCTAAAGTAGGATTTTATATGAAATTCCCATATTCATGATAATGTACACATAAGTTTCATATACAACCATGCGATGTTTGTTATATGTAAAACCTTCTAAATATTTAAGTCTTATGCCATTCCTTGATTAGAACACTTGTGAAAATTTAGGGTATTTGATGTAGTCTCAGCCAAAGTTGGGTGCATCTTATATCTTAATTTGTGAGCAAGATGAGATTATGGTTGATGTAGTTTCGGCCATAGTCGGGTGCATCGTTCCGTGTCTCATACGTTTGAAAAGGGTTTTGCCTTAATTGGTACTTTCAAATAAGATTTAACCCAACGCATAGATGAGATTTAAAACATGTTTTGATATATGATATCTATTGAAATCGCATAAAAGATCTAAGAGTCATATAGTGATATGATTGATGCTTCTACCTAAATAGCTTGATTTCGGGTATTAGCTCAGTTAAACCGGAATTAAGTGAAATATGGATCTTAGCCTACTATGATTATATGATACATTTTTGTATTTGAAGGTGTATAATTAAGTGGGAGTATTTGTGAAATACATTATTTGCTCTTAGATGGTAAATGTGTTGATATTGATATGTGTTCATATAGTTTGCATATATTGTTGTAGAAATAGCATTACACAATAAATTACGATTCGTCCTTATGAAGGACAAAATTCGAAAAGAACGGTACAAGTTATTCTGATTTGATCAGATGCTCAAGAAGTGTTCTTAAGCAAAATTGTACATTCTTGACGAATCCATTCATGTTGAACCCACTGCAAATGTTGCAAAGGGCAAATAAGGAGAAACATTAGAAACATGTGATGATTCTAATGATATTGCTTGCCTTATACTTGCCACCATGATTAAAGGCTCTTATGCAGGACCTTGAACACATGGAAGTGTTCTAGCACAACGCACAAAGTAAAAGTTCCAAGTGCAAGCTAGAAAAGAGAGGTTTGTTGTGTTAATGGTTAACACAAGAAAGGGGTTCATAAAGTAAAGACAAAGAAGGTAAAGCAAAGGTTGCTAAACCTAGGGCAAAAGTTGCCAAAGCCGAAGAGACTAAACCCAAAGTGTCTCAAAAGGATGAAGTTTTCTACCATTGTAATGAGATTGGTCATTGGAAGCAAAGTTACAAGGCTTATTAGGAAGGCCTAAAAGATGAAGAAGGGCAATATGATTTCTACTACTTCAAGTATCTATATGATAGATATTTTCCTTTTAAATTCTTATTCTTGGGTATATGATACCGGATTGGATCCCACATTTGTTGAAAATGTGCAAGGAACAAAGAATAGAAAGCTACTCAAAGAAGGTGAATTAAACCTATGTGTGGGAATGGAGCAAGAAGTTGCTACATTAACCATAGGGACTTATGAAGTCACTTTACCTAATGGACTAGTACTTGCTTTGAACAAGTGTTACTAAGTTTCGGATTTGAGTAGGAGTATTATTTTCGCTTCTTATATGGATGATGAAGGATATAATTTTCTTATTGAGAATAAGAAGTTTTATATTCATTTAATGATATGCCTTATTGTAATGCATATGTCATTGAATGGTCTTCATATCCTTGATGTTAAGAAACAAAATAATATTGAAGATATCTATAATATAAATGGGAAATCTAAACCGAATAATATGAACAACACGTTCATATGGCATTACCGGTTTGGTCAGATAAATAAGAAACATATATCTGAACTCCATTAACATGGACTTTTAGACTCATATGATTATGAATCATTTGAGGAATGTGGATCTTGTTTATTGAGATTATTGACCAAACCACCCTACACTAAGAGTAGTGGGAGGGCTATTGACTTATTGGTCCTTATACATGAGATGTATGTGGACTATTAAGCAGCATTTCTAGGGGAAGATTTCAGTATTTCATCACATTCACCGGTGACTTATCCAGATATGACTATGTCTATCTGATGAAGTCCAAAGGTAAATCGTTTGAGATGTTTTGAACATTTCAAGATGAAGTACAAAACAACTTGGCAAAACTATTAAAGTACTTCGATTAGATCGAGGTAGTGAATATTTGAGCCAAGAGTTTGATAATCATCTCATTGTGAAATCGTTTCAAAGTTGACTCCACCCGGAACACCACATTGTATGGTGTGTCTGAGAGGAGGAATTGAACCTTGTAGGACATGGTTTGTTTGATGATGTGTCAAAGTTGACTTTCCTAATTCCTTTTGAGGATATGCATTAGAAATAATGCAGTTACACTGAATCGAGTCCTTACTAAATCGATTCTAAAGGCACCACATGAGATGTGGCATGGAAGAAAACTTATTTTGTCTTTCATCAAGATTTGGGGTTGCAAAACTTATATGAAGAGACTTGTCTCTAATAAGTTAGCACCAAATCTGACAAGGTTATTTTCGGACATTAATTTTACAACTGCAAAGAGAACAAAATGTTTGTTGCTCTGTATGATCCGTTTCTTGAGAAATAGTTTTCAATAAAGAATATAGTGAGAGTAAAATTAATCTTGAAGAAGTTCAAGAACCCGAAAATAATATGAAACCAAGAGTAGAGACAGAACCAAGCTCACAAGGAGTTGTGGAACCGGTTCAAGATGTACAAGTCCATCGTAGATCGGATAGGTTACGATCTGAACTCAAGAAATATTGATTTCTCGTATCGGAAAGTAATAAAGTGGAAGTCATTGAGAATGACAATCCTACTTCCTATCTTGAGGCGATGTCCAATCCTAATTCAGATAAATGGTTAGGAACCATGGAGTCTGAATTACAATCCATGTTTGATAATCAAGTTTGGAACTTGATTGGGCTACCTGAAGGTGTAAAAACTAAAGGGTGCATGTAGGTCTTCAAGACCGACATGGATGGGAAGGTGTATACTTTCATGACTAGGGATTGTAGCAAAGGGATTTAGGAAAATTTATAGTATTGACTATGTTGAAACCTTTTTGCCAGTTACAATGCCGAAGTCTATTAGAGTTTCAATTGCCATTATCGCATATTGTGACTATGTGATATGACAAATGGATGTCAAACGACTTTATTTAAATGGAAAGATTCTTAAGGATGTGTATAGTACACAACCCGAAGTTTTGTCGATCCAAGAAATTCTAATAAAGTATGCATGTTGCGAAGATCCATGAGATGGGTTGAAGCAAGCTTCAAGGAATTGGAATCTTCATTTTGATGAATCGATCAAAGAGTTTGATTTCATCAAGTACGAAGATGAACCTTGTGTATGCATAAAATTCAGTGGGAGCATAGTACTATTTCTATTGTTTTATTACAATGATATCTTACTCATTGGAAAAATGAAGTTCGGACACTTAAGATTGTTAAGTCTTGGTCAATGAAAGGTTTCTCAATGAAAGATATGGGTGAAGCCGCTTACATCCTTGGCATCAAGATCTATAGAAATAGATCTAAAAGGATAAATTGGTTTGAGTCAAAATACTCACATTGACAAGGTTCTTAGAAGAGTCTAAGAAAAGTAACTTGTCAATGGGTCATGGTGTTTCTCTTATAAATACTCATTGTCTTATAACAACTGATGAGCAAAAGAAAATGAATGAAGTTCCATATGCTCCAGCATTTGAATCTGTCATGTATGCCATGATTTGTACTAGACCCAACGTCGCGTATGCTCTAAGCATGACGAGTCGATACCAATCTGATCCTGATATGAACCATTGGATGGCTGTTAAGAAGATTCTTAAAGTATTTAAGAAGAACTAAGGATACGTTCTTGGTATTTGAAAGGTTATAAGTTAATCTTGTTTTAAGGGTTACATAGATGCTAGCTTCCAAACTGACAAAGTTATTTTAAAATCGCATTTAGGATTTGTGTTTATGTTTATAAGAGGTGTTGTTTTGGTTCGAAGAGTTCCAAGCAGAAAATCGTAGCTGATTCTACTACTAAGGCCAAATATTAACAACATATGATGTAGCTAAAAGAGGCAGTTTGGATCAAAAGTTCATTTAGTGCTTTGGAAATGTTCCAAGTATCACTAATCCGGTGGAACTTTATTGTGATAACAATGGTGCCATTGCACAAGAAAAGGAACCAAGGTCACACCAGAGATCCAAACATATACTTAGACGTTTCCATCTCATTCGAGAGTTCATTGATCAGGGAGACGTTAAGATATGCAAAGTATCAACCGATGATAACATTGGGGATCCGATTACAAAGCCCCTCGCACAAGCAAAGCATGATGGTCATGTTAGGTCCATGGGTATTAGATACATAGATGGAGCCTAGTGCAAGTGGGAGATTGTTGGTGTAATGCCCTAGGCTATAATTATGATTGACTTGAACCGTTATGTATCATCTTTATTATTTATTTTAGAGCGCATTTATTCTATTCATTATATGTTTGCATGTTTATTATATTGAATTGCGTCCCTAGTTGTTGTGAACAACTAGTATAAGTTGGTAGTGGATAATCATAGAGATGATTATATGCATGTGATGCACATTACACTTATGGATACTTGCTAGAAAACAAGTATTGGACATGACCTACCGATGAGATTTATGACATGGTCAATAATCATATGTGTCATAGTCGTGTTATTGAATCCTTGCACCTGAGATTATCATCGTCTTCCACATGGTGAAGATTGAGTTTGATATAGTTTAACACTATCTTTAATCGGATAGCAATAAGGGCTATGTTAGCACGTTTGGATCCATGTAGGGAAGAATGATAAGTCAAGATGGGATTTGTCCCTCTTATGAAGAGAGATATTTGCTTGGGCCCCTCGATGAATGATGTTGATGAAATGTGTGGCCGCACTCAAATGATTTGATAGAGATCAAATGCATTTGCATTATCAACATATTCGGAATTGAGAAAGCATTAAACGGAATGAGTTGACATAGACCATGACTCATGTTCAATAAGACATCGTGGATAAAGGGATTGTGACATTTGATTATCAAGGAATCAAGCTTTGATGTTATATTTAATTGGGTGGAAATAATGATTTGCTAGAAGTCACTTATGTCTTGTGAGGTTGATGTTTCAACTCACTACCAACATAAAATATAATTCCTGAAGGGTCACACACAAAAGAACAGATTAAAAATGGCTAAAAGGATGAATTCTGGGCTCTGGGGATGACTCTAGGACGACTGATGTTTCAGGGGACGAGTTGTGCCCCATTGGCTCAATTCGTGCCTTGGTAAGGGACGACAGTTTTTGGGGGTGAGCATATAGGGATGACTCGTGCCCTATGGGACGAGTCATGCTCACGACTCGTGCCCTCAGGCACGACTCGTGCCCTGTTGATTTGGCAACCTGTAAAACTGGTTCGTTAAGTCGCATGACCAAATTGGGCATAAGGCATGACTCGTGCCCCTGGGACAAGTCGTGCCCCTGGGGACAAGTCGTACCAGCGGCTAATTTTGGTACGTATTGCTTTTTCCTTTGCTGATTTGGTGTTGGTTTTTGACTAGGATTCTCCCCTAAAAGTTAGGGATTTATACTTAGTTTAAATAGGGGCCATGGTCAGCCAAAAACACATGTAATTTTTGGGTTTATGAAACGCAAAATTGGGATCTAGATTTAGAATCAAAGATCAAAATCCTTTTTGCCATTGATTATTGAAAAATCGTTTTCAATAATTGGATCATCTAGCAATCAATCAAGAATCGTTCTTGATCTGTTCGAGTGTGGATTGCCGATAGAGGGTGATAGGTTAATCACCAAAAGCTTGAGGCCTTCCATCATCGATTCTTCACAAGATAAAGAACAAGGAGAAGATCAAAACCTTCATCAACGGTTTTGATGTTCGTTTTTGAGATCCGATTTTCAGATTCAAATCCAAGTTAAACTTCATCACATTCAAGGTATATAAATTCTATCTCATATTAATTTCTAATCTCTTCATGCTAGACGGATCATAGGGCTAGGGTTTTGATGTTATTGTTAAATCTTCCGCTGCATTTGTAACCCCAAAACCCAACAATTTCTTGGATAGATTTTTAGAGCTTATCATTACTCTAGACATCTCTTCTAATGTCCAATTTTTCCTTTCAGCTACCCCATTTTGTTGAGGGATTTTGGGGGCTGAGAACTCATGGGTTATCCCCTTTGAATCGCAAAATGATAAAAAAGTGGCATTTTCAAACTCAGCACCGTGATCAGACTTAACTATAACAACTTTTAAACCATATAAGTTTCTTACCCTTTTGTACCAAATTTTAAACTCCTCAATAGTATTAGACTGTTCTATTAGAAAAATCACCCGTGTTTATCTAGAAAAATCATCAACACGCAAAGTAATATTTCTTTCGAGACATACTTTTCACTTCTATGGGACCCATTAAATCAGTATAGATCAGTTCAGGACACCTAGAAGTCCCATAATTTTGAACCTTTTTATAACTTGATTTTGTTTGTTTCACCTTTTGACATGATCCACACACACTTAATTTCTTCAAGTCCAATTTGGGCAAATCTTTTGCTGCCCCAAATCTTATTTATTCACTGATTTTTCTTTCATTGGCATGACTAAGCTTTTGGTGCTAGATTTCAGTCTCATCCATTTTGGTGGAGAGACAAGACATGTTACTACCAACCTTGTAGCAATTATCAGAGGATCGAACAGCAGTTACACACACATTTGTTTTATCAAACACTTTACATTTGGACTTGTTAAATTTTACAAATAAGTCATCATCACATTGTTGACTTATTCTTATCAGTTTGCCTTTAGTCCATCAATGTGTAAGACATTATGTAACTTAGGCAAACCTATCACATTCAATGTATCATTCTCCTTTCTTTGTTCCAGTCTTGGATTGTCTGCACAGTTGAATCTCCAGTTGTGTACTCAAATGTCTGCCTAAGTGTCCACTCTTCTTTTCCTAGCCAAGTTCCTTTTTTAGCTTATAACAATATGGTCGAATATGACTTGTAGCAAAACAATGATGACACACATACCTCCTTTTTCTGTATTTTCTATTTTTAAATGGGATTCATTGTTAATAGGGGGACATTTCATACTTTAGATGTGCCCTCACTCTATTTTACAAAAACAATATCTCCATAGCCAATTCATGATTTTCCTTGGTTCCCCATATTTAAAACTTCTTCCAACTTAGCTTTACCCCTGTTCAGCTTAGTTAGAGTTTTCGTTTCTTTAGCAAGATTAGTTTTGTATTTTTCACATTCAATATCTTTCTTTGCCGCAAAACTTCTAATTTGGCTGTGTAGTCCTTTTGAGAGTCATTTTCTTTAGACAAACTTTCAACCTCAGACTTTAGTTTTAGATTTTCAGCAGTTAATTTCTCATTTACCTGTTTAAATACCTTGATTTCCTCCATTTGCTTGGCCCATTCAGTGTGGAGTTTAATATAGGTACTGTGCAAATCCTCATAGCTTGTACTTTCTTCATATGCAGTATCATGTTCAGTTTCACCTACAGTTGAGGAATTCAAGCAGGTTTACACACTGCAACCAGTTGTGCAGTCAGTCGTATGATCAGTTGAGCAGACAGAGTACTGCACATCTTCCACATCTGAATCAATATGGGACAGGGTGCACTGAGATAAACGTCATTGTAAGTACGCCAATCCAATTTGCAACCCTTTTTAGGTGCATTTTAATATGATAAAATTGCATTAAGGGGCGTTTTGGTAAATTCTCGGTCTATTCTGAGACTTCCGGAAACATTCCATAAGTTTCTCGCGAATGAAGTACTTTTTAGTACTTTGCTCATGCCAAAGGATCTACAAGGAATAAATCTGTTTTGGACCTTTTGGGTATTATCCCAGAATGTTCCAGAACCAGGTTTTGGCGCTAGAAATAGTTATGGTCACCTTGTGTCACGCGACTAATCGAAGCATGGAAATTGGATACAGAATGCCGTGCGACACAACTGGACCATGAACTGCAGCTATAAATAAGACCCTCTGCCTCTCATTTCAGGATCCCAATTCCATTCCCTAAAGTCACTCTGCCAAATTTGCACCAGAACCTCTCTCTCTCCTCCTTCCACACAAAACCTACACCAATTCCCTTCCAATTCCTTCACATCTCATCCAATTCACCCATCTCCCTCTCATACATCACATCCCCCTTGGAATCATCAATCCAACACTCCATCTGTGTTTGGACCTCCATTCCAGCAGCTCAATCAAAGCTCTCTAAACCTAACTTAGTGTAGAGATCGTAGACTACAAGGGTAAAGATTCTCTCCATTCCTATCTCTCTCATCCATTTGCTACTTGCTTGTTTCATTGCAATTTTCATCCCTCCACTTGATAATCAAGCTCCTTCCGCTTCTGATTATCAAGTGGAAACTGCCATCTCTCTGTTTAAATGTGTTTTGCTTGAACTAATTGATTGTTCATAATGTGATTTGATCCATATTACTGCTTGTTCATCAAGGGAGTGTGGATATCCCCATATCCACACTCCTTTGGTCGATTCATTGTTAATTCATTGTATTCTGAGCTGAATTGGTTTGATAATTGGATCTGATTTCGTTTTTGTTGAATTGAATTTCGAATTGTAAAGCTCCTGAAGATGGTAAACATACGTTACGCGACACAATTGGACATGAGGAGTCCTGTGTAACGCAACACAAGTAGACCTCTGCAGAGACTATTATTTCAGTTGTAATTCGTTCTTCTGGTTTGCTTGTCACTCAAGGTAGAGTGTAGATCCTAGATATCTACATTCACAGGAAGTGACTGTGTTGATCTCTGTGTTTTGTGATCATCTGTTATTGCTGTAATTGTGTCTTGTAAAGTCTCTGAAAGGTGATCATTGGTGTCACGCGGCACAACATGACCTCCAGGTCCTGTGTCAGGCGACACAAGTGATCCTTTGCAGAAGGCTTAGTTTCAGTTGTAATCTGTCTTGTCCTCGTTGTAAGTGGGATGTGGCCTCCCACAGTAAATGGTTCACAAGTTGTAATCCTTCCTTTGAGCAATAAAGCAAAGCATTAATAGGCATTTTATACATATTTTGTCACACACAATTTGCGTACACGTTTGAATGTTTTGAATGTTGAACATAGAAAGACTCATCTACGGACGAGGCATGTTGGGTGAACTCTCGGTTCTTCCCAACACGTAACTTGACCCCCGAACCCATTTTCTCTTTTAAAAGGTTTTCAATGTTTCCTTTAAAATGGCGTGGCGACTCCTATTTTTTTCGGCGAGTGCACATTCAGTGGCGACTCTGCTGGGGACTTGAAACTTGTTTTTCAAAAAGTGGGTCAAACTTTCGTGTTTGTTCAACATTCAATTCCTTCATTTGTGTGTGCATTGTTTGTGGCATTATTGAAATTACCTGGGATTTCGCGCGGGACGCGAAATGCAGTTGTCTTTCACGGAGGGTTGGTGTCTAAGACCTCGCTTTTCAGGAAGGAGAGGAGTCGCCACGCGGTTTTTGTATTTTGAGCCCAAAACGTTGAGAAACGGCTATTGGTTGAAAATGGTGTCATTTTTATTGCTAGCAAAAACATAGGAAAAGGCTTTGAAAATGGGGAATCATTTTTATTGGTAGCAAAAATGAGAAAAAGGCTTTTTGAGTACCAGAGATTGTTAGGTTCGGAGGTCACGTTACGTTTCGGGAAGAGTATATTGAGATCACCCGAAACGCCTCGTATGACGAGTCTTTCTACCTTTCTCAAAATCGTGTGCGTGTGTGTCTGTGTGTGTTTGCATTTTGAAATGGGGGCTTGAATGACAAGCATAATCTTGGTTTGAATGTCAAACGTTGATTATGGGATCTTGTTTGAAAAGGCGAGGGTTTGAATGACAAACGTCGGTTTTGAAGTTTTAGGAAAAGTGGCGCGAATGCTGATTTTAACCGTTTATCTTAAGTGTTAAATGTTGACTTTTAAGAAAAGAGTGTTTGAATGTCAAACGTCGGATTTTGAGTTTGAAGATGAGCGTTTGGATGCCAAACGTCATTTCGTGCATTTTGAAAGAGAGTTCGAATGTCGAACTCCGGTTTTGAACCAGGCATGTCATTGTTAACGATTTTACGGGAAAAACGTATTAAATGATTTTGAATGTCAAAAGTCGGCTTTTAAGTTTGAAGATGAGCGTTTGGATGCCAAACGTCATTTCGCGCGTTTTGAAAGAGAGTTCGAATGTCGAACTCCGGTTTTGAACCGGGCATGTCATTGTTAACGATTTTACGGGAAAAACGTATTAAATGATTTTGAATGTAGAAAGTCGGCTTTTAAGTTTGAAGATGGGCATTTGGATGTCAAACGTCATTTCGCGCTTTTTGAAAGAGAGTTCGAATGTCGAACTCCGATTTTGAACCGGGCATTACATTGTTAACGATTTTACGGGAAAAACGTATTAAATGATATGCGATCAACAAATCGGGTTGCGACTCGGACTTCAAAAAGTAAATACTGTCACGATCCAAATGGATCGGACTTTTAAATGATAGTATTTAAAATGCGGTATCGTCGGAATCATACGATCCGGAATTGTAAAGTACGATCGACCAGCCAAACAGCTCAGAATTGTAAAGTACTATCGACGAGCCAAACAGCTCGGAGTTGTAAATTGTGTGAAAGTAAATGACGTTTGATGGATCAAACGGTCCAGAATTTGTAAATGACAGGAATTTAAATGACGATCGACGGATCAAACGATCCGGAATTGTAAATGACATAAAAGTAAACGGAACGGGGTCGGAATGCCGTTTTAACCCGAGATTACTTCTCTTACGGGAATAGAAGATGATCTAGGGGCTAAAACGTATCGGACCCCGTTAGATGGAGGTGTCTAGATTTCAACAACGTCGTCCAAAACAGTTGTAGCGACTGGCGCATAAATCGAGACGGAACGAGAGTTTTAAAAAGAGAGGGAGCTACCTATGGCTAGGGTCGGCTCCTTTGGCTCGGTGGGCATATACGGGATACGAAAGTGTGTTTGGAACGGTGTTTCGAGGTGGCGGGGGTTGTATTTGATCGAATTACAGAGTTTTCACGCAAAATGAGGTAAAACTGGGGCTCGGGAGAGGGGAGAACCAGTTTAGGCCGTGGGTTTTTGGTGAAAGGGAGTAATTTTTGTTGTTACAAATGGCTTTGACAGCCTCTGTATTTATAGGTGAATTTTCAGGATCAGTCCGGACGGACTGAAAGTGTAAACCAGGGGGTTTTGTGAAACTTTGGAAATTGGAGGGACTTGCTGGCAATTCTGAATTTTCTGCAAATGAGTCCGGCCGGACTGAGACTGCATACCAGGGGTATTTTTGTCTTTTCACTCTGAATTTGATTGAAGGGTGACTAGGGAGCTGTGGCATGTAAGCCATATGTCCCTGTGACTCACAGGTCCATGGATTTTCGTGCCATATTTTCCGGTTTTGTTCGTTTTTAAAATAACAGTCCAGAAAATGTCCGAAATGCCCTCGGAAAGTGTGTTTTTCAGGGAAAGTCATACTTTTACGTGCAACGACGTGTGTTGAGTACGCTTTGACGTCAGGATGCACGGGGCAGTCTCGGGACGTGTCGTTGGCTTGGCAACGGGGAGCTTAACGGGTTCCGGTTAACCTGGAGCGGGCCAGTTAACGGATTCCGATTAACTTTCTCACAGATTTTGATGATCCAGATTTGGGTACTTAAAGTTAGCCCCTCAGCGACGTCACTTCCGAAGGAGGTGGGGTCGTTGAAAAAAGATAAGGATCCAAATCGGGGGATGCCTTACTTTGAAAGAGGCCTGGGCGGTCAGCTGGCTAGACCCTTAGCGAAAGGATTCCTACATATCCCGAGCGGGAATCAAGCCGATCGTAGTTCGTAGGTGCAAGGAGCCGCGCGTGGGGACCTTGACCTGAGCGAGACTGTTGGGAGGCATCTAAACCTAAATGAGACCATCGCGAGGCACCTGGACCTGAATGGAGACTATTGTGAGGCATCAGAACCTGGGATTTCTGAAACCTTCAAGGGCGTGTGGCACCTCAGACCAGAGTTGCTGAACATACGAGGGCGTGTGGCGCCTCAGACCGGAGTTGATGGAACATACGAGGGCGTGTGGCGCCTCAGACCGGAGTTATTGAAACCTACGAGGGCGTGTGGCGCCTCAGACCGGAGTTATTGAAACCTTTGAGGGCGTGTGGCGCCTCAGACCTGGATTGCGAGGATGCGTTTATCCTGAGACGAAGGCATTCGTGCCTTGAGTACTAGACTCATGACGACTGCCAGGTTTATCCGCCGGGGATAGGGTGGCAATGATGGGAATGGTTGCATTAAACAGGCGTTATTAATAACACGGGAGGATTGACGTTCTAACGAAGGGGTTAGGAACAGGATGTGGTCTTGGGAGAGACTGACACATTGCTGGGGAAAAGCATCCAGAGTTCTGACGGGGTCAGTTAGGAACTGAGAGGGTTGATTGACGTTTATTCTTTAGACAAATAGTCTTAGGATCCTGCTGGGGAGGAATGTTCGGGCTTACGGTGATGGCCGAAGAGGGATTGTTGTGCAGGCTTACCTTGATGGCCGGTGTAGTGGGACGATCGGGCTTACAACTGGCGGCCGGGGAAGTGAACGATGGTGAAAACTGATAGAAATTTTGACGTCGGGAGATGGAATTGTGACTTGAATGTCCGGAGATAGGATGGAGCGTTTGAATGTCAAACGTCGGTTCGGGGCTGGAATGAGCATTTGAATGTCAAACGTCAACCTGAGATGTCAATGAGCGTTTGAATGTCAAACGTTAACTTGAGATGTAAATGAGCATTTGAATGTCAAACGTCAACTTGGGATGGAAGTGAGCATTTGAATGTCAAACGTCAACTTGATATGTAAATGAGCGTTTGAATGTCAAACATCAACTTGGGATGGAAGTGAGCGTTTGATTGTCAAACGTCGACTTGAGATGTAAATGAGCATTTGAATGTCAAACGTCAACTTGAGATGGAAGTGAGCGTTTGAATGTCAAACGTCAACTTGAGATGGAAGTGAGCGTTTGAATGTCAAACGTCGACTTGAGATGTAAATGAGCGTTTGAATGTCAAACGTCAATTGGGGATTGAGAATTTAAAGTCTGGAGATGAGTGTTAGTGAAAACTAACTGGGAATTTAACGTCTGGAGACGAGCGTTAGTGAAAACTAACTGAGAATTTAACGTCTGGAGACGAGCGTTAGTGAAAACTAACTGGGAATTTAACATTTGGAGACGAGCATTAGTGAAGACTAAATGGGTATTTAATGTCTGGAGACGAGCGTTAGTGAAGACTAACTGGGAATTTAACGTCTGGAGACGAGCGTTAGTGAAAACTAACTGAGAATTGATCCTCGGGGGATGGGGTGTTAGAAATGTCTAACTTGGGGGAAATTTTACACTTTTGGGGGCCAAAAGGGGTAAAATTGAAACTGCGAGAAGTTGAGGGGCTAAATTGGCAAGGAATCTTTCTGCTGCAGAAAGAGTCCGGCCGGACTGAACCTGAAGTTTACCATGTTGTTATCAGTGCCAAGGCCGACGGGAATTTGGACCATTCCTCCATTTTTCCAGGCGAAAAAGAGAGAAAATAGAGGAGAGAAACCATTCCAAATTGTGAGTTTTGCTCAAATTTGAGAGGGAAAATCAACATGGAGGGTGATTTGGGAACAATGGCTCGTCATGGAAGGACCGATAATGAAAGAACGCGGTTGGTTCGAACCATTCGAACCACTACTCTTCCATTGAATCCGGCGGAGATCTACCCGGCTAGGGAGAATCACAAATCCAAAGGAGGGATCGAGAGACAAGTAAACTTCCTTCAAATTCCATTAATTTTAAGAATGCGCATTCTTTAAATGTTAGAAATTTGACTAGAAATGAGTTAGGGATTTTGGTGCCCAGATTGGGGCTTTTGACTTTGCTATGCGCCTTTGTCGAAATTGACTAGAGTGTAGTTCAATTGACACTATGGGTAGATGACATAAAAATTTTGGTTTCAAAATTCCATGCCTAGTTGTGTTTTTCGAATTTAAAGTATGTTTAAATCGGGAGGGAGTAAATTTTCAAAATGTTCGAAATGATTTGAAAGTTCCGAATTCGACGGAGTTTTCGAAAGGTTTTGAAAGTTCCGGATTCGACGGAGTTTTCGAAATGTTTTGAAAGTTTCGGATTCGACGGAGTTTTCGAAATGTTTTGAAAGTTCCAGATTCGACGGAGTTTTCGAAATGTTTTGAAAGTTCCGGATTCGACGAAGTTTTCGAAATGTTTCGAAAGTCTTGGACCGTTAATATTCCAATCGGGATGGAAATATTTTAGGAAGAAATGAGAACTATATCTGCGTTGCATCCTTTAGATATGCGTTCGTTCACTCTGTTGATGTCGCTTTTGTGCTTAACGTATTCTTGCCTTGTTCACCTGTAGGGGCGAGGGACAGTTGACGTTCACAACCTGAAGAGTCGGGGAGCCTTCGAGGCAGTTCGAGCGCTATGGGAGATACTCCCGAACGAGCCTCGAGATGGAGAGAAGAGTCCACGGCAGCTTGTGGTTGACTCCGATTTGGCTGGGTTTATCAGCGTGGTAGCCACGGTGGCTGTGACGCAGAGGGCGAGGTCCATGTACGTAGCTCTGAGCGAGTACTGGTGGGATACGACCCACACTTTTCATTTCAGGTGGGGGGAGGTGACTGTGACTCCCACTGACTTTGCAGCTATCAGTGGGTTGCCAACCTGGGGCAACGCGCTGGTGTGGGTGGACGGTTATACTCCAGGGCAGTTGTTGGAGCTGCTGGGTTTCGATATTACCGATGCCAGGGGCTTAGGTATTCGGTACAGGCCAATGGAGACCCATCTGAGGAGAGGTATTGATGCATATGGGGAGGGCTCCCCTAGGATGACCGCTGAGCATCTGGCTCGAGGGTTTCTATGGTTCGCATTGTCAGCGACTCTGTTTCCGACTTCTGACACATCCTGTCACTTCCCTTTGCTCGGTTCGCTGACTGATCTGGACGCCGTGAGGGGGTTTACATGGGGGGAGGCTGGACTGGCCGAGCTCTACCATGCCTTGGACAGGTTCTCGCGGGGAGAGGAGAGCACCTTATGTTGCTTCTCATTTGCTTTGGATGTAAGTTCACGTCTTTTTCTCTTCCTTGTCTCATTTCTGTACTCGCATGTATCTGCTCTGTAGCTGACATAACTTTCCATTTGCTTGACAGGTCTGGTGCTTTGAGGTGTTCAGCCCGCAGCGATGGGAGATTAAGGAGGCTTACCAGTCCTTGTTCCCTGCCATGTTGTCTTGGCAGAAGGATGCGAAGAAGGCGGTGTCATCGGGAGAGGGTACTCGACTGTCATATGAGGAGGTGTCTCAGGCCCTGAGCCGAGAGTTCTCCGAGCGGATCCAGCTGACTTGGTTGAGCCGGATTCATGTCGATGTGGTCCAGGTTGTGAGTGAGGTTACGCGTCGGCGGAAGCTGCTGGTGGGACTTCACTGCGACGCGATGTATCGGGGGGAGAGGGTGACACGTCAGCATGGACCGGGGTCCCTTCCTATGGTGCCGGAGGATCCGCCTCTACACATGCAGCATCCTTTATCGATGCCGATGGAGGAGTTGGAGCGGTATAGACAGGGCGTGTTCTATACCGAGTATGTCATAGCGGGCGCCGACTATGACACTTTCTTGAGGATGAGGCTGAGGAGCCCACAGGTGCAGCACAAGGAGGGCGAGGGCCTTGGATATCCCCGAGACTACTCGCTCCCACGTGCTAGGTTGGCGTACGAGGGGCTGGACGGTTCGCATAGGCGGTTGGTGATCCCTATTCTGGAGGAGCCGAGACCTTAGTACAGAGCGGACCCCAACGCTTCGGTGAGTGCCTTTGAGTTTCTGCATATGATAGTAGCATTCTGCAGGTGTTGCGTCTGTACTTTCTGTTTGTCTTTTGACGACTTTCCTGGTTTGCAGGTGTCTGGCCGCACGTACAACCAAGCTATGAGACAGTTGGACGGGTGGGCCAACTACACTAGGAGGCTCGTGGAGTTCCTGAAGTGTAGTTCCCGGAGGAGTGTGGCTGTTCGTGAGCCGAGGCCGTCTAGGCCGAGAGGTTCGTCTGCTTCCACGGCTGGTGGAGCGGACTTTGCGCAGGGATTTGGCCAGTTCTCGGGCGAAACGGCGGGGTTCGGAGCTCGTCCTTCTTCGCACTCGGGGCACAAATAGGGAGAGTCCTCGAGTTCGCAGGCGCAGAGGCGGCCTTTCGCGTATTCCCACCTGGAGAAATTCGGAGATTATCTGTTCTCAATGGATCCGGCTGCTGCGGGGCAGTACATCGAGTGCTCGGATGACGAGCATGACTCTGAGTAGTCCTCTTTTATTGCTTTTTAGACAAAATGTATGTATTGTCAAGAACAATTTGACTTGTATTTGAAAAAGGTGCCCATGAGGCGGAACCTGTATTTTGCACATCTATTTAGTGATTACCTTCTTCTATTTTCGGCAAATAAGCAAGTAGGTTGATCAAAAATAAATAAAATGAAACATGCTTAAAAAATTGAACGGGTCAAAATTTATGCCTATATGCACTGATATTTAATTAGTTGCACTGTTGCACGAGCCCGGGGCAGAAGTGGTGTTGGCAGTGGTTGATTGAAACCATGGGAGCACGCAGATTCACAAAAGTATGAACAGGGCTTGGTTTGGAATTGTTTCCAATTTGAGAGCAGCTGGCTGCAGAGTTGACCAAGTCAACTGCAGAAAGAGTCCGGCCGGACTGAGGATGAATTTCCAGAATCTTTTAAATTGCAGTTTCAGCTTTGCAATTTGTAAGAAACTGCGCATTTGCCTTTGATCCATTAGCTGAATTCTCTCAAATTCCTAAGGTTTCCTTCACTCTTTCCATGGCTCCATTTCCTAAGCTATCGTCTCGGATGCAAGAGCGATACCTGGAAAATTTCTAGTCGTGGGTACGAAACCACACGAGGCAAAACAAAGGGTTTTTCGAGGGTTGTTACGGGATGAAATCTGTTTGGGCTTTAAAGGAGCTCATGCCAGATTGGGATCTCTTGAGAGCCGCGGCTCATTTCTGGGATGTACGGAGGAATGTGTACAACTTCTCGTACAACGAAATCACTCCCATGTTCGAAGATTTCCGAGCCATTCTGGGAGGACCTGAGACGGAACAGCTAGTTCTTCCCTATGCGGGTGGCATGGCCACTGTTGAGAAGTTAGTGTTTCTGCTTGGTATCTCGGCTGGAGAAGCATACGGGATGCTGATATTGAACACAGACTATGTCGACATTTCGGGGCTGCCCGATAGATTTGCCGATGTTGAGGGGAGCTTTTTCGCTTGGGATACGTTTGCTCTGTGCTCGATTGCTACTTTGTTCATATTCATGTCCCTGGGTGTGTGCCATCACAGTGTACTTGACCTGGTGAGGCAGTGCCGGAACGGAGGAGACATCATGCCTTTGGTCTTGGGCGAGACGTTCCTGGGCATAGGTCGGATGGCGACCGGCAGCCGATACATGTGGGGAGGGAGTCCCGCTATGCTTACCATGTGGTTGAGGGAGAGGTTGCAGATGATGCCCGAGGTGCCAGTGTCGTGTGACACTTGGTCCTTTTCTCGACGTCCTTTGGTGATAGGGGCGATCGAGCCGTGAATCGGAGCCGCTGGATGGCCGGACTCGCACGCATCACTTGCGATGGTGGGTTCCTCATTTGGAAGTTCTGAGACTTGTCGGACCGTTCAGAGGGTCTCTTGGTTGTCAGAGTGTCGGGGTTGTCCCAGACATCTTTCTACATTCCATCGTTGGTGCTGTGACAGTACGGGCTGGAGCAGGTGCCACTGACGAGTTTGAGTTATGCTGCTACCTTCGAGGTGGGATCTCTGCTGATGGAAGATCCTTCGACGCTATTGCTACTCACACGGTTGTGGCAATACACATCTTTTCCTGCCAGGGTTCTCTTTCACCGGAGAGGGGGCACTGTTCTGTCTACGCAGTATCTGAACTGGTACGAAGAGTGTATAGGGGAGACACAGATGGCCATCTTGTAGAGACGGAGTGAGCTGTTGGGTGTTGATTACCTGGACAGCTCGACCTTGAGGAGGGCCGAAGCGGGAGCTAACCCTCAGGATCGTACTGGGGACGACATGGCTGACTATGAGGCCAATGCTGATCGGGAGGCCGATCAAAGCACGGTTATGATGGCTCGAAGAGAGGTGGCTCAAGATAGAACTAGGGAAAGGGCTACATTGGCAGCTGCAGGTTTGACGGAGGCTTCGGGCAGGATCCCTGAGCCAGGTAGAAGGACTACGAGAATATTCCCTGTGAAGGTGAAGAATACTCGCCGTGAAAAAGGGAAGGGGAAGAAGGATGAAGGACAAAGTACGGGAAACTAGGTTGACCTTGCTGTCCAGAGTATCCACCCACTGTCATTGCAGACACATTAACTGATTAATGTATTTTTGTTGTTTTGCTAGCGTGTAGCGTGTCAAGAGTTGACCGTGCTTGAACTCATCAAAGATTGTTTTAACCGTAATGAATTTGTAGGTTAATTGAAAAGAGTTTTTCGAAACACAAGCAATTGATGCTTATTTGTTTTTTTTTATTTTTGAGACCGAACCAATGATGGCTGCCTGCGTTCCCCTTTTACAATTGGACTAAGGGGCTCAGGTCACCGAAGTTCGACACTTTAGGTGAATTTGAGAAAAACAAAGACAAAAGAAGTGCGACCCTGTTTTTTACCTGGATCATTGACGGGAATGTATCCAGTTGGGTATTACTCTTTTAGCACTTTAATTTTACTGAGGGCTGGTGTATGGGGAAGGAGAGTTGACTCGTGCTCTTCCTCAAATGAAGTATCTGTGGAGCTTGCTTCCGTTTACGGGGTTCACGAAAAGGTTCCCGTCCAAATCTGCTAACTTCATGGCTCCTCTCTAGAAGATTCTTTGTACCACGAACGATCCTATCTAGGTAGGCTCCCACTTTCCGAGGGGATTGGTCTGCGTAGGAGGCTTTTCCTTTAGCACCAAGTCGGCTTCTCTGATGTCTCGGATCTTGACTTTCTTATCAAATGCTCGGGCCATTCTGCTTTAGTAGGCTCGAGTGTGTTCCATGGCTTTCAATCTGTGCTCATCGAGTAGAGCAAGTTCGTCGTGAAAGCTCTGTAGTCATTCAACCTCATTGATCCCATTTTCCAAGAGGACTCGGAGGGATGGAATTTCCAATTCCACGGGTAACATTGCTTCCATTCTGTAGGTAAGTGCGAACGGAGTCTCCCCTGTGGCGGTTCGGCGATGTTACGTATCCCTGAGAGGGCTAGATGTAGCTTTTTGGGCCAGTCCTGACCTCTGGTGGTCATCTTTCTAATTATCATTGCGAGAGTCTTGTTTGCTGCCTCTACTGCACCATTGGTTTGTGGTCTGTAGGGAGAAGACTTGTGATATGTGACTCTGAATTCGGTCAGCAGTTGGTCACAATCTCCTTTGAAGTGGGTCCCATTGTCGGATATGATCTCGTTGGGCACTCCGTATCGACACATGATGTTCTCTTTGATGAACTCGGGCACCTTCTTAGAATTCAGTACCTTGTACGATTTGGCTTCTACCCATTTGGTGAAGTAGTCGACTGCGACTAGAATGAACTCGTGACCATTGCTCCCTGACGGAGTAATTTTGCCAATGAAGTAATTTCCCCAGGTGGCGAAAGGCCATGGCGTAGTCATGTAATAGAGTTCGTGAGGAGGGATGTGATTGAGGTTGGAGAACCGTTGACATTTGTCGCAGCTTCGGACGAACTGGATGCAGTCTGTTTCCATTGATATCCAATAGTATCCCATACGGAGGATGATCTGTGTTAATGCTCTGGCGTTCATGTGCGGACCACTGGTTACGTTGTGAACTTCGTTCATTAGCTCGCTGGCTTTTTTTTTTTTTACACACCGAAGGAGTGGCCCTTGGTGGCGCTTCTTGTACAGCATACCCCCCAGAATGATGAAATGGGATGCCAGGCATTTTAATGCCATCATGTTTTTGGCTTTGATCCCTTCTTTGTATTTTCCATCTTCATTTGTGAAGGAAGCTTCTCCGTTTTGGAGGTACTGGTATATTTGGTTGTACCAGGATTCGTCGATCGTGTCATTTTTTATTTCGATCTCACAGCAATAAGAGGGTGTTTCCCGTCTGCCTATTCTGAGGGGTTTTACTGATTTCCCATCGGGGATTTCGACAAGAGAGCCGAGGGTTGCCAGGGCATCTGCGAAGCGGTTCCTGTCTCTTGGTAAATAATGGAAAGAGATGTCCTTGAACTGAGCAATGAGCTCCTCCATGTACGTGTGGTACTTCTGGAGGCCAGTATCTATCGTCTTCCATTTGTTGGACACTTGATTGATGATCAATGCTGAGTCACCGTATACTTCCAGTTCTGAGATGTTGCGCTCGAGGGCGGCTTCCAGACCGACTGCACAGGCTTCGTATTCTGCTACATTGTTGGTCGTTTCAAAATTAAGCTTGATGGCTATGGGAGTGTGCTCGTCCTTAGGATCGATAAGGAGCATTCCAATACCATTTCCATTCTTGTTGGCTGCCCCATCGAATAAGAGTTGCCAGCGGTTTGTGCTGTTGAGTGAGAAGATTCCGTCGTCCGGGAACTGCGGATCAGGACCCTTGGGTTCACTGCTTGGGAAGTCTGCCAGCTGATCTGCCATTACTCTGCCCTTTGTTGATTTTCGGACCATGTACTTGATGTCGAACTCAGCCAGGAAGAATGACCACTTGGCTAGTCGCATTGACATGGATAGCTTGTCAAAGAGATATCGGACGGGGTCCATTTTGGAGACCAGGAGCACTGAATGTGACTGCATGTAGTGTTTCAGTTTCCCGACTACCCATACCAAGGCGGTACAAGTTTTCTCTAATGCTGAGTAGCTGAGTTCACTTCCTTGAAGCTTCCGGCTTACGAAGTAGATTGCATGCTCAACCTTGGAATCTTTTTGTTCTTGTGCCAGCATTGCTCCGATTGACGTGTCTGTTACTGTCAAGTACAGGAGTAGTGTCTTGTCTTCATGTGGCGGGCACAGAATTGGGGGATTCACCAAGTATGTCTTGATTTTTTTGAAAGCCGTCTAGCACTCGGCGTCCCAGTTGATGTCGGCATTCTTCTTTATCAGTTTGAACATTACCTCGCAGAGAGATGTCAACTGGTTGATGAAGCGACTGATGTACTGAAGTCTTCCCATGAAACTTTTCACTTACGTCGTGAGTGCGAGGCGGCTTCATGTCGATGATGGCCTTGATTTTCTTGGGATCGGCTTCCATACCTCTTTCTGTAACCATGTACCCCAGTACTTTACCTTGCTTGACGCCGAAGGTGCACTTCGCAGGGTTCAATCTCATAGAGTGCTTTCTGAGTCTGTTGAAGAACTTTCTCAGATCTGTCATGTGCTACATGTTTGATCCTCTGGAGTGGATGATCATGTCATCGATATATACTTCGATTTCCTTGTGAATCATGTCATGGAAGAGGGTTGTTGCAGCCCGCTGGTAAGTAGCCCCAGCGTTCTTCAGACCGAACGGCATGACCGTGTAGCAATATGTCCCCCACGGGGTGGTGAAAGCAGTCTTGGCTTGATCTTCCTCGGACATTTTGATCTGGTTGTATCCAGTGAACCCATCCACGAAGGATTTTACCTCGAAATTTGACGTGGTGTCGACTAGCATGTCGATGTTAGGCAGTGGGAAATCATCTTTAGGGCTGGCCTTGTTGAGATCCCGGAAATCTATGCAGCATCTGACCTTTCCATTGGCCTTGGTGACCGTCACGATGTTGGAGAGCCAGGTCGGGTACTCAATTACTCTGATGAAACCAACTCGGAGCATTTTCTCAATCTCTTCTTTCACTTGCAAGGACCACTCTGGCTTGATCTTGCGCAACTTTTGTTTGATAGGCTTGGATTCTGGATCCAGGGGAATTTTGTGCTCCATAATCGAGGGATCGAGTCCTGGCATGTCCTGGTATGACCAGGCAAACACGTCAACATACTCCCGGAGGAGGTTTATCAGGGCTTCCTTTTCTGCATCAGCGAAGAAACTGCCCACTTGTGTCTCTTTAGGCTCTTGTACTGACCCCGGGTTCACTTTGGTCATAACCTCTTCGGCAGCTTGGGCCCGGTTGTCCTCTCGGTCAACTACACGCTTGAGAACTTCTTTAATGTATTATTCGTTTAATGTGTCTGCTTCTTTATCAATTGATTCGTTATTAACGTCTTTTAAGTTGTTTGTTAACTTATCAGTTGTTAAAGTGGCAATGAGGGGATACTCCGCAAGATCAGATTTATCATTAGATGCGAACGGAAATACATTGTTGGCTACATTATCATAGTCTTCCGGCGTAAGGCCGTTGGACGACTCAGAGAACTGGACTCTGACAAGGACTGACTCAAAGGGTTCGAGACCGGGTTTAGGGAGATGTGGGTGCAGGCCCAGATTGTCTTCCACCCCGCTGGCTTGCCCTTGGTTCAGTGAAAGTTACCCAGTTCTTCGGTGGCATTCTTGGATGCTTGATGAGGGTTCGGGGATCGAGAGGCTTGGCCGCTGTCCCAATCATGGCGATCATGCTATTTTCGGAGCCCGGAGTCAATCGGGTTTGGCACCTCCATGACTTCTTCAAAAAGACTCTGTAGAGCTGGTCCACTGAGAGCGTCTTCTATGAATTCTGGTTCCTTCTGCCTTGGAGTTACTGTCTCGAATGTGGCCTCGGTGGCTGATCCAAACAATCTGTTTCCTGTGGAGAGTGCCTCAAGCTGCTCTTCCAAGTCTGGGATTCCCTTGAATGTGTGCTCAGGCTGAACCGTGGTGGCAATTGGTCCAGGTAGAGCTGTGATGTAGAGGAACGCTCCCCTTATCGGATTAGCCTTGAGTCCTCTAAAACGCTTGAGGTCCCGTGATAGCTGTTCCATCCTTTACGTAGTCTCGTCTTGGCTATCCACTGTTTCTTTCTCATCTTCATCAGTTCCACTGTCGGTCCCCTCGGCTTCGCTGTCGGTTCATTGTCGGTCCCCTCGGTTCTGTCGGTTCCCTTGTCGGTCCCCTCGGTTCCGCCGGTTCCCTTGGTGAAGTAATGAGCGAGGTCGAAAGCTGTAAGGTCGGAGGTTGGGTGTGCCGTCGGAGGTTCCCCTTTTGCGGGCTGCTGCCTTGGTGCGGGCGAGCCTTTTGTTTTCCCTGATGTCAGCCGGTGTTGGCACATAACCAAGCCCCTGGATCGTGGTGTGGTCCTTGACTTCAATGACTTGGTGTTGGCCCAGTAACCTTTTGCCGAGCCCCAGTCCTGGGATGAAGTTCATGAGTTTCATCATCTTCATGGCGGGAGGAATCTTGTCTTGGAACAGTGGAAGGTCCACGTTACATATTTGGATCTTGGAGGTCTCCAAAGTGAATCCAGTTAATGCCATGTCGTCATTATGCTTGATTTCTAACACTGGAATGTTGTTGGTGCTGGTCCCCTCGGCGGTGACGTTGTCACCGTAGACTGTGGTTAGCTCGTTGCCTTACATGAAATTGATGCACTGATGAAGGGTGGATGCCACGCCATTGATTTGATGCAGCCAGGGACGCCCCAGGATGGCTGTGAAAGTGATTGGAATGTCCAACACTTGGAATTTGGTGGGGATCATCTGCTTGCCGAACCAGATGTTAAGAGTAGCAACCCCGAGAACTGTACGGGAAGTAGAGTCATAGGCCTTGACAGTGTGGACTGAAGGCTTCAGATCTGTGGGCTTGATGTCAAGCAGGTCCATCATCTTGGCGGGCAAGACATTCATTCCGGAACCTCCGTCTACCAACACGTGGGGAAGGCGACGCTCGTCCAGCTGGACTGTGATGTAGAGTGGCTCATTATGATCAGCCCCAAATTTTGGCAGGTCCAAATCTGTGAAGGTGATAATGTTTCCGTAGTGGATATTGCCAATCATCTGAATGACTTCGTCTGGGGTTGCGTCCATGGGGACTATGGTTCGGGCCAGACTTTCCTCTAGCTTGAGCTTGTGAGGATACGAAGATGTGAACAGGGACCAAAGGGAAATGTTCGCCTGGGTTTGCTTGAGCTGAGTGAGGATCGGGTCCTCTTTCACGGAACTTGTGTCTTCGGGCAGGCCGGGTTGCGGTTCTGGCTCCGCTGGCTTTTTAGTGGCCTTAGGTGGTAATGCATGGACTTGACCCGATCGGGTCAGGACGCTAACATCAGGCTTGGTTCCTTCTGAACAGGTCGCTCTGAGTTGATCCATAGTCAGAGGAGGATTCCTCGTAGCGTAGGGCCATATGTCTTCCCTCAATTCATTGATTGTAGATGTGTTCCCGGGAGCTTCGGCAGCTTTTCGGATTCTGTCCTAGGATACTGGCTTAGGTGCCTCTGCGAGGAGGTAGTTTATGTTTTGCCGCAGCTGTTCGAACGTCAATGCGCAACAGTGGTTGCCAGAACTGAACTGTGCGTTGCTGACCCTCCGGGGGAGGCTGGAGAGTTCTTGGTTCAAGCGAACAGTCTCCTTGATCTCTTCACGGTATACCGCGCTCCTTTCCTTCTTGCTGAGGATGCTCAGGGCATTCTGGAGTTGGGTTTGGCGATACTCATGGTTTGCTAATTTTCCTCCACTCTTGGCCCAGATCAACTTTCTTGCAGCAGAGCCTGCGTCGAGAGTTAGCGCTTGCGTTTCTTCCCACATGAGAATAGCCAGTGCTTCTTTGAACTGCGTGCGGCAGTCTAGGTAGACCTCCATTGGGGAGAGCTTTCCCTTCTTCTTTATCTGAGTGGCGGGTATGTCGAAAGGTGCGTACACGGCTTCCCGAACATCTGCCCATGTAACTGGTTGCTGTCCCAGTTGATCGTTTCTGTAAATGAATGCCGCAGTCTGTGGAATCTCCTTGAGCAGTTGTTGGAGATGTATTTCCATATTTCTCTTATTTTTGAATAGACCTTCCTCTCTCAGTTGGCCTTTTAGTTTGATAGCGGAAATGATCCGTCCCCATCCCCCTAGGACCCTTGGGATTCCGATTTTGTTGACTTCATGTCTGGCTTGGAAGAGAATGGTTTCATCGTCTTCGTCGTCGCTTTCACAGAGAACTTGCTTTCCTCGGGGAGATAAGCGCTGGTATTCATTCTGCTGTGCCATTCCATCTCCTAGGTCATCGGGACCGTTGACCTCCCTCCTTTGGCAGAGGGGGTTGGATGAGAGCAGACGGTAGTCCAGGAAGTTGCCGTGGGCAAAACCCTTAAGGTCGAACTGGTCTAGAGTAGCCTCTAGCTTTCTGTCTGAAGCTGCTTGTGACACTTTAAGGGCTTGGTCCCTGTGGGTCTTTTGAGCTTGGTTTTCGTCCCAGAGACGGTTCTCTTGAGCGGCTAGTTCCATGAGGGCTTTCCTTGCGAGAGCTAAACAGTCTCCGTAGGTACGCACCGTCTGACTAGTGTCTAGAACTGTGATCACATCCAAATCTCCGAATGGCGGAAACACTTGGATTATGTTGACGACGGAAGTCGGGCTGGGACATTCCATGCGGCCCTCCTTGATCTCGGTTACCAAGAAGTTTGCCCATATCTGCTTGATTGAACACACGGGGGTGTTGAATTCTACGATGTTGATAGTCTTGTGATCTCGCTGGATTGCCAAGTCTATCAAAGCTAGCAGTTTGCTGGTGGGATGTCTGAATCCGTGACCGTGACGACTGGGAGCAGAATAAAACTGGAGCATGTTGATGCTAAGGTGGTCATTTCCGTCATCGGAAGGTTGATCTGTCTCGCGGAGAAGACCTTTATAGATGTTTTCAGGGTGGCTACTGGAAGCGTTCCCGAGGTTGATCTGATTTGTAGCAGGGTGAGGAGCTTTGTCTCCTTCACTGTTGCCCTTGGCCTTGGCGGCGCTTGTGGCTGTGAGCTTGACTGACGGCACGGGCCGGTTGCAGCCGGGCAGTAGTTGGAAGTGATGATGAGCTACGAGCTCGATTGGCCGAGGCCTCATTTACCATGAGCGGGCGATCGTCGAGGTGACTTTGGCATTACAGCATCTGATAATAAGGACCGGATCCTTGGTATCATCGGGATATCTGGAATAGATGATGTTGACGAAGTCGTCGTCAGTCACTTGATCAGAGGGGTTCTTTGTCGTGTCAACCAGTTGTTTCCATTCGCCGGACAACCGCCTGTACGGGATGTTGAGCTTGACAATTTCCATGGTATTGGAGCCATGGTCGTAGGTGACATCATCGCCCGGTGCCGTCCTCGAAAGCGAGCATATGTATGTAGGGATGCCGCCACGGTCTGCCGCGTCCTCGACTCCGGAGAGTCCTGATTCGTCTCCGTCTGATGGCTCAACCCAGACGTAGGGACGCCTCACTTCTGTGCGCCGGAGCTGCTAGAAAAACATCATGCCCTTCGCTGGAGAAGAGGGGTTCAGCGGGTAATTCCTCGTGGAGGACGTCCCATACGACTGCCATACATTCATCACGAGTGTGACGATGCTTGTTAACCTTTATCATGAAGATTTCCTCACCTGGCGGGGCCAGAGAGTATGATTGAAGGATGCTGACAAATCTCAGATTGGAGACAGGGGGTTTATGTGCCCGCATCATGGCGATGCTCAGTGTTTCTTTCCAATCTGCCTCCAAATGTTGGAAACGACAGTTGAACTTGATGTATTGGACTGCTTCAGGGTCTGCCTGCTCGAGGACATTGACATAGTTAGCATTTTCAGACTCTGAGGGATTCTGATGAGATTTGCCCTGATAGTCCCTTGGTCGATTTGAAGGAGGTAGCCCCGGTGCCTGGTTGCGGGCACTCTTGGCTGTCGTCTCGGCTTCGTTCCCTATGAGGAAACTGTCCCCTCGGATGACTTCAAGATCTCCCTGGCGGTTAATGAACTTGACGCACTGACGGAGAGTGGAAGCTATGGCTTTCATGTGATGTAGCCAAGGTCGTCCCAACTGAGCTGTGAATTTGGACGGAATGTCCATCATGTGGAATTTTGCTGGCACCATTTGGGTTTCGAACCAGAGCTCTAGAGTCACCGTCCCCAGGATGGGACGAGACGTGCTGTCGTAGGCTTTGATAGTCCGGGTTGATGGAATCAAGTGGCCTTCGTCGATGCGTAGGGCTCACATCATGCTGAGAGGGAGGACGTTAACTGCTGATCCGTTGTCTACCAATACTCCGGGGAGTGATATGGTGTTGAGCTTGAGAGTGATGTACAGAGATTCATTGTGCCCCGAGGCATCTCTCGGTAGGTCTTCGTCACAGAAAGTGATCATACTGCCATACAGTCGGGAATCGTAGATCTGGTCTCTATCCGAAGAAGGAGAGTCATCAAGCCATCTGTTTCTTGTTTCCTCTTGCGAGGTAAAGCATTTGCTGGAGCCTCGAGATTGTGTTGAGGCTATTTTTGGCGGTTTCTGCCCTTGGTTAGCACGTTGATCGAGTGCGAGTGCCAAGATGACTTTGATCTTCCTTTATCGGTCCGTGCTCTGAAGCTGGACAAATTGAACCTTAGGCGATCCGCGGGGGTTAGGCTTCGGCGCGATAAGATTATCAAGATGCCGAGGTATTCCTGAGCCCTGGAGCATGAACTGCGGTGTCGGCAGAACTTTTCGGCTTTCCCACCGTCCGCTCTAAAGCGCATGGCTGGAGGAAGGGAGGACTCGGCCGGAGTAGAGTACGTAATGTCGAACCTCCGGATGGCTCTCCGAGTGTACCCACACCGGTGTCTCGGCTTCATATCTTTCTCTCGGTCTCTGTTGAGAGGACTTCTTCTTCTGTTTTCTCGGAGGATTGCACCTAACCATGTCTTGGAACTCGTACTCTGTGCGGGCGGAGCGATCCAAACATCGTAGCTAATGTGGACATTTGATGAGGACCCGGCTGGAAGAGGCGGAGGAACTGGCTCTGCGGCAATCTTCTTGGGCACCCATTAAATGGAATTCACACTGTTGTTGTTAGGAAAAGGGTTTCCGACTGTATTAGGCCCACGGGGGCGCTCCAACTTTCCTTCCTCTATCAAGTTCTGAATTTCGTACAGTAACCCCACGCAGTTGTCGGTGGTATGGCCATGATACTGATGGAAGGCGCAGTACTTGCTCTTGTCAGCATTGACTACGGGATTCTTGGGTTTGTAGTGTGCAACGGGTTTAAGGAGACCTTCCTTGATTAACCCTTCCAGCATCTTACTCAGCGGCATGTCCAACTTGTCGAAGTGTAGGGCAGGCTGCTTCTGAGTGGAGTTGTTGCTTTGCGGGACTGGGTTTCTGTTGCCCGACTGATGTCCCTGATGGATGTAGTTGACAGACGTATCTTTCCCTTTGCCGGGGGCCAGTGCGGGATTGAATGCAACTGCTGATCGGTATCTGTATGGCTGTGCAGTAGCCACTTTTCCTTGAGATCCTTCTCGAACTGTGAGCCGGCATTGACCATGGCCCGGAGATATGGGAAGAAGTGATGACTGATGAGAGTTCTGATGGACGGTCTTAAGCAGGACTTGAAGATCCGCATCTGTTCATCCTTGGAGAGTGGCTCCATGATCTCGGAGAGTTTCCAACTCCACCTCTTGTAGATTTCTCCGGCGCTTTCCTCTGCTTTCTGCTCAGTGGTGATTAAGTCCTCATGACTCATTTCCCACTCTAAATTGGATCTGTAGCATTCCAGGAAGATGTTACTGATCTGATCCCAGGTATGGCGATCCGCAGGCTTGACCCTTAGGAACCATCGTAACGCAGAACTTTTGAGCGTATGCTGGAAGTGGTCGGCCATTTGCTGGAGGGTTGCTCCTTTCGCTCTCATGCCGAGAACGTAGGTGTCGACATGCGTCTGAGGACATTCGGTTCCGTCGAATCGGTCCATCTCCGACATTCTGAACTTGGCAGGGAGAGGCGTGACCATTCCCGGATCTGTGGATTTGAGCATTTCCTGCTTTGAGCTGCTCATGGTGGCTTTCAGGTCTTTCATCTGTTCAATCATCTAGGCTAAGGTTGGGTCCAGTGGTGGACTTTGAGGCTCGACGCCGGGTGCTACCATGTGAGCGGTAGTGATTGGAGGTGGAAGGCTTGATATATGTGGGTATATGGGGGCCTTTTATGAACTGTATCGTGGTTTGTCCCCGATGTTTTGGGATTCGTGTATAGGCAACGGGATGAACCCAGGAGGGTATTGAAGGAGATTCGCATCTGTCTGAGATGGTCCAGCGGTACGCTGGTAGTACTGAGTGATGGGAGTAGTACTGGCCTGGCCATATATGACAGGGTTGCCCTGAGAGGTGGCAACGTGGAGCCTAGGTCGGCTGTTTCCTTGGTTCGAAGGCATCCCGTAAGTCGGCGGGGGAGGAACCTGGTTGAAAGTTTGAGGAGCAGCTTCGGGGAATCGTCGTACTCGACCAGGACGAAAGTACCGTCTCGGCGGGGATAGGCCGATATACCTCGCTCATTCGGAAGCCGTACCACGAAATTCTGGCGATCTTCTTCGCCTCTTGTGAACCTCACAAGCCCGGATGGCTTCTTCCAAAGTCATATACATTACCGGTGGCGGGGGTCCTTCCCCGTCACGATTTCTCGGTGAGCTAGACATGTCGGAAGTTCCGGCAGAGGGAACCGAGGGAACCGAAGAACTCGATCGACGCCGGCCGTAATCGTGATTCGGCGAGGAGCCGACCTGCAAATCAACCACTTTCGCTTGTCAGCAGGAACGAAAGGCAGGGTTTAGGCTTCGAAAAAGGGGATTTGGCTCAAGGTTTCGGGCCTGTGCAATGTGCAGTTACCGATTAATGTTTACTTAAAACGCATTTTCTCAGAGTCCTAATCGGTTGGAAAAGAGCGTGTCTTCTTTTTCGCAACTAACCTAAGGCTCTAATCAGTGGATCTCGTCACTACTTTTATAAGCCCCTCGTTTCCATTTGTAGATCATCTTCTCGGGACGGACAATCCCGAGCGAGGGTCCTATAAGGCAAGCGAGTTCCACCGACAAAGGAAAAAGTGAACTTAAGGCTAGCTGATCATGCAAACTTCCAACGTATGTGACGCATGGGCCACAGTCGAAGTCAACGTCCTTAAGTTAAGGCAGGGATCGTGCCAAAATTTTGGCATGACCTCTCCTGATCATTCAAAAGATAGCATGAAAATCAAGTATGAACGGGAATGCACGAACAGGTTATGATTTTGAAAAGACGATAATGTAATGCCCTGAAAGAAAACCGTTCGAGGTTTAAAATAACACACGCACACGAAAACGAGGAAGGGTAAACGAAAGTTTGACCCACGAAAGGCTTTTTTTTTTAAACAACGGTAGTTTTGAAAAAAAGTATCCAAGACCCCAGCAGAGTCGCCAACTGAAATTACCCGGGATTTCGCGCGGGACGCGAAATGCGGTTGTCTTTAGCGGAGGGTTGGTGTCTGAGACCTCGCTTTTCAGGAAGGAGAGGAGTCGCCACGCGGTTTTTGTATTTTGAGCCCAAAACGTTGAGAAACGGCTATTGGTTGAAAATGGTGTCATTTTTATTGGTAGCAAAAACTTAGGAAAAGGCTTTGAAAACGGGGAGTCATTTTTATTGGTAGCAAAAACGAGAAAAAGGCTTTTTGAGTACCAGAGATTGTTAGGTTCGGAGGTCACGTTACGTTTCGGGAAGAGTATATTGAGATCACCCGAAATGCCTCGTATGACGAGTCTTTCTACCTTTCTCGAAATCGTGTGCGTGTGTGTGTGTGTTTGCATTTTGAAATTGGGGCTTGAATGACAAGCTTAATCTTGGTTTGAATGTCAAACGTTGATTATGGGATCTTGTTTGAAAAGGCGAGCGTTTGAATGACAAACGTCGGTTTTGAAGTTTTAAGAAAAGTGGTGTGAATGCTGATTTTAACTGTTTATCTTAAGTGTCAAATGTTGACTTTTAAGAAAAGAGCGTTTGAATGTCAAATGTAGGATTTTGAGTTTGAAGATGAGCGTTTGGATGCCAAACGTCATTTCGCGCATTTTGAAAGAGAGTTCGAATGTCGAACTCCGGTTTTGAACCGGGCATGTCATTGTTAACGATTTTATGGGAAAAACGTATTAAATGATTTTGAATGTCAAAAGTCGGCTTTTAAGTTTGAAGATGAGCGTTTGGATGCCAAACGTCATTTCGCGCGTTTTGAAAGGGAGTTCGAATGTCGAAATCCGGTTTTGAACCGGGCATGTCATTGTTAACGATTTTACGCGAAAAACGTATTAAATGATTTCGAATGTCAAAAGTCGGCTTTTAAATTTGAAGATGAGCGTTTGGATTTCAAACGTCATTTCGCGCTTTTTGAAAGAGAGTTCGAATGTCGAACTCCGGTTTTGAACCGGGCATTACATTGTTAACAATTTTACGGGAAAAACGTATTAAATGATATGCGATCAACGAATCGGGTTGCGACTCGGACTTCGAAAAGTAAATACTATCACGATCCAAATGGCTCGGACTTGTAAATGACAGTATTTAAAATGCGGTATCGACGGAATCAAACGATCCGGAATTGTAAAGTACGATCGACGAGCCAAACACCTCGAAATTGTAATGTACGATCGACGAGCCAAACAACTTTGAGTTGTAAATTTACGTGAAAGTAAATGACGTTCGACGGATCAAACGGTTCATAATTTGTAAATGACAGGAATTTAAATGACGATCGACGGATCAAACGATCCGAAATTGTAAATGACATAAAAGTAAACGGAACGGGGTCGGAACGCCGTTTTAACCCGAGATTACTTCTCTTACGGGAAGAGAAGAGGATCTAGAGGCTAAAACGTATCGGACCCCGTTAGACGGAGGCGTCTACATTTCAACAACGTAGTCCGAAATGGTTGTAGCGACTGGCGCGTAAACCGAGACGGAACGAGAGTTTTAAAGAGAGAGGGAGCTACCTATGGCTAGGGTCTGCTCCTTTGGCTCGGTGGGTGTATACGGGATATGAAAGTGTGTTTATAACGGTGTTTCGAGGTGGCGGGGGTTGTATTTGATAGAAATACAGAGTTTTCACGCAAAACGAGGTAAAACCGGGGCTCGGGAGAGGGGAGAACCAGTTTAGGCCGTGGGTTTTTGGTGAAAGGGAGTAATTTTTGTTGTTACAAATGGCTTTGACAGCCTCTATATTTATAGGTGAATTTTCAGGATCAGTCCGGACGGACAGAGAGTGAAAACCAGGGGATTTTGTGAAACTTTGGAAATTGGAGGGACTTGCTGACAATTCTGAATTTTCTGCAAATGAGTCCGGCCGGACTGAGACTGCATACCAGGGGTATTTTTGTCTTTTCACTCTGAATTTGATTGAAGGGTGACTAAGGAGCTGTGGCATGTAAGCCACGTGTCCCTGTGACTCACAAGTCCATGGATTTTCGTGCCATATTTCCCGATTTTGTCTGTTTTTAAAATAACAGTCCGGAAAATGTTCGAAACGCCCCCGAAAAGTGTCGGAAAGTGCGTTTTTCAGGGAAAGTCGTACTTTTACGTGCAACGACGTGTGTTGAGTACGCTTTGACGTCGGGATGCACGGGGCAGTCCCGGAACGTCTCGTTGGCTTGGCAACGGGGAGCTTAACGGGTTCTGGTTAACCTGGAGCGGGCCAGTTAACGAATTCCGGTTAATTTTCTAACGGATTTTGACGATCCGGATTTGGGTACTCACAATTATATGTATATAAATGCGTTTAGTGCTTTGCTTTATTCCCTCCCCTTCCTTGCTTCCTGTTTGTGGTGCTTGGGGCTGAGATATTGCTTTGATGCTCGGAGGTGAAATTCTTTGCTTTCTTTTAGTAGTCTAGATATTTGATTCCTTACGTCATGCAGGCTGGCCTAATCAGGTTACGTAGTGCGACGAAGTGGTCACTCGCAGTCTTGAGCTATGGTGCAGATTGTGATTGTGGGGCAGTCCCCCATGATCAAATTATTGATCCTTGATTATTATACTCCGTGGGGTGTGTGTGAGTTGTTTTCCTTTTCTCCCCCTTTTCAAAAAATATAATTAAAAAAATAAAAAAAGAATCATTTTTCGCAAAATAAAGAAATCTAGTCATCCGCACACTACATCACATAGATCTAGAACCCTCGGGTGCGATTGACGGCATCGCGGACGGCCATGAAATTCGCCTACGCTTGAGCGCCTGAAATCAAACCTATCCCCCTAGCGCATCATAGGTGGCGCCACACTTTAAAGCTCACCCAACGGTTGGTTTTGACACGCCATTTTCAAATACACTAAAATGAATTATTTCAAAATTAATAAAAGGCTTTCATACCTATCCCGAAACCTAGCACGTATGGGCATGTTGCCAACGCAACATGGTTTCACAAAAGGACATGTCGCTCTCACAACATGTTCTAACGAGAGATCATGTCGCTTTGTCAACGTGCACCGACGAGAGGTCATGCCGGATTTTTCCTTGAAATTCTTCAGGAATACCCGTTATGCTGCCCAAATTTCCTCAAAAATTGGGATTGCTCGTCCGTCCCATAAATGCTTTGGTTTTATTTAGGTATTATTCCCTATTATTAATTTTTGATCAATACATTTGGTGTATTTTCGAATGATGTGTCCCTAGGTTCCCCCGAGGTCTAGATTGTGTGAATAAAGGGTTAGCCTTTTCCAACCGTCTCTAGGACTTAAAAGACACTGTTTTCTACTTGAACATTAATAAGATGTTGCATGAGTCCATCTCCTTCCGTACTCTTCCCTCTCCCATACCATCTCAAGGTCCTTTTCTCTACCACCTTACCATCTCCTATCCATCTCAAGGCTATAGCAAGTTGGGTTCGTGCTCCTGTGCCCGACGTTCGATTGGCCAATATTCTCGAGGCGGAAGAAGTTCAAGTGCCCGAGTGGTCGTCCATATGATTCGGAATCCAAAATGCTCAGTGCAGAGAAGATTATGGCCCACCAGTCTGGAAGTTCATAGCCCATGGGTCCACAGAGTGCAAAGGTGTGTCCATCTAAAAGTTACGAGCTACCCTTGAAGCCGCTTTTCCTTGTGAGCGGGAGGCCTGGTTGCTTGCTCAGATTGCTCAAGCTAATAAAGACGATTTGTGAATGATAGAAAGATCGAGAAGGGTCCTCACCCCATCAATGTCAGCAATGCTCTTCCTTCCATCCGGAGTTGATGCAGTCAATCAGTCTTCGTAGGATCCAGAATGTCCCTTTCGGACATGAGTCTGTCGAGTCCAAGTTGGACCAGTTTTTGCTTTGCAGTAATAAAAATCTTTGTTTCTATTCTTGCTAGACTCGAGAAATCACTTGCACACCACATTACACTTGATTGAAATGGTTTTATTCCACATGATCACTTGTGCTGCTCAATCACTAATGCATTGAAATGATTAATATTTAAATTAATCGGAGTAAGAAAATCGACTGATGTCATTCTCAAAATTGGGGCTTACCAACTCCCCATCTTGCATCTCATATGCTCACACCTCTTTCATCATCCTCGTCGTTTCATCGCTCGATGAATTTGCATGAATCTTCCTCAAGTAAGCTTAAGCAAACAATTAAGACTTAATCTCGTTTAGATCATCTGGTAGGGATTGTGGTTAAAACCTTCACCCATAGGAAGCTATTACCTCACCCTCACTAAACAATACCCTTTCAATTCAAGATCGCGTGTTTTGAAACCCCGTTTTGCCATCACCTTTGCTCCATGCTAAGAGAAGTCCAAGCGAGGCCAAGAAATTAGCTTCGAGAAGCGGCGATGCACAAAGTACTCAAGTCATGAAGGAAGGACAAAGATAATCCTTAACTCCTCAAGAGGCCTTCCAAGTTATCAAAAGTAAGATTTCAAATCCTCTCAATTAAGCAAGAAGCCTCAACTCCTCAAAAGGCCTTTCCAATTATCAAAAGAAGGACTTTAGATCCTCGCAATTCAGCAAGAGTCCCCGACTTCTCAAGAAGCTCTCCAATGTTCAAAAAGGAGCCCGAATCCTCACAAGTTTGCAAAAGTTATCAATAGCTTGGATCTTCTCTCATCAGCAACCCACCAACCAATCCCAAACTATCATCTCGATTTTAGAGGATATTCCCAATAGCTTTACCAATTCCAAGCCATCCTCTCGATTTTAGAGGATATTCCCATTC